>CM059561.1:89667804-90055662 GCA_030386875.1 Morinoia aosen
TGCTGTTATAATGGCATCAAGGTAGGGCAAGGGCTTTAATTGTTGCTTCAGGGCTTCAGTACTCTGGCTTATCGTCTCTGCTCTTCGATGTGTATAGGCATCACAAAAATTGGAAATTAAAGTTTCATTTTTCGTTTTAGCGAAAGGAATTGTAATTGATTTGAAAGTTTAACTGCAATCACCATAGTTGTCACCGATCCTGTTAGTGTAGTTTTACTAAAATAATATATTATTTTTATTCCAGATGATTTCGCGTTATTATCAATCGAATCATTACCATTAAAAACAATTTGACATGCTTAAATTCGATAATTCTCACAGCGGGCACCTGAAATATTAGTTAATGCTTAACTATGCATCAGTTCCGGCAAAAAAGATGGGCTAGTTAGAAACTCATTCAACCGTTGAGTGTATATGTATTGTAAATATTTTTCTGGAAAATGCACTTGAATCGGTTTACATTACTCCTAGCAAACGAATGGAATCGAATGAAAAATGAATTTGCAGCGTCAAGTTCATTATGAGTTATTTTTTTGTAGAAAATTCGATAAACATTCGGTCGAGTAAAAGTTTTTTCCATAAGATGAAACGGAAAAATACAGTTGTATATGCATAGAAACACGAGAAGCACCTTATGTGGTGGATTAACCTTTATCTGACATTAAAATAACGACGGTACGGACTCAAGAATCGTAAAAACTCCGAAGTATAAGCTTCATAAAAAATTAACTCGATTTTCTCTTTGCCTTCCTCGTACTTCTCGTCCCTCTCTCAATGAACTCAAAAACACAAAATTTGGGTTATTCCCATCCAATTTTAACCGAAAATTACGAGTGCATAGTACTACAAGAAACACATAGCACCAAATAGCACCACATAGCACCAAATAGCACCACATAGCACCACAAGTACCATATATTATTACAACTATCGTACAGTACCAGATAGTATCAGGAGCTTGTATAAAGGGCTTGCGTGCTCAGGCCAATTACAACACTCAGGGTACATAGTCTTCGAAAGAAGTGATTGTAATATATTGCCTATATTTTAATGAATTATTACAACACATGTTTGGAGTAATGAAATTCTTTATCTGTATACCAAAAAATTCACGTGTTCTTTACCATTATCGTTAACGGCTAGGATCGATTTAGTAAAAATTTGTTTCTCTTTTGTCTGGTAACATCTTAACCACTCTTATGTAATTGTAAAATGGGCAAAGTAATGTGGGTTGAGTGATGGAATGAACGTTGTTTGGTTTCTATTGTCGGTGGTGAGTTAATTCTTACAAAACAGAATTCTTAGGGTGTTGTCATTCCTCCTTTTAGTTCTAAAAAATTTATGGAAATGGTACTTGAATCCTGGTTTCAATGTCCGTATAGTTTTGTAAATTCTTTTTCACTCATTCTGATAAGTTGCGATTCCTATGACAATGTTAGGAAATGTTACTGATTACTTAAGACAAATTATAGCTTTGTTAAAGCTCAATTCCTAGACTTTTGTGTAGGCTTATTCAGTCAGCGTCCAGACTTCGGTGAGGGAGGTAGCGTCAATCGATCGCTTAGTGACGGCGCGAGCTCTCTTTCACGCGTCTAGGCTGAGCGACCATCAGCCTTTTAGAGCAGGTTAGCCAGAAAAAATTTTCATTTGAAGTTACAATTCTTAATTGTGATCATCAGTCACGCAAGAAACTGACTAATGAGTAACAACTTCGCGACTCTTCAAGGTGGATAATTTCGAACGAACAGCTCTTAATTTCCTTTCTAACTTCAAGAATCTTATCTTCTTTTTCCCCCAACGCGTCAAGAAATGATACATACCACAAAACTTCTTCTACGGATGTTCCTGCTTAACGTCATCAATCAAATTTTGCTACTCACGAAGTCCATCAAGATTTCCAGCGTTATTGCGAGTTGTCTGCTGTCTCCCATCCATCAAATTACATGGCTTCAAAATGGTCCTTGCAAATGGATAACAGAAAATGATAGCGCCATCCCTTGTTCGGATAATAAACAGAAACATTTTCAAACGAATATGATGGATATCAGCAAAAGAAAACAAATTTTAATCAACTTTCTTTCGAAACAGGTAAAATTCTCTCCTTCAGCGAATTTTCTGCGTCTGACGTGTGTGATTTAGAGTATTCTATGTGCCACGGAAAGCACAAATTGACCCTCCGAAAATTCACCAGCACCGAAATCGTGAAGAAACGCATTTTGTTTTTATATCCCTTTTGTTCAAGACTGAGCCCTTCAGTCGACGGAAGTCCGTCGCAACGCGTTGTGGGTGCGAGTGTCGCGTTAGTGAGCGTGCTGGTGGTGCTCATCGTCAGCTTTGCGAGCAGAACGTGGATCAGGAACAGAGATTGGACTTCCGATGAGACATTGTATTCGTCAGGCACAGGTCACAGCTCCGCTAAGGGTGAGGAATTTCAGCATGCTTCTTGAAACTGACCTAACGTTTCATGTTGAGTAACTAAAATAACAATAGACTGTTTGGGAAACTTGTAATTGTTGGCTAGACGATATTTCAATACAGTCAGACTTCTATGAAAGTTATCTGCACAACAATGATATCCACTACTTCAAATGGCTATGGTGTATGAAACTGATTTTTGTTGACAGCTTGCGGGAAATTATATGCAGAAAGTACGAAGAACTTTTAACTAAGATTTCACTGCTATTCTATATCTTGTCGTAAACGCAACGCGCACGATGCCTTAAAGTATCATACAATGGTGATCAAGTTTTTCGTTCGCGTACGTGCGAGTAATATGTCCGATACTCATGAGGGTTAGGAAGAGCTCATAATTTGTAAAGGTAGTGCAATATCAGATATGCGCTGCATATGTTTCATCAAGAACCTATGCAGGGAAGAATCTCAGAATTTAATCTAAGGAAATAATAATAATGTTCAGAATCTCTGTCACACTCGAGACTGCGTTATTTGAATGAATATTTCCTGCACCTCAGCTCTAGGTAACCTGGGCGTGGTGGCGGCAGCAGCAGGCCACCTGCAGGAGGCGGAGCGTCTGTACAGGGCGGCACTGCTGAGGGCGCCGCACGTGGCTGAGACGCACTTCAACTTGTGAGGCGGCACTGCGAAATTCTTTGTGTCTAACCACTTACGTACCTCTGGGGCAGGGACTAAGTAATCCTCAGATGCAAAATTACCATGATGCGAAAATTGCCATATTTGAAGTGCAGTAAATTATTTCATTGGAAGTGGGAAAACTTTGCAAATTGATATTGTACCTGAAAGGTATAATTCATAAATTTTTCAGCAAGAATCCTCACTATCGCTTCTTTGATTTCGTTGGACGAATAAGAATTGGAAGAAATTCTATTTTAAGGAACATAATTCGGTCTTAAAAAAGATGTTCAAAAATTTCCTTGTAATTATTACATATTCTTTTTTTTGCACTCGGCTCTAAACAAATTATTATTCAGTTATATGTGCTGACTAGCTCTTCTTAGAGCCCACTTTGCATTCACATAATTATTTCTCTCATAAGGATACTTTTCTCGAGTGCAGAGGCTTACTTCTGGCATCTGTGAAGAAATATGAGCTGGCTATAGTGAGCTACCGCAACGCGATCGCACGCCGCCCCTGGTTCGCACAAGCCATGCTGTCCCTCGCCAGGGCCTACCTCAGGCTGCATCGTGACGGCGAGGCTGACGAGACACTTCGGCAGTGTAGCGCCGCGTCCCAGGCTCCTGCTAAAGACGGCAACGGCCACATGACGGCCGTCACTGCCTGTAGAGAACGACTGGCTCAGAGATATTTGCACCAGAATAACTTCCGTTAGTGACTTGATCGACCTACGGAGTTAATAGCAGAGTAATACTGCCCGCTACCTTCAAAGCTTTGGAGAGATTCTGTAGCTTTAGGACCCCTAATGCTGCTGGATAAACATTTTTGCACGATTTTCTTTGCTAATGCGTGCTTGTCTTACAATTAGTAAATGGAAGATACACTGCTCTTTCAAGTTTTTCGGGAATAGGTTTGCCGGTGGGTGATCATGTATTGTTAGTCGCTACTACAAAAAGTTTATTCAATTCTTTGCTCCGCCTCCACCTTTCAAATCTATTTAGTAACTATAATGAAGTTTCGTATCAATGACTGTTTCTGATAATTATTCTGAGCAGTCAGACCTCGGCCGTTAAGTTATAGTCTCACAATCAGACCGTGCTCTCAGACCGTGCTCTCTGCGGGCAAAGCTTCTTGAGTTTGATGCTTCAGAGTAAAATAAGAATATCTATCATTAAATTAAAGATATTTATTTCAATGCATGTTTAATGGAGACTTAAAGCATTCAAGTGCTGAATTTGCTGTTTAAGGTAACCATGGCGATTGCCAGATGTATTAAATGGCAACTTCAGAATGAGTTTTCTCGTGATTTTTGATACAGAGTAATAAATTTAGATTCAGATTTATCCTGTATTGGGGACCAATTTTGAGTAGCCGACATACGAGTGTAAGAACGCAGTGAAAGCAACCTAGAAATTTATATGTGTGTATATATAAATTGTATGTAAAATAATTATTCATAATCTATAACGATTATACATAATCTATAAATAATTCATAATATATATAATTATGCATAGCAAGACAATTAAATTTTCGATTTATTTTTCATACACTTTGCCAAAAATTGTTTAATCGAGCGGCTCACAGTGCATCATAGACATGCTTTTATAATTAAAATCTGCTAAGTGTTATTAGACATTCTTAACAACAGTGTACTGACACACTGGTAGTTATGAAAATATTTTAGATTTTTTAAGACAGGTTTTTCATTTCAGTAGTCATATGATAATGCTGGATTGAAAATTTAGTCTTAAACAATATTTTGAACCTGTTTTCGATTCTGATCCTTGAGGTAATTTTATAGTTCATTGTTTCCTCGGATCCAGTGATGCATTTCAGAACAAATTACATTTTTCTCATATTTTCATTCTTCATAAACGCACTGACTATACGGGAAAACAAACTCAAACGTTTCCGAAGCTAATCAGACGAATCTAATTGTCCAGCTCTTGCTTCATTTATGTTTGAAACGTCGTGTTTGAGGGAGGTAATTTTTTATCGTTTACGGTCACGTCGACCAGGCGCGGCGCAGTCACTCCTGAAGCAGGCGCACGCAGAGGCACCGCCTCACTACCCGCTAGCGCCGCTGCTGACCCGCTCTGCTGAGGTGCTGCTGGCGCGACGCCTGCACCTGGACGCCCGCGCCCTGCTGCTCCGGGCCTTGGGTGCCGACCCCACTTACGGGCCCGCACATGTTGCTCTCTCACGAACATATGTTGTACAGGTAGCTGCTTTAATTTATTTATCATGCAGGTATCTTCTGAGCTCGTGTTGTTCTCGCACGTACATCTGTTGTTCATGTAGCTGCTTTACACGCCACTCATTGGCCAATCTATTTTATTATGCAGATATCTTCAGACTCTTTAGATTTGGGTTACATAGTTAACTTATTTTGTACGAGAGCAAGTAAAAAATTTCTTCACTTATACCTCTGCATTTGTTAAAGTAAGTAACGAATGGACATTGCAGGCCTTCTGCTCACGATACTCATGATCTATATTACGATTCATAAAAAATTATTGAAAAACTCTGAACACAAAAAACTCATTTCATGATTCTCATAAATTTTAGCATTGCTCTAAAACGTTAGTGCTAAGAAAAGCTGACCATCTTCAAAACATTGAAATTGTTGCTCTTCAATGTTTAGGAAGTTATGCCGTTGTCAATTCATAGAATTAACTGATTTTATCCGGAATTCCCTGACCTACAGCATTCATTTAATTTGGAATTCATCAGTAACTGTGAAACGCATCTTAATCGTTGTGAACTGTTTTGCCTCCAGGGAAACTGCGAGGACTTTGAGGTCTGCCAAGAGAGCTACGCCGTGGCAGAGGATATTTTGAGGGGCGCACTGGCTTCAGCTAATGAAGACGCGCCGCTGCTGCTCAAGCATTTAGGTCACTTTAACCCCCGTGCAATAGCCAGTATCTGACACTGCTCATCTGGTCGCTAAAGGAACCGAGGATACATCTATATCATCATTCACATGTCTCTTACATTACTGATGACCGTCGATCATCAAGTTCTACTGTATCATTCATTGCAAAATCGCAATGGACACTGGTTAGAGCAAGTTCCTGTTATTCGTAACTTTAAGCAAGCATTGTACTAGTTAAATACATGAATTTGATTTGCATTCATGCTTGTTGAGGTTCGCATAAGATGTATAACTCAAGCATCAACTGCAGTCTCCAACCCGCTGTGTGTTTTCTGTCCGTCGTAAAGTAGAAGATACATATTTATTACTATAAAGAGAGTGAATTTCCTACCAGTGGAAATGGAGCGAAATAACTGAAAATTAATAGGTGACACGGCTGTATTAAAATTACAGTGGAATGTCCACAATTTCTGCTGGATTATTAGTTTCAGACTGCTTTAACCGGAGAAAACGAAAAAATTTTCACATGAGGAAAAAATGTTTGAATAATATAAAAACTGTGGAACAACGCGGTAACAAAAAACAATGTTTTTGAGATTCCTTGCGTTTGAGGTACGTTAAATGCTAGGAAGGAACTAAGAATATTTTATAGGGCAAGAGTGTAATAAATTAAGTTGTCATTACTGTCAGTATCTAACGAAGCTCATGAAATAATTACTGAATTCTATTTCCTGAGCTGCGCACGACCGGATCAAAGTTGAGAAAACTTCTCCTACTACTCGGCGGGGACAAATTACACCGTGTCACCTAATAAACCATGAAAAATTATCTATTCAAAGGAAGGAAGAAATTTAATAAGCTTTGACGAGAACGGTTTACAATCGCTGTTGCATGCAAGACATCAGAGGCGAAGATTCACTGTTATTAGTAATAATAATGTCTGTAAACAATTTTTTAACATTTTATATTGAGACTTTTACTCGCTTTAGATGTAGTCATTGATATGATAATATAAATTTTAGATAGCCATTAATATGAAAGTTTTCGTATACTTCTTTATTATTTTATGATTATTTGTTATGTTATCATTTAGTTTCAGTTATATGCCATTTTTTTAAGTTTGAATGTAATGAGTATATTTTAGATCATTTATACATGCATCATTGAGCGGGGAGTAGGAGAGCATGTGGAAAAGAACAACTCAATGAAACGGTGGAATAGAATTTTAGCGTAAATATAATTTGTATCTACATAAATATGCATCCCAATTTATTTTGTCTCAATTTAGGAGGAAGTGTTTTTCCATCGCAATAAATAGAAAACTTTTATCGGGCGTCGTTTATTTTCAGAATCATAAGAAATTATTTTAATTAATTTTCACCATCGTTCAAACTGAGCACAGTTCGTATTCATCGTTGTTTAACAGAACATCGTTCATTCTTGTGCAGGCCAGTTGTTGCTGGAGCAGAAGAAAGTGTCGGAGGCGGCGGCGGTGTGGGAGCACTGCTCTCTGCAGGACCCTGGCGACCACACCACTGCTTTCAACACCGCCACCGCCTTCAGACTTGCGGGAGATCTGCCCGCTGCAGAGCACCACTACAGGAGGGCCCTCCTGCTCCACCCTCATGTGAGTCAAGCATGGCTCTTCACGCAGGACAATACTCGTATGTCTAGTTTTATAACTTATAAATGATCAAAATATTTCCCTTGTTGATCAAAATGTTAATCAACCAGGTTTTCCCTTGTTGTTGATCATGATCAAAAGCTTTCCAAAGCTCTACTTGGGGACTTTTGGAATTGCATTTTGGGGTATCATCCTGCTGACCGACTTCATTTTAGATACTAAGCAAATTTAAACATGCTTTTTTTCAAAGTCATTCGTTGGTTCGTTATGATCGTTTACATAATAAAATATTCTATGAAACTTTAACATCATGTCGGTTTCCAGGATAGCCAATAAAATGAGTGTCTTCCAGATCAACCTGTGCGTGTCACTTAGTCACATTATCACCTAAACTGTATAACTATGTATAACAATGCATCACTATGTATATATATCTCGTGCAAACACTATTGCTGTTATGAGGGAGATTTAATTAATCAACTAATTACAATCAATTAGGTCTTTAGGAAAAAGTACTTGTCATCATGGTAAACGAAGATATGAATAACAGAAAAATGGCACAATATACTTCGCGGAACTAAATATTTATTATTATCTATTTAATATTATACATGCATGCTGTCATTCAATTATCGAAGAAAATTACGGTCAGCTTATGATTGATTTTCTAATGAAAATGAACTTCACCTTTATGAGTAACTTCAGGGCTAACTCTTGGTAAATCATTCTGTGACAGACTCTTCGGAGTATATTGAGGCCTCATTGAGAAATAATAGAAACATTTGAGCATAATTTATGAATGAATCTTTTCTGAATGCGTAGTAAATCATAAAAAATATTCATAATGTGTTATTGTAAAAATGTGCCTCTTATTTATGAAACAATTTAAAGTTGTAGACGTTTTACCTATGTATATGCGTAATACTAATGCAATGTTCTGCAGGACGCTGCTACTGAACGGAACCTTGGGGCCATACTTCATCTTACTGGTCGCCTGGTTGAAGCTCGGCAGCATTATTTGAAGGCATTGTCGCTGATGCCTGGTCATCCTAATACACTCATCAATCTTAGAAGGCTAGATAAAATTATTAATGGAGAAATTAGAAACAGATAACAAGTAAAATTGTACGTTTGTACCATGAAAAGTTCTGGGTGTGTAACTGTGTACGTTGAAAAAACATTTCCTTAACTTTTTTTTGCGAATTTTTGCAGTATCATCGCTATTTTTGTAGGTTAAATGTGCTCATGTGACTTCGCTACATGTTTTAGCAAATTTAAGTAAGGTCTTGGATTATGATGTTCTTCTCAAACAATTCCTGATGTTCAATAAATCGCGAGTGCTTTATGATGTCGCTACTAGAAATTCATTTAATAACGCATACCTAATATTATACTGAAGCATTAATTTAAAACTATTTCTATCCTCACAATCCGGATTCAAACTCGATAAATGCGTTAAAAGTTAACGCGATCGTTCATTTCATACTCCTCTATCATGTGATCTCGAATGGTTTTAACCATTCCTTTAGAAACGGTAAACCTCAATACAATTACGTTATGATCATAATTTCAAATTATTTCTCTTCCAACAAAGTGCTGTGTTGGGAAATAATTGCAATCCAACTATTGTTCATCTAGAAAGTTTCACTGACACACTTTCGGGGCTAAAGAACCGTTTACACTAGGGGACATTTAGGCCTCAAGAGCCTCTTAACTACCGCGGTGAATAGGTAACTTCGTATAAACACACAAAATATCAGCCTCACTGATGAGCGTCGTATACACCAGTCGTGCCTCACGGCCGAAATCTCCCCTAGTTTAAACGGCCCTTTAGTCAAAAACAGAGCCTGTCACGTTACCGCGGCAGTTTGAACATTGTGTTTTTGACGTGCACTGACCATGTGGTGTTCCCTCGCCATTGGAGACGTGAATTCTCGATACACGGAACTTGTAACGTATGTCCTCATGCATCAAAGCTTGGATAAACCAACCTATCAACTGAAATTCATTAGCGAACCCTCAACATTGATTTTCAAAACCGTTGTTGACGATATTTCAGATTAAATGGGTGAACATTAGTGGTAATAACAGTATCTGAGCGTTAGCAATTACTTTTTGATATTCTTGTATACTTTTCACATGCCAATGTCGCATTTGACAACGATAAGTGTAGGTTTTTTCACACTTTCTCTCACTTATCAACGTCCCACGTATGGTGTTCCGTAGCAAACTCCAAACGGGCTACCGCGTGACAGTTGTAGAATCTTCTGAAACACGAATCTCTATGTATGCAGATGGTGTCCAAATTGCAAGGACACTAACCGCAGACCCAAAAAACTTAAACCCTATTGAGTAACCTGAAATCATGGTACGACCAAATGGTGTCAAACTAAATGTAAGCAAAATACAATGCATCAATTTTTTTGGGTCTACAGATACAATTAAAAACTTCCAAATCTGACTCTTACGGCAAGGAATGATAAAATTAAGCTATTATTTTAATGAAAAAATTGGAGGCATTTGGTTTGATCAAAACTTCTCCTTTAAATCTCACTTTGAGAAAACTTGCAACAGAATTTACGGAACTTCAATGTTTTTCTTCAGATTAAAAGCACGCTCGACGAATAATCTAGTTCATCTGCCATTCAGTCTTAAGAGTTATCGTGTATTGACTATTGCAGCCCAGTATGGAGAGATATATCTCAATGTCTTCAAATAGAGTTACAGAATGTATGATTTTCGCAGTCAAGGTGGTATGCAAAGGTAAATTCAAGAAGTGTGATCATGCAACCCCACTCCTAAATAAACCCTACTAGACTCCTATTCAAGAAAGATTCCTCTATCATAGAGCCCAATATGTATTTTCCTCTTTATATCTATCACAGAGCAATGTTGATATTGTTCAGTGAAAAGCATGATGAAAATTGCTATACGTATAGTAATTTTATCAATGAAATTAGCATAGTCTAAATGAATAAATGTGAACATTTTGAACTCAACAGTTCATCTTCAGCAAAAATTCTACGACTAAACAAAACAAATATGAGTGAATAAAAACTACAACATATAAAAGAATACTACAACATAGATAGAAAATAGTCGTAGATATATAACTAAAGAACTAAAAAATAGAAAAAAATATAAACAAATAAAAACGCAAGATAATGATTACGTGTTCGCGACGAGATGAGGAAAAGCACTCTGAGTGTCATTTAGGGCGGGTCTAAGTGTAAGGACGTAGAGAGACTCAAGGATACGTAAACCACTCAAGTGTGGGACACCTGAGAGGATCTTAAAATGGTTCACGGAAACGGACGTTACAGTTTTCAGCGTAGGATCGAACAGAGGACAGTGGAAGGGAATCAAGAGGACGGCCGGTTCTGCAGTTTCAGCAGCAATAAAAGTTTCAAAGATCTAATTTAACCTTGATTATTTTTGTATTGATTTCAGCACCGGGATCTGCCAGAAGTCGACCGAGTTTAATATTTAGAAATAATGTCTAACTAAGAAATTCTTTGTCAGAGTTAACTATGATTAGTCTTAATTGTCGATACAAATAAGCAGGGGGAAGGAATCTAATCTTTCATTTACCAATAAAGATAAATTTTATACCAATGTGAAAATTTATACACTCATTTTCCCCACAAGTTTGTTCATAGAAATTTGTTTGTTGTCATCTTGGTATTTATTACTAGAACCATCTCCATTAATCTTAAATATAGATAGAAATTATCACTTTTCTCATCAGGTGTTTGAGTCTTTAAATTATTTATAATATTAATATTATCTAAACAAATATGTATCTGAAATCACAGCGCTAAATTTACCATTAGCTGAGCGTTTCACCCACCCAATCAATCATTTTATTTTATTTGTTTTGTTTTTGGTTTGAACACTCCACCCGACCTTCAGATTTCCTTGCGAATTTACTTTGCAAGTAACAAACCTTTCTTGAGGTTGATGCAATTCCAGGGAAACTATAAAGTTAAATTTCTACGTCACCAAGTCTATTAGAAACTCCATCAAACAAATGCATCAATCCATTGTTGATAAATGGTGTGACTGCCTCGACTTTATAGGAGGGGAGGGCTTATGGAAAAATGAATCCACCGATGAAGTAGCTTGTCAGAAGCAGCATTTTTATTCTATTCAATGAAAAGACATTTCTATCTATAGAGTATACGCATTTCCCTTCATAAATTCACATGATAACTGGCTGCATCTGGGCCCCTGGCTTTGCTTATACACCTAAAGGTTCCGGAAGCGCAGGTGTCTATTAGATGGTACTATAGGCCGAAGCCCAACGTCGAAATTTTCAATTGCTGCGTATGCAGCACAAATGGTATTTATCAATATTACCATTGACATTACTTTCATGTTCTTCATTCAATATTTCTTTGATGTAAATGAAACTATTGGAAGGTTGTAAGAACTAATAATAATTTTGAATAATTTTGACATCATTATCGTCACGATTCAAATCAATTTTCATTAGTTGTTCAGAATAATGAATTTCGATCTTTTGGATGAATTCATCAATTTTAATAGCGTTATTCTATTATGTAGAATCTATTTTTAAGCGAATATAACAGTTTTCCTATTTCTTAATCTATAGTGAACACATGATTTTCCTAACTTCTAGTATATAATACATTCTTATTCTAAACAGTGCGGCCAGTTTTCAAGCCATTTATTGGAGATTGACAAATGTGCAAATGATTTGGTTTGTCGGGGTAGACTGTACAACTGTACAAAAAGATGTTCAAAATATTGTGAAAAGAACTGTTGTTAGAAAAACGGTTAATTACTTTACAGCGAGCTGGTATTGTGTTGAGAGACATAATATTTACAATATTTAGACTTTTATGCACTTCAACACCTTCTAAAGCTACGTCTGCCTTCTCTAACAAAAATTTTTAAGTGCTATGTTCAATAAAATTTTTAACGTTCATGAATGGATAGGGGATACGTATAACGTATTTCAAAGCATTAGAATACGCTTTAATTGCGATTTGACCTTACAATTTCGTACGAATATATTCATCTATACTTTCATATTGTCAATTTCAAGACAACCTGTAGGAATTGTAATGATATTTACATAACCATTTAACTCATGACAATTTATAATAATTTCCATGACATATATTTAATCCTACCACAATATGCCCGCAGAGTTTATTCATTTAACTTTATGGCTTAGGTAAAGTTACCAACGATATCACTTTTCTGCTGATAATTAATGCACGTCATTTTTCCATGCTAAAGAGGAAATTAATATAGAACTTCAGATAATTTTTGTTTACTATATTTTGCTAAAAATTTATGGGCTAGAACTTTCCATACATCAAAGACTCTAACGTTTATAGTATTTAAGGTAGCGAGTAGTAAATGATGTTTTTCACATCATTAATGATAGCATAATCCCAGATGCATGAACAGCTGACTCATATTCTGGTTCTGATACAATCTCCTCAGAAAGAACAGATGAAGGGATAGGTGCTGGAGTAGGTATTGTAGCTGATCTTCGAGAAAGATGAAAGTAATCTATCGTACTAGTTTCAACTGTACTATCTAGAGTAGAATTTTTCCGTGCATTTGATCTAAAAAGTGCGCCGGTACCTGGTGCAGGTCCTGATGTTGAGGTTCGTTGCCGACTTGATTCATGACTTGATCGATAACATGGTTCACAACCCGAGACTTGTGGTGGACTTGCTGCCTTTAACTCTTTACACCGCTGCACAAACTTATGCCTTTTGTACAATTTGAAGGAACGGTCCCTGAGTTTAGTTAATTTGTTTCCTTCGCTTACTTCTCTTGTTCCATTTTCGTCGAGGTAAGATTTAACTGAAGAACATTTTACAAAACATTTTTTACATTCAAGCCTAACTTTGCCTTCATCTTCCGGATTCCATATGCTCTGCTGCTCTTATTTCAATACTTCCGTACAAAGCGTAAGAGATTCGAAGCTAAAGGAACAACGATAGCATCTTTCACTATAGAAGAATGCAAAACCAATTTCTCAACAGGATTATCTTCAGATGATTGAATTTGAGACATATCATTTATGGCCAAGCTAGTTGGCATAGTTGTATAAACTATTTTAGATAAAGATTTAAAATAATGTTTTAAACTTTTTTCCACAGTAGGTGTGTTATACATCATGCTGTATAATCCTTTCTTTCTAAAATGAATTTTAGGATGAACCGTAAAATAACCTTTACGAAAGTCTTTACGCTTTTGCTATCTCGATAAGCAATTTTGAATTTTGAAACTTTTAAAAACTTTTTAGGACTGTGGGACATAATTTAAATATCAGAATTGTTTTTCTTTTATTCTGTTGAAATGAAACTTCGTTGCGTGTCATTTTTATTGATCTATGGAAGCTATTAGCGTACTGATGAGTCATACTTAGAAACATATCAACTCACTTTTTAGCTTCATCATTCATAAATAATATGACATTTTATTTCGTACAGCTCTGTTATAACATTCTGCGGTTTGAGCTTTGCCGTTGAATTGCATTTTCCTCAAACAAACCTCGGAAGGGTTCATTAATAAGGTCTAAGCCATTATCATTTTAAATTTTAGAAGGGATTTGCTCTTCAAAATTTCGATCAGGAATTCTCGCGTGAGTATGTGCGGTAGGCCAAAATCAGTTACTAGTCAAATTCCAGAAAATGCTAAATATGTACTTCTAGTATTTAAACTATTTTTTCCAAAATAAACAAACCTTTAAAGTTTCAAGGGAAGCAAACACAACTATCATTTCTTAATTTTTGGACTCGCGTTGAATTTTCCCTTTTTAGTTCTAATGTTTTATATTCCCAGAAATTGCTATAGAATTCTAGAATCGGCGGTAGACACTAACAAACATACGAACCATTATAATTTCAACATGCCTTTCATTGATGAATTGGCGGTTTTTATATTGCGAATACCTTTCAGGATCAAGTTAGTTGTTTGTGAGCTATTGGTGAATTTTAGACGATTCACGAGCACTCCGGAACTATTTTCGCTAAACAAATCTAATGCTTTCCAGCTTTAACGAATGTTTTAAGCCTATATCTAACAGATTTGAAAAAATTGGTGTGGGTAATCCCTTACTGAGATTTTCATAGATTTCGAACGTTTTGGAATTTACGGAAAGTTTGCCGAGAATTTTTCAAATCGACTACACAAGCCCACTAGAAAATGTTGTGAGATACTTCAAGCAACTAGATTGGGATTATAACAGTTTGCTATTTTCAGTTTATCATTGTCTTTAATTCTCATGGAAACTATGCTAAAATAAAATATAAAATCCATTTACGCAAACGAAAAAGAAGAAATAGGCAGATATATTTCAATACATGATTCACAATGACACTTATAGTTTTTATGGATCAATAAAATTGATACATATCAAAGCTCTATTTCAACAGAACAACAACAAAATATTTGATGATTCAGTCTCACGGACTGAAAAAAATTTCAAAAAACAAAATTAAAAATTGAATGTTGAGTTAGAATAAGTAAAAAGTAATGACTTCCACAAAGGTTATTTACGGATTCATTCATCTTTCCTGAAATGTCATTAACAGAACTACGACTTACAGGTTAACAGATGATAATTCAGAGGACTTGATATAAAGTTTTTATGCTCAAGAACCTTCAAATATAATAACGGAACTTGCAATATTGAAAAATTTTTGAAAGCAGAATAGGAAAGCTTCAGGCGAAGTAGACAGGCTACGATCGATGAACCTCCGATAATGCCAGAGATAGAACTGAAAGTGAATTCAGAAGAAACTCTTATTATTTAAGTTATTTACATTTTTTTAACGGCATCGATTGATAGTAAAACAAAAGCAAATTTACTAAACGTAGAAAAAGCTTTAAAAATGAAGAACAATTTTGTTGAGCAAGATTCATACTATAGTGATGAAACAAGTTTTAAACCATTCATTAAACCTTCATCCAAAATAGTTGATGAAACTAATCAAATGAGGCTGGCATTAAACGACATACCTCAAATTCAATCTATCGAATGTAGATAACCCTGTCGAATGAAGATAACCCTGTCGAATGAAGATAACCCTGTCGAATGAAGATAACCCTGTCGAATGAAGATAACCCTGTCGAATGTAGATAACCCTGTCGAATGTAGATAACCCTGTCGAATGAAGATAACCCTGTCGAATGAAGATAACCCTGTCGAATGAAGATAACCCTGTCGAATGAAGATAACCCTGTCGAATGAAGATAACCCTGTCGAATGAAGATAACCCTGTCGAATGAAGATAACCCTGTCGAATGAAGATAACCCTGTCGAATGAAGATAACCCTGTCAAATGAAGATAACCCTGTCGAATGAAGATAACCCTGTCGAATGAAGATAACCCTGTCGAATGAAGATAACCCTGTCGAATGAAGATAACCCTGTCGAATGAAGATAACCCTGTCGAATGAAGATAACCCTGTCGAATGAAGATAACCCTGTTGAATGAAGATAACCCTGTCGAATGAAGATAACCCTGTAGAATGAAGATAACCCTGTCGAATGAAGATAACCCTGTCGAATGAAGATAACCCTGTTGAATGAAGATAACCCTGTCGAATGAAGATAACCCTGTCGAATGAAGATAATCCTCTCGAATGAAGATAACCCTGTCGAATGAAGATAACCCTGTCGAATGAAGATAACCCTGTCGAATGAAGATAACCCTGTCGAATGAAGATAACCCTGTCGAATGAAGATAACCCTGTCGAATGAAAATAACCCTGTCGAATGAAGATAACCCTGTCGAATGAAGATAACCCTGTCGAATGAAGATAACCCTGTCGAATGAAGATAACCCTGTCGAATGAAGATAACCCTGTCGAATGAAGATAACCCTGTCGAATGAAGATAACCCTGTCGAATGAAGATAACCCTGTCAAATGAAGATAACCCTGTCGAATGAAGATAACCCTGTCGAATGAAGATAACCCTGTCGAATGAAGATGACCCTGTCAAATGAAGATAACCCTGTCTAATAAAGATAACCCTGTCGAATGAAGATAACCCTGTCGAATGAAGATAACTCTGTCGAATGAAGATAACCCTGTTGAATGAAGATAACCCTGTCGAATGAAGATAACCCTGTTGAATGAAGATAACCCTGTCGAATGAAGATAACCCTGTTGAATGAAGATAACCCTGTCGAATGAAGATAACCCTGTCGAATGAAGATAACCCTGTCGAATGAAGATAACCCTGTTGAATGAAGATAACCCTGTCGAATGAAGATAACCCTGTCGAATGAAGATAACCCTGTCGAATGAAGATAACCCTGTCGAATGAAGATAACCCTGTCGAATGAAGATAACCCTGTTGAATGAAGATAACCCTGTCGAATGAAGATAACCCTGTCGAATGAAGATAACCCTGTTGAATGAAGATAACCCTGTCGAATGAAGATAACCCTGTCGAATGAAGATAACCCTGTCAAATGAAGATAACGCTGTCGAATGAAGATAACCCTGTTGAATGAAGATAACCCTGTTGAATGAAGATAACCCTGTTGAATGAAGATAACCCTGTCGAATGAAGATAACCCTGTCGAATGAAGATAACCCTGTCGAATGAAGATAACCCTGTCGAATGAAGATAACCCTGTCGAATGAAGATAACCCTGTCGAATGAAGATAACCCTGTTGAATGAAGATAATCCTGTCGAATGAAGATAACCCTGTCGAATGAAGATAACCCTGTCGAATGAAGATAACCCTGTTGAATGAAGATAACCCTGTCGAATGAAGATAACCCTGTTGAATGAAGATAACCCTGTCGAATGAAGATAACCCTGATGAATGAAGATAACCCTGTCGAATGAAAATAACCCTGTCGAATGAAGATGACCCTGTTGAATGAAGATAACCCTGTTGAATGAAGATAACCCTGTCGAATGAAGATAACCCTGTTGAATGAAGATAACCCTGTCGAATGAAGATAACCCTGATGAATGAAGATAACCCTGTCGAATGAAAATAACCCTGTCGAATGAAGATGACCCTGTTGAATGAAGATAACCCTGTCGAATGAAGAAAACTCTGTCGAATTAAGGTAACCCTGTCGAATGAAGATAACTCTGTCGAATTAAGATAACCCTGTCATTTTCATCTGTAATGTTCATCTGTAATTTGTTCATCTGTACTGTTCATCTGTAATGTTCATCTGTCATTTTCAACTGTAATTGTCGTTGTTTCTTTAGCTTTGAATCTTTTACATCTCGTACGAATACCTTGAAATGAGTACGACATAGCATATGAAATCCGGTCAAATGGAGGCAAAGTTATGCGTGGGAATAAAAAAATATAAGTTCTAATGAATGATGTAAAAACAAATGATCAAATTTTCGGTGGATGCAGTTTTTGGAAATTATTAATAACACAAAATTACCAAGTATTCAAAGCTAGAGTGAAATCAATAATTCTAAAATTATAAATTTAATTGATGGCAATGAGGATGGAACCATTGAGGTAAACAGGGGAGAAAAACGTATTAAATTCATAGAACAGTTCCTTACCATTGTGCAAAGGGCAAAGATGGTGCAGCGGTCGGAAGAGTTAAAGGCGGAAAGTCCATCACAAGTCTCAGGTTGTGAATCACGTAATCAATCCAGTCATGAATCAAGTCGGGAGCGATCGAAGCTCAATATCAGGACCTGCACCAAGTACTGGCACGGTTTCTTGATCAAATGTGCGGAAAAGTTCAACTCAAGATAGTACAGTAAAAATTAGTATGATAGATTACTTTCATCGTTCTCGAAGACCAACTACAATTCATACTCCAGCACCTATTTCTTCATCTGTTTTTTTTTTTGAATAAAATAAATCAGAATCAAAATATAGTCAGATGCTAATGTATTTGGGATTGTGGTCGTATTTTTAACATTAATGACATTGTAAAAAGACATCATTTACTGCTTAGTTCTTTAAATACTGGAAACAAAACATGGAGTCTTTTGATGAATTGCTAGTTCTAACGCATGATTTTTTTGAGAATATATCGAACATAAATGGTCAAAATTTACTGATCAATTTTCTCTTAAAAATGAATAAACGTGTTTTAATTATTATCGAAAAAGTGATATCTTGGCAAATTTTACTTCAACCATAAAGTTAAATAAAGTTTTTTTAAACTCGTGGTTTGCTTAGATATGTTTCATCCTATATTCAATAATCATGAAAATAATAAATCCTGTAATGAGTTAATTGGGGTTGAAAATGCATTACAATTCTAACAGGTTTTAATGGCATTGAAAATATAAAAAAATTTATTCGTATGAAATTGAAACGATTAATCGCTTTTAAATCGAATTCTAATGCTTTGTAATATGTTGCAATTATTCATTCACCAACGTTGGGAATTTTAACGCAGAAAATACTTTTAAATTTTTGTTAGGATTGGAAAATGTAGTTTTAGGAAGAGTTGAAGAGCATGAAAGTAGAAATATTCTAAATATTATGTCTCTTAACGCAATACTAGCTAATTTTAGGGTACTTAACCGCTCAAATCCCAAATCTCAGCAGATATATACACAATATTTTGTATATAATTTTCCCTTATGTTCTACCACGACAAAAAGTTGTAGAAATTCCTAGCAAACAGTGTTGGGCCCGCAACTTTTAAAATGGTGCGGCGCAACCGCAACCGCAACACCAACAGCAACTCTGGAAAAACCAAAGTTGCGATCGCAACCGCAACTCGCAACCACAACTTCTTAATTATTAAGTATAATTTTGAGTAAATGTTATTCAATTTATTTTGCGTACATATTGCTATGAATAAGAAATAATATTAAGATATTCCAAATAGTGCATTGTTTTACTAAAAAAAATTAATAGATCGAGTAAATGTGTGGACGAAATATTGAATGAAATATCAAGATACTGAAAGAAATGTTTCATTTGTAAATATAGCATGAACAATAAAATGAATTCCATTTTATAATAATAATATTGAAAAGGTACCTAGCTAGTATTATATTTTCAAATGAGTTCCGTATATATATAGCAAAAAAATTAGAAAACAGAAAAGCGCAGAACATTTTTTTGTTCCTCTGTTATGATTTAATACTGGTTCATGATCTCAATGTGACAATGTCAATGCACTGTAATGACGATCAACGTTGCCTTTCAAAAATGTTAGAATTTCAAAATGTTTGTCTGAAAGCCGAGCACGTCGTGGTCTCAAAATTTCTTTGCCTAACGAGAACAGTCGTTCGACCGAAGCGCTCAACGGTATTGGCGTGTTAATTAAATTAGATGAACGAAGCGACAAATTCACTTGGAGGACACACCGCTCGGTGAACATCAGGGTGGCTAGTTCTGTTGATTACTGCCTGTTTCAGCCAATCATTGACTTGTTTCAACGAACTTTTCTTCGTTTCTTTTTTATCATCCGATATCATTACGACATTGAAGAAGTCATCTTCGTCATCTACGTCCTTGGCACTGCTCTCCTCAGCTGAAATACCATTTTCCGATCTGTTGTTAAGCTGGGCGATTAGTTTTTTTGTTATAACCTCCATTCTTAGTACTTCGTTTAGCCATTTTAGCTTAAGATGTGGATGCAGAGAGGACGCCAAGATAAAATCGTTGTTGTGAAGTACATTGGCAAATCGCAACATCTAGCTATGTAGATTTACCGTATAACACGTAATTTTACACTTACAACTCATACCATTCCTAATAACATATGTTATATAATGAGTTACATCAAATATGAAATAAACAGTTGCCAGATGGGTTGTACTCTGTACGTTTTAGTTTCAAACGAAAAGAAACGCGTATTAAACTTTATTGAAGTTATTTTAAAAATTAAATTACCATCAGGATGTTGCGGTTGCGAGTTGCGGCCTGACACGTCGAAAATTGTTGCGATCGCAACAGATTCGCAACTTTCCAAAAATTGTTTCGGCGCAACCGCAACCGCAACAGAAAAAGTTGAGATCGCAATTGCGGCCGCAACTTGTTGCGACGCAACTGCCCAACACTGCTAGCAAACCAAATCATTTACACATTTTTCAATTTTCAATCAATTATTTGAAAGCTTGTCTCACCATTCGGAGTAGAATATTAAATACTACAGGTCAAGAAATGAAAAAAACAGATATATTCCTTTAAAAATAAATTCGGTATTACAAAATAGCGTAATTAAAAGTCATGAATTAATCCAAAAGATCGATGCTGATTATTATGAATCACCAATACAGGGTGGAGCTCACTAAATTGCAGATTTGGGAATGAAATAAAAATATGATGAAAGCTTAAATACTAACTTTTTATTTTTCTCATACAGGACAATAATGGAAGTGGATAATTACATGGTTTTAAACAGCATATCTGGCAAATGTCTACCTTCACAATCCACACTCTGCTGAAGACGTTTACTGAAAATTTTATGCACTGTGTCAAGCATGGTTTCTGGTATTCTTGCAATTTTAGCCTCAATATTGTTCTGTAGGTCTTCCAGGTGTTGGGATGGTTGCAATACACCTTCGACTTCAGGTAACCTTAGAGAAAAAACTGCATGGGGCCAAGTCCAGTGAGCGTGTGGGCCAGTTGAGATCCCCCATCCGAGAGATAAGCCTTCCAGGAAACGTTTGCCCCAAAAAATTCATGATAATGCCCGATTAGCCCCATGGAATTTTTTTATTTGGGGTTACCCGATGGTAAAGATGCATTGCAACCGTCCCAGTATCCTGGAAGACCTGCAGGACAATATTGAGGCTGAAATTGCAAGAATACCAGAAGCCATGCTTGACAGAGTGCATACAAATTTCAGAAACCGTCTGCAGCAAAGTGTGGATTGTGAAGGTAGATATTTGCCAGATACTCTGTTTAAAACTACGTAATTGGCAACTTCCATTATTGTCTAGTATGAGAAAATAAAATGCTGATTTCTAAGAGCTCATTAGTTTTTTATTTCATTCCCAAATCTGCTATTTACCTCCACCCTGTAGAAAGAGATTTGAGTCGTGAGCGCAATGATATCGAAATTTCCATTCAAAATTATGATCAGTTTTTCCTACATTCCAATAATTCCATTTGCATCGAAAATGTTTTGAATGAAGAACATGGAAGTAATGTCAATGGAAATGATAAAAAACATATCAATAACACGTTGATGCATTTGTTTGATCGAGTTTCTAATTGACTTCGTAATGCAGAAATTTAACGTCATAGTTTCCCTGGAATTGCATCAACCTTGAAATGGTTGGTTATTTACAAACTAAAATTAAAAAAACGAAGCTCATTTGGAGCGTTGGCAGCAAAAACAAAGAAAAATAAAACGATTGATTGTATGGGCGAAACGATCACTTATGGTAAATTTAGCGTTTTGATTTCGGAAACATTTGTTCGGAATATTTGAAAATTATAAGTAATACACGGACTTAAAAACTCTTTTAAGAAGTGATAATTCCAACGCTTTATGTAAAACTAATGAGATATTTTCTGATACTACATATACGAAGCCGACCCCGGACCAATTAAAATGAACAAACTTGTTCGAGAAATGACAGCTTATAAAGTATCAGATGAGTATATAACTAAACTTTTTTGATAAATAAAAATCACTTGGCCTATTGCTTATTGGTATTGACAATTTAGAACAAATCAAAGTTGAATCTCATTAAGAATTTCTTGGTTGGACACTAACTTCAAATTCAGGAACACGACAACCTTGACATACGTATAACTTTATAATTACAAACTAGAAGAAATGATCAGCTTGAAAACAATGGATTGCTGGATCACTGTGTCCCAATGAATGCATGCTCTCAATCGGACCACGAAAAATTTTCGGAATATAATTCACGAATTGATTTTGAAAAACACTTTTACGCTACTTCTGCATATAATATACATAATAGAACATGTACCTATGATAATTGAACTGTTGATTAGGGACATTTTAAATGCTTGGGTACTTGTAGGTTATGTCACTACTTGCTTTGGGGAAAAAGTGTTTTTCGTGGAAAAGGTGAAAATGTAATTGTTTTATGAATATTTAATTGATGTTCAGGACAGTATGAATGGATTTTTCGAGTGAGAAGGTATCCTTGTTGATTTATATTTATTTCTAATGTAGTTTATCTACTTTTCATATATATATATATATAAATAATGAATCTCTCGGACCTGCCTCTTCTATTCTTGGAAAGTCCCAGAGATTAATTTTAGCCTGAAACAAAACAAAAATTAAAAATAATGAAATTAATAATAATTTAATTAACCTAACTTAAAACCAATCCTTAACATCAAAAGGGAACCATAAATTAAAAGTGATGTCAGATAACCAACAATTACCAATACATATTTTCGAAATTGGTTTTCAACACAAGCAGATAAAATGAACGAAACAACGATATTTCAATTCGCATTAAAATTAAAGCAGAGTTCAAATCCAGTATTCCTAACGACACATGCTTATGCGCATCTTCTGTCTGATAGAGCATTTTTAGTGCCAACATATGGTGTTACCAAGAACTTTGGAAACAGAATAAAAGAAAATATACTCACATTTTAATGTTGAAAACTGATCTACGGTAGAGTTGCCGCCGCTCTGGGATTACAGGTGCAATGTAGTGTTTAAAGAATCATAAACGATAATAATTTCTATCCATACCAATTTCAAAGAGTTGAAACCATTGAATCCTTGAGATCATGAACTAAGAGTGCAATTTGCCGAGTAGTACCTTTGTAAAGAATTGCAAGAACCTAACTTCTTCGAACGTGCATTGTTTTCGGATGAAGCAACATTCACTCATGAGGGAGTGCTCAATTCCATCAATGAACAAGAAAGGGCACATAGAATCCCTCATTTCGTGCGTGGACATTCGTACCAGCGACGATACAGTGTTAATATTTGGGCTGGTATCATTCATAACCAAATTATTGGAGATCATATTATGTCATCGCCTCTCAACCGGAATAAATACGAAGTTTTCTTAAAAGAAGTACTTCCCGAGGCACTCGAAGATCAACCATTTGATATAAGAAGAAGAATGTAGTTCCAGCATGATGGTGCTCCTGCACACTACCATCTTACGGTCTGAAATTTTCTGAACGGTCAATTTCCCGATAGGTGGATCGGGTGAAATGGTCCTGTTGCATGGCCTCCTAGATCTCCTGACATGACTCCACTCGATTTTTTTTTTTGGGACACATGAAGAGCCTTGTTTATGCTACACCCATTTACGTAATATGAGGAAGATCTCGTGGCCAGAATTGCAGTGGCTACTGGTAAGATTTCAGAAATGCAAGACTGTAGTGAACCCTTATCCCGCAACTCAGTCGAAATTTCGAAATTCTCAGAATGATCATCTAAAAATTCAGTAAAATAAATTCAACCATTAGCATAAAATCACATTACGAAATTCACTAATCTCTATCCTCAATTTTATTAAAATTGTGTAACGAAAAATTCAATCTCTAAGAATTCACTTTTGCGTCTTAACGGAACTTCCCATGGACGCGCGACAGCAACATCGTATTCGAACTAGCGCCCATTGTCTCATATCATTCAGAGCGTGCATATCTCGGTGTTTCTGGCTGGTGAGATTAAAAATACAGGTTTTTGTGTGTGATAATCTACGGGTAACTATATATATACATTATATGTCAATTGTAAACACTATTAGTGTGTAAATAGTAAGCTGAATTGCCTCAACTTACCAGTGTCTTAAATGTTAGGATTTCTTGCCCAGAACTTGTGGTTCCCACAGGGTATTTTCCCTTGGGTATTGATGTTATTTTTTATCAAGCTAAAAATTTCCCCTTTTTGTTTTAAAATAATTTTTATGCCAACATTTCAATATGATGTTATTTTTTATCAAGCTAAAATTTCCCCTTTTTGTTTTGAAATAATTTTTATGTCAACATTTCAATATGATGTTATTTTTATTCAAGCTAAAATTTCCCCTTTTGTTTTAAAATAATTTTTATGTCAACATTTCAATATGATGTTATTTTTTATCAAGATTAAAATTTCCCCTTTTGTTTTAAAATAATTTTTATGTCAACATTTCAATATGATGTTATTTTTTATCAAGATTAAAATTTCCCCTTTTGTTTTAAAATAATTTTTATGTCAACATTTCAATATGATGTTATTTTTTATCAAGATTGGGATTTCCCCTTTTGTATCAAAAATAATTTTAATATGCCAATATTCAATATGGTGTTATTTTTGTGATCAAGTTAGACTTGCATCTATTATCATTTTTATTCTTTACTGCTGTATTTCAAATCAAAGCAATCAAATTATCATCTTTATTTTTTACAGCTGTATTTCAAATCAAAGCAATCAAATTATCATTTTTATTCTTTACTGCTGTTTTTCAAATCAAAGCAATCAAATTATCATTTTTATTCTTTACAGCTGTATTTTGTCACAGCTGTATTTTCAATTAAGTAGGGTTTTGATATAATTACATTGTTTTTAGTTTTTTTTACAGTCAACATTAAAAACCATTCTTAACCAATTTTGTAGTGAATCTTTGTTGTGATGGTAATCAGAACTATCCTTGTAAATACCAAGCACATTTGACCGCCTGTTTTTCCTAATAGAATCAGTATTTATACATTAAATATTAGTGATGTTTTTTTAGGTTTAGTTAGATGGTAATTTTATAAGTTTTAGTCATTGTACATTGATTCCTAGCGGGAATAACACTTAAGTTATGCACGTAAAAATCAAAATAGTTTATTACTTCAGTTATGAAACTGGGGAAACATTTTTCCTGGTGCTAAGCTGAGATTGTTGTCCCCTTACTCCGGAACTTCTTATATAGAGGCTTCCCTCCTGCGCTTGTATTGTTTTAGAAATTCCGTATTAATTTGCATTAACAGATGCTGTAGATGTTTTTACCATTAGCTATTAATTAAGTGAGGCAGTATACTCAGTTCACTGCTTATGCCATCTTAGTTTCGCCAGGCAAAGTTTCGCCTGTGTGAATTACTAGTGTAGAATTTTTAGCTTCATGCCGTTAGAAATATTAGGCTTAATATCTGGCTCCGAGCAAATTGTCAGTGCTCCGAAGTTGATCCCCGCTTGCACTCCGGCACCAGAGTGCTGGTGGGGGTCGTTTTTCGAAGAGACTCCTCGCTTTGAGGCGGCATGTTAATGCCAGATTGTTGCAGCTTAGCATGTGTTGATATGTGGTTTCCCAAGATACCGTGTGCATTTTCACCCAGTGTCTTATTCCCGTACAGGAAGCTACGAGACACTTTACATTCCACTGCCACGTCACCTACCTTGCCCGATCATATCAAAAGGGTAAAATAACCCGGTAGCCAGACTTGGCAAAAGAACTGCCTCCTTCCTTGGTTTCTTTTTACTTTGTACTAAACACTCAATTACTGGACGGCAAGCGCAAGTACCGCATTCCTCTTCCACCTCACTCCGAATTGAGACCTTTTTGGTTACAGCTAACCCAACTGCTGCTTAACCTGCAAGTCTATATTCAACCAAAACTGGAGGAATAGCATCTTACCGTCCTCACTTATCAGTGACGCTATTTACCGTCTCTAACCATTGGGTACCATTGCACACGACCTTCTCCACAATTACACTCCCCACATACCGACGCAGCTGTGAGCCTGTTGCAGTTCCTACTCAAGATCGGACCTCAACATCAGCGCACCTTGAAGAGACCAATCTGCCAGCCACCCAAATAAAAGGCCAGAAATAAATAACCATATCTACTTTCTTATCCTTCTGATGGTCTAGTCCGAGGTAAAAACTATAGTGTTTTGATTTTGATTAAAGACGCCTGAAATATTGCGTCCGAACCCCCACACTTAACTCCTTCTGAGTCTTACAAACCCAAAGAAATCAATGCGCACTCCCCGTGCGCTGGTGACCCGCCTTAGCATAGAATTCAAACCTGTCTAAAGTAAAACTTGAGTTAAGCCACCAAACTTGAAGTTTACAAGACGTGTTTCTTAATATTTGGCAGTCGTTAAGGATAAAATTTAAAAGTGCACTGATGTAGGTGGAACACATTTTGAACAATTTTTGAAAAGTAAATTCAAAATAATTATTGCGAGTAATGATGTCATCAAATTTCGTCCGTTAAAACAACAAACAACTAATGTCTCCAAACCCAAATTTTATTGTTGGAAAATTTCATAGAAGAAAAAGTATTTATTTGGCTATTTTCTACTTGATCTGTAATTTTGTACCTCACACACAGACCTACATACATACACATAACACGCATGCATACACATATACATATATATGCATGTACACAAACATTAGCATACGACCAATCATAATACATATTCTACAAAAATGAAGTATAATATATTGAAAAATAGAATAATGAGTGAAGGAGAGGAGTAACTCCTTTTTCATTATGTACTGCAGCTCACAATTATTATTGAGACTCAATTTAGAGAGTTATTTTGGTTTTAAATTCTCTCAAAAAATGTTTGAGAGATTTTGATGCTCTGGGGAAGTTTTCTCCACAGTAAGCCCCTGATTTTGACAGAGCTTTCTGTCCAACGGCAGATGAACGAAGTCTTTATTGTTTCTGTTCGACTTCAGGTTGGTAATGGAGGGGGAAGGATAGGATGGAATCGCACCCTTCTGATGTAGTTTTCTAAAATCAAATTTTATATCAAATCGCACCCTTCATTATCAATTTTTTCGTATTAGTTGTTTAAACCTCGAGTACTTTCGTTATTGATTTTGCTATTAAAATATTAATTTCAATGAAGTGGGGGTGTATTATACCTTTATGATTCGCCCACTGCTATGTTAATACCAGGATAGATTTGAAGTGAAAGGATTCTGAATGGAGAAAATATTACTGTAAAATACCAATCAGCAGCAAGAAAAAAGGAAACGACTTTGAGGTTGATCCTTGGCTGATATTACAAAAAATGCTTATCAGAAAATGGTAACTGTACATAGTATTTTCCTCTCCGTTATATCCATTTTATCATACAATAGCTTTATGCGTGAATGAAAGCCTTAGATATTATTTTCCGCCTGATTAAATCTTTATCAATCCCAGTGGTTTTGCCGGTACTTTGAGTCTTTGATCAGTCACGGCTTGTCAACACCGCGGAGACGCATGTCTCTCCGACTTTCGTTCTCACAACTCACGTTTGTTTTGTCTATAGTTGTCGGTTGGAATTCTTCCCGATAGACTTCGATGCGCATGTTGTTGCCGAATAAGTTAATTACCCTGTACGTTAACATTCAGCTCTATTTTTAAAATGGCAGCATCAAAGTATCTAATACCTGATGATGTAGGAATGCCCAAATGGAAACTTGCTTTAGCGATTGGAGGAGCGGCTGCACTTTGTGCTGGAATATATTACAAATTATGCATTTCGCGAAGCTCTCCAAAAGATAGCAAAACCGGAAGAAAAACTGCTAAACCTTCAAGCCCGAAAGCTAAGAATGGAGTTCAAACACCCAGTATAGAGGATACTGTAAGTATTAGAAAAATTATTTCCTTGAAATATATTTCTTATCACTCGCGCTTATCTACAATTGTGAAAGAGAGAAGCTTAGTGTCAGCCCCACTTTACCATATGGGTATTTTGATATCTCTACCTAGGATTTGAAATTTTAATGGTATTATCCGGTAGAGTTTATATGAACTCATAAATTTCCTGATGTAGTTTTTTGAATATTGGAGGTAATCTATTAATTTCTTGAAGAATTTTATTTGAAGTAAATTCAGGTTGCTACTAAGGTGTGGCCACCATTTTGTAGATTCTTCTTTAGAGAGTATTTTTTTGGGGCTAAATGCTTAATACCTTGTTAATTAATTACTAATAAGAAATTAAAGAATTTATAATGGTTGATGTAGGTGCTCCTGCTAGATGTAAACTTCACTAATGATTGCATCTGTTGTTCAAGAAATTTTTGTCTATGATGTTCCTATATACCATGGAATGACTTTCAAGCAATATCATGCTGTAATAGCAGTACAGATAGGCATGAAAGTTTTCTCAACTTGGATATGCTATATGCTAGTTTTTCGGTCAATATGTATTGCAGGTAATTCTCTGATATTAATAATTTTATTTCAAAGAATGGTAAATCTGAAGGAAATGTCAGTTATCGATTTTGTAAATTTCGATGCCTAAGCATAGTTAATTAGATTGAAATAAACAAGTTTTCTTCTATGCACTTTCCGTCTCAAATGATTATTTTATTAGTTATAGCGGTAAATGACGGTAAATCTGAAGGAGATGACAGTTGTAAATTTTGTAAATATCGATGCCTTAGCATAGTTAATTAGATTGAAATAAACAAGTTTTCTTCTATGCACTTTTTGTCTCAAATGAGTATTTTATTAGTTATAGCGGTAAATGACTTACCGCAACTCCAGTCTTTGAAGCGGAAAGAAATTCTTTGATCGAGTTGTATGGCAATACTGCAATGGCGTCTCGCTTCCAGTGCTCTGTCTTGAAAGACGAAACCAAACAAACCGCTATACCTCGTTAAATACTCATATGACGAAAAAAGTGTATAGAATAAAAGTTGTTCATTTTGATGTTACCATGTTTCAAGCAAAAAAAATTAAAAAATCGATGAGTAGCTGTTTATTCGAGCGCATTCGTCATCAATGACGAAACTAAACTTACCGCTATAAATCGTAAAATACTCATTTGAGACGAAAAGTGCATAGAAGAAAACTTGTTTATTTTGATTCAATTCATTAGGTTCAGGCACCAAAAAGTGAAAAATCGACAACTGTCATGTCCTTCAGATTTACCTAAATGACTTACCGCAACTTCAGTGTTTGAAGCGGCAAGTAATTCAAGGAGCGCGTCGGACAGCAAAACTGCAATGCGCACTCGCTTCCAGCACGATCGTCATCAAAGACGAAACCAAACCTACCGCTATACCTTGTTAAATACTCATTTGACGAAAAAAGTGTATAGAGGAAAAGTAGTTTATTTTGATGTTATTACGATGATTCAAGCCACAAAAATTCGAAAATCGATGAGTAACTGTTTATTCGAGCGCATTCGTCATCAAAGACGAAACTAAACTTACCGCTATAAATCGTAAAATACTCATTTGAGATGGAAAGTGCATGGAAGAAAACTTGTTTATTTTGGTTCAATTAATTAGGTTCAGGCACCAAAAAGTGGAAAATCGATAACTGACATATCCTTCAAATTTACCCAAAGAATCACTAAAGGAACCCATCTAAGGACAGCGTCCCCCATACAGACTTTTTTCTTTATCATTGAACCTAGAACAATGAAATTTGGTTTACTGACAGGAAATCGAATTTGAAATCGTTTTTGCTTAGAGCAAAAGTTTGATTTTCTTGGAAAGAAAATGGGAAATCAAAGAAAACGAAATTTTAAGGGGGGGTTTTCAAAAATCTTCTACAGTTTTTGAGCTACAGTAATGGTTTTGGTATCATTGGATGCGGAAAAACACGGGCTTTTATGGAAGCTAAAATTAATTCCAAAGTTATTTATTGTTCATAAGTTATGAAGTCATTCAGCTGCACTTTTTTGAAAAGGGACTTTTTTTCCAATTTTTACACTTTTTCATATTGAAAATGAAAATTTGAGAAAACGAATTTTAGCTTCCATAGAAGCCCGTGTCTTCTCGCATCCAATGATACCAAAATCATCACTGTAGCTCAAAAACTGTAGGAGGAGAAGCATTTTTAAACCCCAAAAACCATTGTTTACATTATAAGCAAAACAAAGAAACATAAACAATTAAAATAAAAATTTTTTAAAATTTTTGGTCCAAGTTAAGACCCCTGAAATCATTATAGAGTAATCCAGAGACATAGGAGATGACATAGCAACTTCGCACCGTGAAGAAAGTGCCATGGGGGAGGTGTAACATGATAAAATACCACTTCCCCCTCCCCTCCCCCCCATTCTTCAAACCCCCGTAGCGGGCGAACTAGTGAACGTACGAGTCTAATTTTTTCACAGGATGTACCTGACCTCTTACACTTATAGCAGCAAAAATCCCAGTTTCTCAAGAAGTCTCAAAAACATGGATTCATAAGGGGGACTCTGTCCTTTTAAGGGGGCCGTCTAGTCAGAATCAAGAAAATGGCCATCCCGTTTTTTATATGGTATCTAGATCTATGAAATTTGGCAAACGTATGTATATTGGAAAATAAATAGGGGCTGCATCTAAAACTTTTTTCTATTTTTGCCATAATGGCGGAGATAATGGGAGAAAGTGGGCCGGGAAATGGATATTTTTCAAGCCACTTCTTCTCAAAAAGTCACTAACGTAGAGTAATGATCTAAGTATCTCATTGGATGCACAAAGGGTTGCTAAATAAGGAGTCAGAGGATTATTTTGAAATTCATATTAGTTTAGTTTTTTTTAAACAATTTAAACAATTTAACAATTTATTTACCACAGGTGATACAGGGATAAAATGTTTCTTAAGTCTAGTACAATGGTCAAATTTGAGTATAGCTACCTGTGGGCCCGAATAAGTTCAGTGACTTCTAGGGCATCCTACCATCAAGGTTAGTCTTAGGAGTACAATAATGTTTAACCTAATTCACTTAAACTAGAGACGTATTAGACTGATCAATGAGATAATTAACTCGAAATTAGATACTTCATTTCACAATATAGTTCATGTGGACTTGATTTAACAGTATAGTCGACAAACGATTCAAGAACAGACTGAAGATCGGCGAAATTAACCAAGGCGAATTACATTATTAGGACCAGTTATGTAGGAGACAAGGTTTGACTCTGTGATCTTACACGACTAGTAATCTGATAGGAAGTGAGACTCAAGATTATTTTTGAATACCTTATAAGAATTACTTTCACGGATCTCCGCAGGTATTGAGTTCCAAGTTTTAGTTCCAACGAAGAGGATACTGTGTTGTGACCGAGCCTTTGAGTAATAAGGAAGCATGAATTTACTTCTATTTCGGGTTAAATGGTCGTGATGGACCAGTTTGCGCAGTTAATAGTTGTTTTAGGCTATTGTCGCCATCATTTGTTAATGTTTTGTAAATGAAATTGCAAATGGAGATTTTGTAGAGATCCGAGAGCTTAAGTATTCGTAAATTTTTGAATGAGTCATTTGTGTGAGCATTATATTCTAGATTCTTTACCGCTCTTATGGCTCTTTTTTGCAGGGTAAAAATTTTGTTGGTTTTATTTTTATCAGTTCCGTACCATGCTTCTATTCCGTATTGCAAGTATGGTGAAATGAGCGTTCGGTAGAGAATTTGTAAGGCTGTTTCAGGCAGGAAATTTTTAACTTTATTTAGGATTCCGATAGATTTTGATAATTTAGAACTTATATGAGCGATGTGCTCTTTAAAGGTTAGATGTTTGTCTATTATGATGCCCAGGAATTTACTTGAGTTGGTTTCTTCGATTTCACCTTCGCCAATTTGAATGCGTGGGAGAGATATATTTTTCTTGTATGAGAATGTAATATATTTTGTTTTATCGATATTAAGGCTTATTTTATTAGCTTTAAGCCACAATGAAACCTTATGAAGTTCATTATTTATACGCTCCGCCATCCTAGCGGGATTTTGGTCTGGAAGGACCGCAGAAAGGGTACTGTCGTCGGCAAAGAGTATGAATTTGAAGAATGATGTAGATTGAATGATATCATTGATAAAGATTAGAAATAGGAGAGGCCCAAGGACAGATCCTTGTGGAACTCCATGGCTAATTGTCTGTGGGTCTGATTTTGCGTCGTCAATGACAACGTATTGTTTCCGATTTGCTAAGTATGATCTGAACCAATCATGGGCAGCCCCTCGAATGCCATAACAATGTAGTTTCGAGAGTAATACGTTATGGTCCACACAATCGAATGCTTTTCGAAAGTCAAGAAATACGGAGAAAACAAGCTTTCCTTCATCTATATTAGAATAAAGGTATTGCAAATGATTTAATACCGCTTGTGTCGTAGATTTCTTAGAACGAAAACCGTATTGTTTGTCGTAGAGGAAAGATTTTTGTTCAAAATACGAATACACTTTTTTATACACAATTTTCTCGAATATTTTGCTAATAATTGGTAGTACAGAGATAGGTCTATAATTGTTAATGCAGTTTTTATCACCATTTTTAAAAATAGGGGTGACTCTCGCAACTTTGAAAGAGTTGGGGAAGATACCTTGAGAAAGGGATTGGTTGATAATATAAGATATGCACGGTGCTATTATATCAGCTATAGCCTTAAGAACTTTAGTCGAAAAATTTTTCAATCCACTTGATTTATTTTTCAAGTTGTTTATGCACGTAATTACATCGGAGGGATTAGTTGGCGTGAAAAAGAAAGAGTTAGGTTCACGGACATGGTCCATGTATTGCAAGTGGTCTCTGGGTTCACTGAAGACACTATCGGCTATATTTTTTCCTATGTTTACAAAAAAGTTGTTAAACACAGTTGCAATATCTTTTTTCTCGTGGTATTTTACATTTTCGTGAACGACGGACTCAATTGTTTTCGTAGTATTATTATTCGGTTTATAGCATGAATTAAGCAGGCGCCAAGTTTTTTTAATATCAGTTTTGTATTCAGTAAATTTGCGCGTGAAGTAGTCTCGTTTTGAGGTTCGTATTTGATTTGTCACATGATTCCTGAATCGGTTATACGTTACTTTAGATATTCGCCCTTCGTATAGTAAGGCTGGGTACGCTTGACGTTTCTTTATATTGATCACGATATCTTCAGTAATCCAGGGCTTTTGTCTATTTTTCGGCGTAATTGTGCGGGTGATTATTGGGCAACACTGGTTGTATGCGGTCGTTATAATTTCAGTTAAATTTAGTATTGCTTCATCAATGTTTATCGCATTATTGTCCCGTTCATAGATGTCTAATGATGGCATTAATTCTTCTAGAACAGTTCGCATTGTTCCCAAGTTGTATTCGTTTACACAACGAAATGAATAAGTATCAGCCTGTGGGCTGGGACAAGGATTATAGACATTTTTCTTGATGAGAAACACCGGGAAATGGTCAGATAAGTCAGAAGTTATTATTCCGGTAAGAAAATCAGTCGGATCTAACATAAAAATATTATCGAGTAACGTAGCCGATTCAGAAGCAACACGCGTAGGTTTCGTGATGATTGGAAGGAAGGAGCTAGACTGAAAAACATTTATGAAGTTTGAGGTTTGCTCACAGCTATCATATTGTAGAAGATCGTAGTTGAAATCCCCGCAGATTATTATGTCATTATATAGAGACTTGTTGAACTGAGATATTATGCTTTGAAGCTCGTTCAGGAAAGAGACGTTACAAGCTGTTGGGGGCCTATATACTGTCCCAAGCACAATCCGTTTATCATTTTTCGTTAGTTCTATAAATAAAGTCTCAATATGTTCACGATTCATAGTTGCACTTAAAATGACTTTCGAAGATATATGTTTAGATATGTACGTACTGATGCCACCACCACGTTTGTTACTACGGAGTGAATGATGGCTATAATAGTTTTGAATTTGAATCAGGTCCTTAGATGAGTCGTCTAGCCAACTTTCGGTGAAACTGAGAACATCAAAATTGCTGTTCAGCTCAGTGATAGTACAAGATATTTCATCTATTTTCGGATAAATGGATCTACAGTTCCAACATAATAGAGAAAAATCGTTACAGGTCTTCCTCATCGATTCATTGAATTTTTTAATATTTAGGTATTTACAGTTTCCAGTTTCATTTAGGTTTGGGTGCAGTCTATTCAAATGATTGAGATCTGGATCAATATTGTCGAATATGTCAACATGGTCAGTCATTAGCATTAAGAGACAGTAAGTAAAATGTAACGTAAAAATAAAAATGATAAAAACTACAGGATCAAGGTAAAAATAAGGACATTCCTAATTAAACTAAAAAAAAAGAGAAACTAAAAACACACAGAGATTATTAGTCTAAATTGTCTAAAACCTAGTATGATTTCATAAGGAGAGCGCAAATTCAGTCCATGAGCAGGAACATTAGGGATCACAAATGGCAAATAATGTAGTTACAAGGCTGTCGTACCAGTGGTTTCCGCATATAACACTTATAAGATGTAGCAAGGACGAAATGGATTTAAAAACGATGTGACAGTGAAGTTATTTATGGAATTTAAAAATCTTGACTATCTAAATTGTTTCCAGATTTAGAAACATATACACGAGTTAAGTCTGAGCAGCAAGTTCGGTATGAGCATTCGATAAAAAGGAGAAAAGAAAGAAATTGGAAAACAATTCAGTAAGCAGCAAAACAAGGCTGCAAGGTCGACGTGGATGTCTTGAAGAGGTAAACGTAATTCAATCAAAAATCAAGAAGAAAACATGTGGACAGATATCAAAATAATATTAAACTCAATATGTCGGTCTAAAAAAAATACTAATCACGAATAATTTCCTCTGAGGACTTGCCGACATGTTGCAACAAGTACTTGTCTAGTTCTTCAGGTGTATTGATGGTTAGAGGTTTCTGAGTTACTTTTCCAGGTATCTTTGGAGAGAAGACGTTGATATTGCCATCCAAACTTCTTGCGGGTCCTATTTGTTCCGGAAATTTTCGTTTGGCCAATCTCAGAGTGTACATTATACTTGCTCGCGAAGGTACTAAGTATTCATTCACGTAGAGTTGTTCCGGTTTTGTCACACGGCAGGCTGTCAGAACTTCTTGCTTCTTTTCGTATTTTCGTAGCTCAAAAGAAATGTTTCTTTTATCGACGTTTCCGGGTGGAGGTTTTTTTCCCAATCTACTCGCTGTGGTGATGTCAGAGTTACTCAGGTTGATTTTGAGTTGGTCCTTCATGAGCTGGCAAACCGTTTCTATGCAATTTTCTTCAGGACGTGATTGCGGCAGTTCCCCTGATATAACCAAAGTGCGTTTTTTGTTCTCCAATTCTTCACGTTGTTCTTTCCGTTCGAGTCGCTCTAGACGAGAGACTATGTCATTCATCTTCTTATCTTGTTCTTCAATTCTTGCATTTTGATTTGATTCTTTCTTCGTTAGTGTTTCAATCATCGTTTTCAATTCACTAATTTTGCTTTGAAATTTCTTCATTACTGATTTGAAGAGATCAATTAGGATGGAAACTACTTGCTTACTCGGTTTTGGCAAGCCTCGTGCATCTGGATAGTCAAGCTCCAGCGTACCCTCGCTGTTGTTGTCTTTGGTTGAGCTTGTCGCCATCTTGTGAGAAGGGAGACACTCTTAAAAAGAAGCAAGGGTTGAGGGCTTGTTCTGATGGAATATTCACACTTTTTGTTCGATTTTTTGAATTTGGTTAGATAAAATTTATTCTTGGATCCTCATGGTCTGAGTGGGCACTCTTTTTGGTTAGAAATGCATGATCATTAACCAGTTGGGCACTTTGTTTCGGAGCAAAGACACAGACGTCCTCACTGCCTCACTGCACTCACTTTTATGGTGTTTTAAAAAAAAAATTGAAAGAGTGATTCATTTTTCCGTAGATTTTTTAATTTAACTGACACCATTATGAAATTCAATAAGATCCTCTGACTCTTTATGCAGCAACTCTTTGCGCATCCAATGATACCAACAGCATTGCTCTACGATTACTAGTTTCTGAGAAGAAGTGGTTTGAATATTGACATTTGAGTTGTTCGAAAAACGCATTTTAGTACAGAAAACAGGTTTTTTTCATTTTCAAGCTATATTACTGAGAAATCAGCGCAGGTAACGTTTTGAAAGCAATTCTAAAATATTTTCTTGACTTTGGCAATCTTTCATCGTAGTATTTTGTGGTTCCTTGTCGAAACCGGTACCACAAGTGGTACCAGGGGCCAGGTACCAAGCATGAGGATCAGGGGGGACGCAAAGCTCGGGTGCACCGGAAAGGAGCGCTTCGATCCTAACTGAGCTTAGCAGATGCAGTCCAGCTACTGAGCTTGAAAGGCAGCTTCAGCTAATCGTTTGACATCATAATCGCGTCGGCTTTCATCTTACGCTGAACAGCTGCGTGGTCAGCAGTCCTATTTATGTCTACGGCACAGGAGGGGGCTTGGCGGAGGTTTGTGGGAGGTACCAAGATCAACATTGCCAAAATCGTAAAAGCTCTTGAAGACTGAGTGATAAATACATATGTCTTTAGAAATGAACAGTCGGTGAGCAATATCTAGGTGAAATGATTTGGCACATGAGCGCTGACACCTCATGCGACCCTCCCCCGACGCTTCTTCTCCCTTCGTTTACTCGCCTCAGATGCTTCAGATGTTTCCAAATTTTTTACTGCTTATCAATTGTGCATTGCTCTACCGAATTGAGCAATAAAAAAAAAAATCTGCCAATTTTGGACTTCTGACCAGACGGACCCCTTAAGAACGTTTTACATGAATGACATTCTGCTCGCTGATATTATATTGATATTATATATTATGTTGACAGTGAAACAGTTTGAAATAGGTTTCCATTTACAGTCAAACCTTGGTTCTCAAACATATTCATTTCAAAAACCTGTTCCAAAACTGAATTGTTCAAGAACTGAATCATATTTTCTCATTACAATAAATGTAAAAGAGATTAATTTGTTCCCAAGTACCAGATGAATACCTACTACCTGCTTATACTATATATAATATTAAAGAAAACATTTTTACAAACAGTAAATATCACATAATATGTAAATAAAACAAAAAATGTATGAGAAGTTGGCCTAAACTTGCTAAGAGCAATACTTTATAACTTACAGGACCTTTTTGGATGACATGCAATTGCGTAATTTGATAAAGGTGTAGGAGGAAATAGGAGTTAATTCTTGAAAGAGGAATCCCCTGCCATAAAAACTTCTGGTAACTCTATTTCCAGGGTTTCTTTTCTTCTTTGTCTTTTTGGATCTGGTAAATCTTTCTAATGAATGTTTACAGCACAGCGGTCGCTGCGAGACTATTTGTTTACTAACAACCGGTCTCGCAGCCATGCGTCATTGTTGTTCATGGACCAAAATTTTGTTCGAATACGGAGGCAGTTGACTCTCAAAATTTCTGTTCGAAAACCAAATTGTTTGAACTTCGAGAGGTTCGAGAACCAAGGTTTGACTGTATTAGTAGGTTAATAGCAGAAACTAATTTCTTTTAAACTGAGGCTAGTGTTCCAAGTTTCATTGCTGTCCGATTTAAATTACTAGCTATCAAAAAATATAGAATCTCAATACCTAGTTTATGTAGATGTCTCGATTTACTCATAAGACTTAAGATGTCAAAGTGATATGTAAGAGAGGGAAATCAAATGGTAGTTGTTAAGAGTGGTGCAGTTTGATATCAACTGGTTGCCAAAAGCAGGTCATAAATATGCTGGAGTGGTAAAGTACTACATTTATTATATTTAGCTGTGGGACAAAGGCATGCATATTTCACTCAGAGAGAAGTAATTAAGATGCTGCTAAGTAAGAGGTGGTAAACTGAACTATAAGATGACAGAAGATGCTAACATATTGGGCTCTGATTGTATGTTTAATAAATGCAAGGTTTTATAAGTGGAGAATGTGTACTGGATTGAGTTTTTCTGCACCTGGAAAGTAATGTTAGCCTGATGCTGCACAGGCACCCTTTTATAATTTTAGAAGCACCTCACTGTGGGGGTTTTATGTTCAGTCTTCCATCTGGTGAACTTCAGTAGCTCTTGGAGCAAAATATAATTGCCTATTAAGCTGAAAGTTAATGTTTTAGTATTGAAGTGTGTGATAGTTTATTTTATATTGGGTATTGTGTAAACACTGCACAATATATCTATGTTGTATGAATGCTATTGTGTGCTTAGGTTTATTCATCATACTATATGAAAATCCTTTTATATATGACCTGAGTTTGTTCAAGCTGACCCTCAGTATTCATTTTTATTTTTGAAATAATTCTAATTTTGAGCCTATTTTCGTTATTTGTGTTTAGGCATATGTTTCAATTTTTATATTTCAGAGCCAATGTAAAGTCATCCTCCCTCATTGATCTCTGAAGTAAATTTCTGTAAGCTCTTACCACTTATTTATGTGAATATTTGCAGAGTCCACTTGGGATTGCCAAGAAACACAAAGGAGAAGGCAATGATCACTACAGGAATGGCGAATATTTGGAGGCCATCAATTGTTATGACGCTGCCATCAAAGCCTGCCCTCCTGAGGCCACTCAGGACCTGGCAACATTCTACCAAAACAAAGCAGCTGCTAATGAATTGTTGGTGAGCTCAATTTCCTATTTACTATGGTGCTTTGGAATGTTTGCTGAGAATTTGTGTGCAACTATCAATTCTGATACTAAAATTAATTCTTTCATGTGTGTTTGACAAATGATTTCATGTTGATTAACTTATTTTCTCTGTTCAAAATTTAATTTAAAAAAAATCCACTTCATGTCAGTAAGTTGTCTAATATCTCATCAATGCTGCCCTCAAAAGGCTTAAATCTAGCATTAGTGATATCTAAAAGTTTGAATTTCATGTGAATAATGGAGTATTATATAACTTGACATTCTAAATATTATTTAAAAATTGATTTAAAAATTGCTTCAGAGTAATGAAGTGATTTTGGCTACCTCTTAAGTTGTATGTATATCATTAGCATGACTATTTATAGTTCTTACTTTTTAATGTTACTCTCTTGCTATTGGAAAATTTAATGTCCATAATTCTTGTTGAACAATTGGGAAAATATAAGTTCTCAGCAGTAGAATCTGGTAATAATGGAGCTCCAAAACATTTTACATTGTAGTGTGGCTAATTTCCCTTGAAAATTTTCCAGGTCATTCATGAACCTTGTGCTTTTTTTTTTAGCCAAGTGTGCATAAACTATTGGAAATTTTAAAATCAATTTTCCTTTAATAACTTCTAAGGTACTCCTGGGTCCTAATACTCTATTTCATGCTTAAGTATGCACTGATGTGATACTCTCTTCATTGGACTTGGCAGAAAGACTGGGCCAGTGTGTTGAGAGACTGCAGTTCAGCACTCGAGTTGAATCCTCACTACAGCAAGGCTCTGAACCGGCGAGCTAAGGCTGCTGAAATCTTGCTAGATCGTGAGCTGGCCCTTGAGGACTACACTGCCCTCTGCATCCTCGAGTCTTTTGCTAACGCATCCACTCTGCAAATTGTGGACAGGCTTCTCAAAGAAATTGGTAAATTCTTGCATCTACTGTGCATCTTGATTCTGTTGGTTTGTTTCTCAAAGATTTTACGTCTTAATCGTATTTTTGTACCTTTAGTTCTGCAATTTACTCTTACTTATTTGATAGTTTACAATTTTCCTGCTTGCTTGGGATATTTTAATGAGAGTTTAGGACTAATTTTATTATTATCTTTCTTGATGGTTGTGCATTATTTCATTCAAATAAATGTTTCGTTTTCTGGTATTTGAGACAAATTAATATCAAGAAAGTTTGAGAATTTGAATTATATTTCAGATTTTATCTTTGCATCATACTTGTAGCTCTTCTCAGATTCCGTATATAATTTTGATAATAGTTTTGTACAAGTTTTTTTCTCTTCAAACTGAGCGAGTGACGTTGCAGGTGAGGAATGCAGTGCAAGTGTCAGAGTTTTTGTCTAATTTTTTCAGGTTGATAAATAGCTTGTAGGAAATTATCATACATTCTTGAAGGGCCTTTAAAGCTTGAAAACAATACAAATATTGACAGTCTAAGTCACTTTCACTGGCATAAGTTTCTATCCACAATGTATGGTAATTTTTCCCTCACGGCTGAATTTTGTGAGAGATTTATAAAATGTTAGCATTAAATTTTACGATGGCAAATTTAAATTAGTGTGTGGTGGACGTTTTTCTTCAACAAATTTTTGTCTCTTTACATAGCAGTGTCCCTTAAAGACCAACATTTGTACTGATGGTATGATAGTGCTGCTTATTCACATTTTAGCGAATAAGTGCTTTACTGCATAGTTGATAGTCTTCTGATAAACTATAGAAGGAGAGGTCACTTAACACGTTCACTGCATTTCTGCCGCTGTGAACGGTTGGTTTAGTTAGGTTTAGGTAGCAGAATAGGGAAATTGACTTAACTACTTGAATAAATTTTATTCTTCCTAATAAATGTGAAATATACAATTGCGCAACAACATTTTACCTCATATGGTGAAATTCATTCTTTGAAAAAGCCGTGAAACAGATAAAAATGTCATTCATTTATACCGGAACATAAATGGGTAATTTACCTGTCGGTACACATGTGGCCCAATACGCAGGGAACGTGTTAAAGCATAACTAATGTAGAATGTACAATTTAATTTCACGTGTTATGATCTAAAAGCCTTAGTACAAATACAATAATAGACGTACTCTGGATTAGATTTCTACCTTAACACCTAAGCTTTGAGTCCTGTGTAACTGCTAAGCCTGTTTGTACCTAAGAGACTTTTGAATACAACTGCACCTTGTGGGCCAATAGGAAACTAAGTTCTTAAATTCTGATTCAGCAATGTCAGTAACTGCTCATGCATCACTTAGAAAAAAAATAACAGAAAATGTTAGTTTGCACCTTGAGTTTGGCTGCTTTCTCTCTTCTGGAAGTTACAATTATTGTACCTATGAGAATTATCATTATCAGAATGAAGATATGTCCTGAGCTAAAGCCCCTCAGGGGGAGACAACTATTGTATAGAATAGGGTTTTGTTATGTTACGGACCATCTTTTTCGGTTTACTGCTGTCCTGTTTTTCAGCACCTCGTACTTTCTTCTTCAACTTTTTCTTGTTTCATGATGTTCTTTCTTAGCTTTCTATTTCTGTGCCCTTTCTGCATAGATTCTGCGTTTCCTTAACTCCATACTAAATGGTGCCTTCTTCTTTCCTCTCTTTGGATAGCCTTTGTTGCAGATAGGGAGGCTTAAACTAACTATTAATCTAATCTAATCCTGAGCTAAAGGCTGAGTAGGCTTTCATTTTGTTGAAATAGGACGAGTTTTTTGTTTCATTTATGGTCCATCATTTTTTTGGTTCACTGCTGGATTTTCTTCAGCACCTAATACTTTTCATTTTTTATCTTTTTCCATAAACATCTTTCAAACTTACTGTTTTCATGCCTAGGAGATGTAGGTCACAGTTTGTGCTTAGAATCTCTGCTTCCTTGATACCGTACCAAAAAGTTGTTTTCTTGGGAACTCATTTGTTGTGGTTGGGGAGGCTTAAACTTACCTTAATACGTTGACTGCCATGGGTTAAACTAAAGTTCAATATTCAACTCAAATTTCAAACCAATTGAAGTGAAAAAAATTGAAAATAGCAAACATGAACAAAGTCGTGCCTTTATTTAGCTTTGATCAAGTATTTATTAAAATTGAGTCTGTGACTACTGGTTGGTCAGCAGCATTATGAAAATATCCTCCGTGTTTATCGGCGCCTCACGTTGCTACCAATGTGTTAAATCTAATTTCATCTCTTCGCTATCTTCTTATCCTGGCGTGCTCATAGTTGTAATGTTTAGGTATAGTTATCATAAAAGGAAGCTGAAAGCAAGTGGTCTAGGCTATAAAAGCCTTACAATTGTACAAGAGGCTACTCCTGACCCGGGAAGAAATGTTGATGTTTTCTTTATGCACTTGTTTGTTTCAAATTAGTCCGGTTTATTTAGGTTGGGCTTTCATCGAGTAAAGTTGCCTTATTATTTCATCTAAATGATTCAATATTTGTTTATTGGTGTTTATTTCCTTGATCATCTTCTTTATGTAGTGCCATTACATTATGGTTTGAATTGGGCTTGAGCTGAGAGTTAGGAAGGCCTTTTTGTTGAAATATATGTTTTGCTCTGTTACGAACCACCTTTATTTAGTTCACTGCTGTCCTGTCTTGCAGCACCTACTACTTCTTCAACTTTTATCTTATTTCATAAACTTTTTTCTCAACTTATTGTTGTATCTCTTCTCCATAGATTTCCCTTCCTCTCTTTAGAATGCTTTTTTGGGGTTAGGGAGACCTAAACTAATACTTAATCTAATCTAAGGTTTGAATTAGAAAGTGCTGTCTTCTTCTTTTAAGATTGAGAATTAGTGCTCCTTCTACCCTGCAGGCATGGAGCATGCCAAGGAAGTATTTGGGAAGCCTCTGACCAAGCTTCCATCTAAGTACAAGATCAGGCCATACCTAAACACTTTCTGCAGCGATCCTGTCTACAAAGATGTACTAAGCGAGAAGGAGCCTGAAGAAGATCCATCTCAAAAAAATCCTGTAATAAAGTGAGTAATGTTGGCTCTCTACTTCAGTAGTGAGGGCGACAGCCAGCTTTCTTTGCAAGCTGCAGGGTTATTGTTGCGTGTGTGACAGAAAGTAGTTAGCTTATAATAAACATCAGTAATCAAGAGTAAAAGCTTTCCTGAACTAAGCAGAACATGGAGGTATCGCATACATCAGTTCATGTATGACAATGGTGCTTCGGAGATGAAGAATTCAATATTCGATAGCAAACCTAAGCAGAGCATGTCTGCAGCCGCATCAAGGATCATTTAGCCTTTTGACGACCAAATTTTTCCCCCATGAACAAAATATTAGAATAATTTTCTTTGAATGTTGTCCTATATGCATTGGAGCGAAAAGTTTCAAGCTTATCGTTCAGGAAATAACAGGGTGTCTACTAGGTAGTAAAGTAGTAAAAAGTAGTAAAAAGTAGTAAAATTTGGAAAGTAGTAAAAAAGTAGTAAAAAGTAGTAAAATTTGCCTCAGGGTAGTAAAAAAATTGTGAAGTGGAATAATTCTCTGAAAATTTAAAGTAATGTAACATATTTATATAGAGTCTAAAGATTTTTATATATTTATTTTTCCCATAATCAGAAATTTGCCTCGATTCATGGGAAATATTCCTGGAGAGTGGGGTGTAATTTTAGGATTGGAGCACACCAAATAGGAAAATGTTTCAAAATTTTTGCGAACAGTAAAAAAATGTATTTTTTCTTCTTATTCCGTTTGATCTGAAAGTTATCTAGTTGTTTTATGATGGAAGGTTCATTGGAGCCATTTTATTATAAACAAATTATTGAAAGAAAACAAAACAGCTTTCGCTTTGATGCGGCAATCGAGTTTTCATAAATTGTATAAATATAAATTCAAAAAAAGTAATACCAGTGGCGATGCATTGTTGAAAATACTTTTATTAGTGCGTACTTACAATGAGATACAAGCTTAGGAACTTGTGATATCAGGGATTAGTATTGAAAATGAAATAAGGATTTAAAAATTGCGCATTTATGATTATGAGGTCGATATTTAACATTTTTTCCTTACGTATCAAATATGCATTATACGATCTCAAGGAAAAATGAAATGGCATAACCACATATTTTCTTGTGGAAGCATATCAAGTGGCTTTGATTGAGATATGTTTGTCAAGTAAAATAATATATCTTTTATTACGAATTATGATTCTTTTAAATGTAAAACATCGTGTGAACTTTTTCTATTAAATATTAGGAATAACGAATAACTAGCCAAAATTTTCAAATAGGTAGTTCTACTTATCACTAAATAACTATTACATTTTATTGGATTTCATCTTTAGTGGATGCAGTTGCCCGTAAGATATGTAGCATAGTTGGCATAAGTGTTCTTTTTGTGCACTTGATACTCAAAAATTAAAGTATTTTATTCGCAAACGTAAGCAAAGAAATAAAATTATTCTCAATTAGCTTTTAGAGAGTCCTGCTACAATTTCAGATAAGTAGTGAATCAAACTTATTACATTTCAATTCCTCCTAATGAATAATGTTTAATTCAAAGTCATATATTTGACTGGTAAGGTCTTGATTATCATGAACTTGATGTAGCCTTCCAATTCTTATTCCAAGACAAATATTCTCACACTCCAAGTTGTTGCGGCAGGATAGAAACATTGCAATGACGTCAAAGGAACTTCTCCGCAGTTCATTCATATCCAGAAAGTGTTTTTTTTTGACCTGAGCTTGATTGTGAGCAGTATTATCTTCCTTTGAAAAGACGAGTTTATTCTGTTCACTTCGATTTGGGGAAACAACGCTTTACTGAAACTATAAATGTTTTTTTTTAAATTACCTTTTTGTAGAGCTGAAAGTTTTCTTTTTCCAGTGACGTTAATTCATGTCCAAATACGGAAAGAATTATGCTTTAAAATTATCTTTTAATACAATGTGTCATCATTTGAACGAGAGTTTAGTTCCTTTGAAGTTCCTTTTGGCAGTCATGGAGATTCAGTTACCTCCAGGATGTCGTTATAGCATGGAGATGCTCCATGTCATCAAAGTTCATTCTTCTACTAAATGTATATAGGAAAGCTACATGAAATTTGCATTTTCGTGATTGGTTCCGTAGTATAACATGTTCATAACCTATTTGTTATTATTGATCGCAATTAGGATGCCGATTTAGATTTTGAGGTATGATGGAAATAGTTTACAAACTCATATTTCCGAAGTGCCGTAGTGTTTGGTCATAATGAAATTCCTTGATATTCTACCCTGCTGTAAAGGGATCTGACAATCCCCTGGTGTCTACTAGTTACCAGTCAGTTTATTTTTCCATATGATGAACTGTTGTCCTCATAGTTGAAAGATGTTGAGACGAGGTCTTCACCAAACTTTTGTTGGAGTCCATTTAGGATGGGGTACCTTGAGAATTTAGGTAATTTTTTTGCAGTAAAGCTTCGGTTGCTCCATTTAGTATTAAGCATTTCAAGTCTTAAGAAACTTGGAGCTTTTTTTTGAACCTTTGGTATTGTGTATATTATTGACTCAAATTACTCGTTATAGGCCGATTACTTACATCTGAACATTTGGATAACATTCATTGTGTAAAAAAAGGTAATAATTTTTTTGCCGTTGAAGGTAGTAAAAAGTAGTAAAATTTGGAAATGAAATATCAGTAGTCACCATGAATAAGAACGATATCAATGATTTGTAAACGACTTTTAGAAATGACAGTAGTACTGATAGGATTAAGGTTGCAAACAATACATTTGTAATGTGTTGACTGTTTAGATTCTTCATAGATGCATTTTACTAAGAGTGCTGCTCAAAGGCAGCTACAGGACACCACATATCCTGTGTTACACCATTCAACAACAGACCATTTGCTCTCAGAAATTGTAGAATGTTTAGCACTCTGACTTATACACAATGCTAGTGACATACATTTTTATCTGCTTTTCATTATGCTAGAAGCTTGCGTAACTATTTAGGCAGTGAATTGCTAAATAATAGACACACACAACTCTTCCCAGACACTTCTTCAGTTACGGAACATAATCACCTTCTTTCTGCTGACCGTCCACAGATATTTATTTCCATTTGTCCCTTCAAATACGGGGATAACAGTGTCATTTTAATTCAGTTTCACTCAATATGCTCTTATATTCTTGAAATTGTCATTACGCTGGATCTGTACAGAGCTAAATGTTTGAGCAAAACATCCGATTAATTTTCCTTAGCTCACAATGTGTTGTTCCCCACGAGAGCTAAGATTGACTAGTGCTTTTGAAAGTTGGGTTACCTCGACATAATGTAGAATGTACATTATAATTCTATGCATTTGAATGTTATGCAGCGGGTATGTGCGAGCGCTGCAGCACATGCGTGAGGAGCGGTACGACGAGGTGATCGCGTGTTGCAACAACGAGCTCGCTACGCCCACCTCGCCCTACACCGCACACGCGCTGCTCCTGCGCGGCACCATGTATGTCCTGCTCATGGACAGAGAGAACGCCAAGAGAGACTTCAATAGGCTCGCTGCTATGGAGGATGTTCCTCCTCAGGTGGGTTACATCAATTTCCTTATTTTAGAACTTCAGCAGGCTTTTTTAGTGTTAAATAAGGGAATTCCAAGACTTAGCGTATTAGTGTGACTGAATTTTACTTATTGAAATGTTTAAGGTAAGTTTTTAAATCTGTGTTTTATTATATAAGTATTCTATAGTAAAACCAATTTTTTGTTATCTCATCACATAAACCAAATACGGTAAACATACTGAGATGTGCAGCTATTTCATAATGGCTAAAATAATTCTTAAACTCGACATACATGGCTGTACAGTTGATGTTTTTACACTGCTCTTGCTCTGCTATATAGTGCTATTCATATTCACACAAGAATCAATGACATTAAAAAAGTTGGTTAACTGTTGCAATGCTAATTTAATGTTGTTTTAACACTCTTGTTGTTTTTCATTGACTAGCTTCTGTAATTATGTTCAACTTCTGCCAACCAAATGGTGTCTACCTATTATCCAAAGATTTTCTTGTGATTCTGTAATTCTGAATTTCTGTGAACAATTCATATGATACCTTTTGAGAGTGTTAACGCGCCGTTTTATTTTTGGGTGAACTCACTGTTGTTTAGCTGCTCAGTTTCACAATTTGTTTATCACTGGTAACCTGTTAATGTATCGGGATCCCCTGCAATTACAAGCGTTGATATGTGCGAGCTGCAGGTTGATATGATAATAGTAATTCCATCAGTTGTTCATAGCAGTGGTTTTGTTCTAATTTGAGAGAAGGCCAAGCTTCAGTGTAGTGCAGTAAATCAATAATAGCTCTTTGAATCCCAGCGTGTTTTTGTCAATTCACACTTGTATTCACCGCATTGCTCATATATTAATGCATCGCAATCGTTGGAGTTCTGCACACAAAGTTAACCATCTCCTGTGAGTGTTACATGTATATTGTAAAAACCTGCGAGTATGAGGGAAGTCACATTGGCGTACTTTTTCTGTTGTAGCCTCCATTTATGCTATAAGTGTAACTTGAACGTTGCAGCAATTTTAAAAAGAGCTGCCGAGCTCTATAGCTTAAAGCAGGGGAATTTCTGAAAGGCAGCAAGCAGTTGCAAAGTTAATTTGACATGACTCCGACTGCCTCCATTGGCGCTAGGCATATTTGTTATTTTTGAACGTTGCTGTCGATAGTTCCGAGCGGTGGCGCTGGCCAAGCTGGGCAGCATGGAGGTGTCGTACGACAACAGCGACGAAGCACTCGTCATTTACAACAGGGCACTCAACATCGACCCCAAGAATCCTGACGTCTACCACCAGCGGGGTCAGGTACTGCAAGTTGGAGTCACTTGGGAGCAATAATTGATTTAGCAGCCTTCTTCACACTTATTTTAAATAAAACCTTGTTCTCGCTGACAGTCTTTAGACTGAGCACTGTATGTGATACTAGGGTGAATGAGTGCGTGTTCCAGCTTTAAAATGTTTTCTTTCAGCTCGTGGGAAAGGAATGTAAATGAGCGCTTCACTTCTTTTAGCATTTATGTGATGAAATTATTGGCTTAATGAGTTGATAGTAAAGTTTTTGCAAGAACTCATCTTACATCATGACGATCTGTTTATTTTTTTACCCAATAATCTTGATTATTTGGCAATGTTATGTGTGCATGAGTTTTATTACTTGATGTATATTCGATTTAAGTCGAAATTTTTTATTTCGAGTATTCAATTTCTACCGAAAGAAAAATGGACACCTAAGTGTTGGTTTGCTATTTAGCTACTCGCTGTTTAACTCGGTAGGTCTTCTCTATTGCAATCTTCTCGAGGTTTAGGTTTGTGGATATTTTCTTTCATGCCTTGTGTTCTCATGAGGCATGACGCCGATTCAGCGAAGTACATCGTTGTATATTGTACAATTCTTACTTTTCAAAAAAACATCTTTGAGATTAAGTTAGAATCTGTTAAAGCAACACTGGTATTTGAAGAACGGGCTGTCAAGTTGAGTTTTCATTGTTATATTTTTATGTCAAATCGTGATTTGAGTGTCCCTTTTTGCAGATGTTCCTGATGATGAACAATATTGATGCGGCGATAGAAAATTTCAACAAGGTTGTTGAGCTTGAACCCAATTTTTCCATTGGGTACATCCAGAAACTACACACTGATTATAGGTAACTGCTACTTTGGTACACTTATGAATGCCACCTGACATTTTAAAGAATCTTTACTTGTTGTAGTTAAACTGAAAGGAAACTCAAGAATTAAGTATATTGCTCATTCATATAGTTCAAGTGCTTCAAAATTGCAAATAAAGAACTTTTTAGTTGTTTCAACTTCAAGAATGCTGTTGACTCGAGATTGCTTCATAGATGAATTTGAGCGTTTCGTATTTACTATTTTATTAGAGATTTTAAATGATTCCTCATTTATGTTTATTGAGCAGATTGTGTAAGGATTTATATGGTAATTAAAAGATGGTTATAACGATAGATTACCTATTTGATTTGTGTGTGCAGGGCGGCTAGTGTGAAAAAGGATATTGATGGTGTGAAGAAAGTAATTGATGCATTTGAAGAAGCAAAAACTAAGTTCCCTAAGTGCTCTGAACTCTACCTGCTCCTGGCACAGGTGACCACGTAAGCTAAGTTTGGTCTATGAGCTTAACTCAATGCTAGGAGATGCAGTCGTCAAATGGAGGTGGGAAGAGAAGTTCAAGGAACAGCTGCTCAGACTTTTTCGTGAATCCATCGAGTCGTCCTAGCATTATGGTACGTAAACTTCTGCCTGATGGTGCGGTCATCTATGATGGTGAGTGGCTTTGGTCGGTTTGAGGTTATTAGATGGGTTCACGTACTAAAGCAGGGGTTGGCAAAGTGGTCAATATCGACCTCTGGGGGTCGATATTTTATAACATTTCTCTTGATTTTCAAGAGAAGAGTCATCAAAAATGTCAATAATGGTTTAATATTTTTTTTACCCATTAGTATGTGTGTGTGCATGAAGGGAGTCGATGTAAATACAAACATCCTTTGAAGGGGACGACGGGTAAAAATGTTTGCCGACCCCTGAACTAGAACAACGAGTGCAGAAAGTGACCAAAATACAGGTATTAAATCGACACTCGGCAAGGCCATATATTAAGTGAGCTAAAAATATGTGTGAAGTGAATCAAAGCAAAAATCAAGGTTTCAAAGACGGATAATTTGATTGGAAACTATTTCTGATGTATAATGTGTTATGTTGTCCTTGGAGGCTGGTGATTTGGTGGTTGAATGAATCATGAATAAGTATCGTGCTATATTTATTACATCTAGTAAAAAAAAGTGAGGCCAATCAATTGTATGTGCAGGTTTAGGGTTATGATGAATGCAGTGCTTTGTGAAGTATGAAATGCTTGAGTGAGTTACAGCGGTGTGATTAATTGTTGTGAGGAAGTCTTATTAAGAGCCATCAGAAGTGTGCTTCTCCTATTTTCAAGTAATGTTCAGTAAATGAATTTACTAAAAGAGCTGTTTCCTGAAATTTTTATGTACGAGTGGCCCTGCTGAATTTTAGGAATACGCTCAACTCAATGATTTCTGCACGTTACGAGTCTCCCATTTTCTATTATCTGTTACAGAATACGCACTAGTCACCATTTCTGGTTTTGCTCTGATGGATGAAAAAAGGGTTGTGTGCTTATTGGTGTCTCCGAGTTGACTTTTTTTTCAGATGAATTAATTTCTTCAGTATTCATTTTGGATTACTCATGGGAGTAAGCAGTCGGTGAGTTGATGAATCCATTTTAGAAGAAAATGTATTGACCTATTGGAGGTTTATCCACTTAGACATGCTTTGAAAGAAAGCCTTAAAAAAAATTCGATTTTTCTGGTAAACAATTCTAGTGTATTTAAATTTCAAACGCGATTGAATTGATGACGTGTGTAGAATGAGCATTAAAAATTGTGTTATCAATGCTATTTGAAATTTTAAATTGACAATAAAAGTAATCTTTAATAATAATAAATAAGAATCCTTGAACTATCATTAGGTTACGTTTTCTCGCAATGCCGTTCGTTGAGTCAATATAGCATCAAAGGAATCTCATGCCCACAAAAATGCCGTACATTGTCAACCCCACGCGTTGAGGTAGCGTTCTTCAAGAGCCCCTTGATTGATTGGAGCAAATTTTACTCTCTCAAAATCCTGTGAATTTCTGGGAAGAAATCCTTCAACGTTCAGTAAATGTTAATTAGCGCTTTAGGTATTGGATGTTGAGGATTGGTTGTTGGTGAAAATATTAACAACTCTATTAACAATACAAGTGTCATTATCAGAATAAAAGCCGCTTACCATGCAATGCGACACTTAACCCTTTTCCGTCAAAGTGGATTTCAAAATCCACTTTCATAAACAGCTTTAATATATTTCATTCCTTGTGAAATTTGTGCCCTAATGCGTTCTTCAAAGTTCATTGTCGAGTGGCAGTCACTTCCTCGTTGTGATGTCAGTGACTACATGATGCCGGTGCCAGTTTAATGATTGGGGTTGTGATAACGGTAATATGAGGGCAAAATGCGGACGTTGAAGGGTTTATCGAAAAATTGGAGGAAGTGAATCAAAGCATCAACTTCAGGATTAACGTGAGTGTTGGTAAGTTAATTTTATCCTTAAGCTAAGCTCAGCATGAACTCGGGGGAGTGTGTTAGTTTGGGGACTTAGCTATGTAATGCGACGCGTTCATCAGGCGTCTGATAAACGCCTTGCTGTAGTCATTTGGGACAGCATATGCGGTGAAAGTAAGTATTGTGTCAGTATGTGTAATACTCTAGGGAGTATGTGGGAGAATATTCCAGACTTAAAATATTCTCGATCTGACGTGTCACATTTTTTTCACAATTATTTATCAATGAGTTATGAAAATGACGTAGTTCTATGAACATAACGTTTTACCGCGCCTTGATTTACTAAATTCTTTGGAGCATGATAATTGTGAGTAACAATACTGATTTCCCCTATTTTGACTATGCGTAGAGTTTGAATCTGCCATAATTATCGAGTCGCGAATGAAAAGCGAATTAGTAGAGTGAATAACTGAAATATCTAATGTCTTCTATTCTGCTAAAATTCTAATTTCCAAGATCAAATTACTGTAAATGTCTAAATTTTATGGTACTTTCAAGTTAAAAACAATAAAACTTCTATTGTGCTGATATTAGTTTAAGTATTTTCTATTATAATTTTTCACTTGTTTGAAAAACGCCTTGAGTGCAAAAATTTCCAAAGTTGGGAGTGAATTATTTTGAGTTGGTTCAAAAAATCCTTGCAGAGGAAGTTCTTCGTCCTCAACGGAACGCCTCTACTTGTGTTAATGAGTTTTTCATCTGCATATCAATGTAGGTCTTTTTTATCTGCTTTTGATTCGAGGGTGATGGATTACACGGAAACGCACTTGGGGACATGGAATGCTGTAATTCATATTCACGTCCCTGTCTTGAATACTTTCGAAAGGCACACGCATCTCTACATGTGATCTTAGTAAAGCTCGTGTAACGCCAATTTTTAATGGGTTCAGATCTACATGGATGATGAAAAGTTTGAGCAAGCGGACGAGCTGTTCGAGGAGCTACTGGCCAACGAGCCTGAGAACCCTCTAGGCCACCTGTACCGCGGCATGCTCTACGTGCAGTGGAAGACTGACATCCAGCAAGCCAAGTCCTTGATGCGAAAGGCCCTCAAAATTGACAGCACTTGTGAGCTGGCAATAGAAAACCTCGCCACCATTTGTGTGCAGACGTGAGTACAGGCTTCTCTCGTTCACCCGCGATTTGTTTCAGGTTACAAGTTTTAAATATTTTACCGTGAATGTGCTCTTTAGTTCACGATTATTTGGTGCAATTAGTTAGGTATTGAACTTCTATCAGCTGTGCGAGAAATGGCAAAAGTAGCTGTCAAACGTGATGAACGGGTTCAATGATCTGGAACTTGGTTATGATACGATTCGTTATAAAATACCTTTCTCTGTTAGTTTTTGAAAGTCTGATTATTTGACCATTATGAAACACGAAAAAGGATGTCGCTGTTGGTTTTTTTTTTCAACCCGAGTTCCTAACGTGTTGAATCTGAAATTAAGTAGAATTAATCAGCTTATCCACCATTATGCTACTTAGTCTGAAATTGTTGCTTTGGAAAGTAGGTCGTTACTGTGTATTAAAAAAAATCAGTGTTTTGCTGACAATGCTTCCCTAAGTGATATTTTAGGAACAGAATTGTTCCCATTGGCTGCCCAGATCTGCCATGTGCGCCAACTCGCAAGCTAGCTGGACACTGTATGATACAACAGCAAGCCTTGCGCACTAATATTACATGAACTCAAGTATTTGGGGCTCGTAATTAGTTTAGTTAATGGACTCCTCAGGGGGAAACGACCAATGTTGTTTTCAGAATTCGATGTAAGGAGACCTGAGCTGATGGTTAGGTGTCATAAACTTCTTTCCATCTCACTGTTTCTATGCAGAAGGTGTGGGAATACCTTGCGCATAGATTTCCCCTTCCTTCAATTCTGTACGTAAAGATGCCTTCTTCCTTTCTTTTTTGGGAACAACTTTGTTGAGGTTAGAGAAGCTTGAAACTAACTTTAGCCTAATTTCACCAGTAGTAACCCCTTTTTATCCATAACTGGAGTCCGATCATCATACTATTATATAGTTCAGAATTTGTATTCCGTCCACAATTCAATGTTTTTCTTCATTTTCTAAAGATCTCGGCTTTTCTTTGCAACAGTTGATGAGTTTGACGTGCGAAGCTTTCAAATGTGTAAATTTTTATTTCCTGTTGTGAATTTGTGATTATTCATGTAAATTAAATTTTAAGGCCTCTTTTTTCGTCTTGGATTTTTTGCCTGTCCTGTTTCATTTTACACCGCTTGCTATGTCGCAACTCCATGCTTTTTCCTCCTCTCATATAGGTCATGGGTCTGTGTGCTTCTTTCTGCTCGACATCGTAGTACTAAGGTTCTGTTGTCGCATTGACCTTAGTGGGTATAGGATAGGCAAAGCTTAGGCTAGGTTTGTCTATCCTATACTATGGCCCCTCAGGGGGATGCAACTATTGTATCTATGGGAATTAGTGATCTCTTTGGATCTCATTTGTTGAGGATTGGGAGGCTCAAACTAACTAATAATCTAATCTATGCAGCATTTTTCAAGTAACAAAGAGCGAAATAAACACTTCTAAAATTGTAGGCTGCAGAATCCTGCAAGCCTTTCATTATGTTGACAATAGATGTTTGGATAAACTATTTATTATAATACTGTTAATCGCTCGTGTTATGTATTTTCGTTTGGATCCTGACCACTAAGTAGTTTGAGGAATATTTGGTCCATTCCTATATCTAATGAATAAGGTGAACGTGTTTCTCGGGAAAATATACCATCACTAAAGAGTATATTTATATTAGCAACGCAAATTTTCATATCAAATGATGCTCACAAGAGGATAACATCTTTGTGTTTTGAAGTTGTGCCACAAGCAATAACGTGTGTTGTGTGGCCAGGGGCAACCTGCAAGAAGGCGTGGACCTGTTCAACCAAGTCATCCCGCTCGCCAAAAGCCTGCAGGAGGCGGCCCACTACTGCTCCCTGAGGGACGCTGCGCTCGCGCAAATCAAAGTCGTCAAGCGTCTCGGCATCAGCCTACCTGGGCCCATGGACATGTAGACGCACTTCGGTTCATACGTGCACTCACTTGAAAAAGGTATTTCTTTTTGCTAGGAACTATAGTGAGAAACTCCAGCATATTGAGGTAAGTAGTGTTTCTACATTTGTGATCCTCAAATGACTCTCTGTAGAGATATCCTCGTATTAACTTAGCATCTATCTTTGAGCCTCATTTATAAGTCTTTTTCCGAGTTGTTGACTGTAGATGTCTAAATATGTTTCATTAGTGGAATATTTATATTATTGCGCACACTTATGTGCCGTGCAGTAATGAGAAAAATGATGCGTTTCTACTGCAACATTTTTATATTCGTAAACACATATTATTAATGTATTTAAGAAAATTTTACCTCTCAGTGTAAACCAGTAGTTTTATGTATTTATATGGGTGTATAAAAAGCAAATATCAAAAGAATTTAAAGCCATACATGATTTGTATGAATTGCATCCAGTCATACTTCCTAGCTTTTTTGCTGTTGCGGTACAGAGGAGATGAGGAGGGGGGCAGTTTATTACTTACTTACAGAGAGAAAAAAGAAACTACTTGCATTACCAAGCCTGTCTTCCAGAACTCACTGTACACAAGAAAATTTTCGATTTTGCGAGTGCTTGCAGGAGTCAGTTTGGTACTTATAGCACTTGCTTAAGGATTGAAAAGGGTCAAGAGCCTTGAAAATTGGATGTGGCAAAGGCTGTGTAGCGGTTTGAAGAGTTGAAATACCCTTTATATACTAGACGAACTTCGTTCATACGTGCGTTGATTTGAATAAGGTAAATCTGCTCGCGCGGTTGAGCAAGTGAGATGGTCTCTTCGGGTTTTGAATACGAGAGAACAAAGTACAATAAGTTTTTGCAAAATGTAAAACGTATTGGAAGTTGTGAAATGGATGAATTTCTTTTTTAGTAAAGATATATTGATGAAGGTTGCTTTAAGATATGTGCGGTAGTCACTAGAATGTCAAGAGTATGCTCACCTCTTCACGCCAATTTTTTCACTCATCAGCGTTATTTCGACCACCGTCATCAGACTGGTACTAGCGTCAGGTTGTCGCAGACATCAGAATTAAAAAGTATTCACTTTGCAGTGAATTCTGAAAAATTCATTTGAGTTTAAGTTCGAAAAAATATTTAAGGTTTGAAACAGAAGATGAGAGTCCTCGTGGTCGCTTAACCCTTTTCTTCCCAACACTTTGATTGTTGAAGGAAAAATTTTATGTGGTAATTTCAGTCATTACCCTGAAATATCAGCAAAATTCCCCTAGCAGGTTTTTTTTCTGCATAAGCAGGTGCTTACATCCTTTGTAACACGTTGACTACGATTGCACGTGTTGTAAAGTTGATTTGGTTAGGTTGTGAAAAACAGACTGGTAATGTCGATGTATTTGCTGGAATAAGTTTCCGTCCTCTGTAAGAAATGTTCAAAATGTAAGAGCTCAATAATATTTTCATGGTACGATAAAATTCCTTCAAAACAGATCGCAAAATTGTTTGAAATGTTATACATTTACATTGGTGCGTGTATGAACAATTTACCTAGTGGTACACATTTGTACCACTCCGTGGTCAAAGTATTAAATTGACAAAAATTGTACTTTAAAAATGTATGCTTCCATGCCAAAAAATAGCTGAAAAATCTGAGAAAAAATCAACTTAGATTTTGCTTTATTTCATCTGTAAATACATGTTCTTATGAAAACCTTGCTCAAGTTAAATAAAAAAGTCTTAAATGTATTGCATAGACCATGAAGCTTACATTGAGTGGATATCAATAGCAAATTGCACGTGTCAAACTTCTGGAGTGTCTGAAACATAGATGCAGGAATATTATTAATTGCCCTAATTTTGTCATTTACTTCAAATTATTTCCCTACTAGTCGAATTACCCTGAAATTTCGTCAATTTCCCTAAACTGGAAGACGAGTTCACGACGGGAACTGGAGTTCCCGTCGGGAAGGAAAGGGTTAAGAGTAGTTGAAATGTGGTCCAAGCACGTGTTCTTCGTGCTGAGCGAGCTAATGGGTGCGGGGACAACCGAGAGAAAAGTCGCCAGCAAATGGTAATGGGTTTTGCCACCTTGCCATAACGGCTCTCATCAGTTACTTAGTTGTCTGTACGCTAAAAATTATTGTGAAATTAAGTTTGTCTTGAGCAAAGAGCATCTCACGCATATCTTGGGGGTTGGCTTGTTTTTATATTGGTGTTTTCATTTACAGCTCATCACACTAGGGAGAGAGCTGAGCTGCTTGAACCTCTCCACTGCTGCAGAAGATATTAGTTCACTAGTCGCAGTTACCATTTTTCAATTTTAATGTAGGGCTTGGTTGTGGTTCGAGTTAATAGTGTTAATGGTAGGGTGGAGTTTCTTGTAAATAAAATAATCCTTTCTTCAAGAACTCCTTTTTACCGTGAGGGTAACCTACATAGTGCAAGCCAGAGTAGATACATTTGTCATCTTTCAGCGCAGTTTTTTTCAGGTGTTTTTGCATCATCGCTTCCTGTGTGCCCTACAGGCGTTCAAATGAAGCAAGGAGTTACTGCTGTCTTTCGTGAACTCTGGAAACGTTTTTGTCATTCGTTTCCCTAAGATTCAATGCAAGATATTTCGTAAATTCGTATTTCGTTATCCTAAGGAAGGACCGCAAGCAATTTCAGTTACATGAAATTATGAGTATGCTTCATTTTCGTAGTTTTTATGTATTCGTCATTTAGATTTTACTGAGCTTCTCTCGGGTTTACGTATGGGGTAGTAGATACTTGTGAATATATCTGCTTTATTGAGTTGAATAATTTCCTAGTTATAGGAATTGATTTTATTACTGATAATGTGATCGCTTACGTGCTACGGTTCACTCATTGTAATATTTTAGCCAACAGCTTTGGTTCACATCGAGCTAGTCACATAAAAAAATTTAGTATGCAAGAAATCCGGCTTTTTCTTTTGCGGAAGGTTCCCGTTGTGTATGAATGTAAATATTTCATTATACGTAGTTGAATGAGTACTTACAGTCTGCTCTCCATGTTATTCAAGATGTAGTTTTCTGTCCTGAGTTGATTATGTTCGCTGCATAAATGAGGCCCCACGTGGTGAAATGGAACATCTCAGTTGGCCTTTCTATAACTGCGGCAGGATGCTCATCCAAATGTTGCATCAGTGACGCTCAGAAAGGAGATTGTATCATATCTATTAATAAATGGCGCCTCGAATATCTTTGAGCTAATCATCAGCATTTGTGAAGTGAAACGCGTATAGCTTTCTTCGTTGCTCGGAGAGATAAGACACGTACGGTTACACTATGCAGGTTTTCACATGAAACGCTTATGTAAAATATTTACCTTTCCACTTACACGATTCGTCTCCATTTCCATTAACCGGAGACCATCTGTACAAAACCTTGTTACTACTCCTTGTGTTCGAAGTTGTTACGTGGCCTTGCGTGTGTCTCACAGTAAGGGCTTTCGTGCGGGTCACTGCAAGATTGAATCGAACGGATGTCACCTCCAGTTCAAAAATCCTTGTGACCAGAGGCACTGTATGTTGGAGATGTGTACTTCAGCGTAGTCAACTTTTCATGTTCAGTTGCGTGTGCGAATTTCAATGCTGTGATAGACTGTAATTCATTCCCGATGGGCAGTGTGAAAATTGATTTCGATGTTTCGAAGCTCTCAGTGAGTGCAGTGCCATGGGTTCATCTTGAATTAAGGCGATAAATGGCCGTTGAAAAGCACTTATGCAGTAAATTGTTGAAACTGTACTCATTCATGGCGTTTCTTTGATACCTAATAAATACTGCAGCAGGAGTTAAAATTCAATAAGGTAATTAGTATGATTTATTATGAAAATCTGCAGTTATCTTACAATCAGGACAGTGACATCGCGCAAAAATTCTACACCTGATAACCAACGATGCTACCCTTGCCGATGCATTCGCCCACGAAGAACCAGCAAGCGACTTCCGTCGCAACGAGGGTGTTCACCCAAGCTTCCTGCACGACAAAAAGGAGTAATTCATCAAACAATTCCGTTGTGTCTACTCTTTGCTTACCTCGTTATTTTAGCAATGTTGGAATGCAACCTACCAACTAAAAAAAATCATGAAACGATAAAAAAGTTGCTACAGTACCTTGATAGCCATTGGTAATTAGGTGGACGCTTTTTAATGTTGTAATCATCCAACATCTGCTTAGCGCAATTAGAAATAAAATTCATCGGAGAAAGAAATCCACATGGTCAATCGATAGACCTACCATGGAGACCTGATTGAGAAAATATTATGATTGTTCAACAAGAACTGAAGTTAGCAGCAGCTAACTTTTCCCAAACTGAGAACGGACAATACAAAGGAAGAAAAAGTATTTATTTTTTTTTGTTTTGTTCAAGTACAGAACGTTTGAGTCTTACTTCAGCAGTACTGGAAAAAAAATTAGTTAAGGCCTCCCTAACAACAACACCATTTTGCACGGAATACAATGAACAAGAAATTCATGCACAAGGCGTGTCCCCACACTCTGCACATGGAAACAGCAAGATTGAAAGAAGTAAATGAAACAATGTACAAGTTCACGAAGAAAACGGAAGATGCTTAAGAAAGAGCAGAGAACCGAAAAATAAATTAGATTAGTCGTTAGTTTTAGCCTTTTTACCCGCAGCAACAAATGCGATCTAAAGAGAGGAAGGAGGAAGGCACCATTTAGTATGGAGTTAAAGGAAAAGCAGAATCTACACAGAAGGGGCATAGAAACAGAAAGTTGGGAAAGATGATTATAAAACAAGATCAAAGTTGAAGAAGGTAGTAGTAGTAGATGCTAAAAAAAAGGACAGGAGTGAACCAAAAACGGTGGTCCTTAATATAACAAAAATATTTCATTTAAAAAAAAAGGCCTACCTAACTTTCAGCTCGGGCCCCCTCACATATTTTCCCCCTGGGAGCGCTATTTCCCATAGACACAGTAGTTGTTTCCCCCCGAGGGGAGTGATCCCAACAAGAACAGCTTAATCCTATCTACTCATACATAGAAAGAAGTTGGTTAAAGTTCCCCAGATATAAAACTATGATGCACCCCCCTCAGGGGGATACAACTATTGTATCTATGGGAATTAGCGCTCCCAGAGGGACTATGTGAGGGCCCGAGCTAAAGGTTAGGTAGGCTTCCTTTTTGTTGAAATAGAATAGGTTTTCGTTTTGTTACGAACCATCTTTTTTCGGTTCACTGCTGTCCTGTTTTTCAGCATCTACTACTTTCTTCTTCAAATTTTTCTTGTTTCATGAACTTCTTTCTTAGCTTCCTGTTTCTGTGCGCCTTGTGCATAGATTCCGCGTTCCCTCAACTCCATACTAAATGGTGCCCTCCTCCTTCCTTCCTTCCTCCCTTGGAACATCTTTGCCGTGGTTGAGGGAGGCTAAAACTTTCTTATATAATAATAACTATGACGCACTTAATCTTTTTTTAAATACAAGGCGTGTGAAGCATTTTGTGCTTAGAAGCACTTACACCCACCTCTACTAACGAGTAATTAATAAAACCGAGTAAATTTTGTCATCAAATGCAGTAATGTGAACTTTGTTCATCTCATTAACATATTTTACAGTTCTATACAATGCACAAATATTTCAAAAAAAAAATCTTGAATAAAATTAGGGTAAATAAATAACAGTTAATTAGTTTTCAAGTTAGTTCGGTACAATTTTTTCTCAATAAATTACCTAGGCGACCGCATGGTTTAACCCAAGAGCGAGTAAGTAGAGTACTCTGGAATATTCAACAATTGTTTTTTGCATTATTAACATTAGTATTTCAGAAGCAAGGCATACAGATGGATCAAACATATAAAGCATATTCAATGCACAAACTAAGCTCCTCTTGAATACCAAAACGCATGTAAGCAACCTCTACCTTAGCGTAATGTCACTAATGCATCAATACAGCATTTATGTGAATATATGATTTAAAGCAATGAAGAAACTTAATCCTAATATAAAACTCGTAGCACAGGCATTGGTGCAAAATATTACCAAAAGCAAACCCTACCAAAACTTTTGCAACTAACCAGGCCCGGCTCTCCCCAACAACAGCTGGGGTACATGGCAGCAAAGTTCGAGTCACAGCAGTTTTATTACAACGAGACTTGCCTCAACCATCTTTCCAGTGGGGAATTAGTTGCAATACGCCTTAGCGTTAAAACTAAAACTTCTTTCTAGTTTATTTAATATTGTGAGGTAGTTTGGAAAAAAATGCCTCTTAAAAACCAAATAGCACTGGACACAAACATTTGTTTAGATGCTATGCCAGTTTGGTATAAAATACACGTTGTGCTTTTGTCTCTTAGCTACTCACGATTTTTATACTTTTACATATTACAATACATATTAATTAAAACAAGCAAATTAAATGGATTATATGAAATGATATGCAAAACTTTTGGGTATACCACATTTTTGTCATGACTTTAGTTTGAGTGCACAATTTTACTTATGTTTGGTATTATTCTACACGGCGTTTTCTCAAGTATGTGGAACATTTATTGAAAATTTAGTGTTTAAATGAAATAATGAATAAATCCTACTCTGAAGTCCTGAACATGTCTATTTAGTATTTTGTTGTGAAGCCTTTATTTCGCTCAGCTGCTTCCAATCGCCTTTTATAGTGGCACCCAAGATTTTCACAAATATCTACTAGTATATTTTGTCGTTCCCTTTTGCAGAACTTTTAGAACTGTTTGATACTATGTGGACTTTGCTTGTAAACTTAAATCTTGGAAATTGGTCACAAATTTTTAAATGGATCAAGGCACGGAGACTGACTGGGCCAATTGAGGAATTGAATTTCAGTATTTTCAAGCTATTCTCGACTCACTTTGGGATCATAGTCGTTTTGCAGCCCGAAATTGCTACCATGTCCCAATGAAACTGCAGATTTTCAAAGGTTTCTCTAATTCATCTTACCATAGATAATTTCCAACTCACCAGTGCCGTTGGATGAAAAACATCCCCATATCATGATAGAATCACCTCAGAACCATCACTAGGAATGGTTATCTCTTCACTGCAAGCAGTGCGATGTTTTTGCCGAATGACTGTTGCTGCGTTTCTTTCAAAGAATTTAACTTTGATTTTATCTGACCAGATAACCTTTCCCCAAACTTGTTTTCTTTTTATTGGCTTTAATAAAATTCGAAAGGGCTTCGACATGTTGGCTCTTCAGTAATGGCACTTTCCTTGGTGATCTTGAAAGTAAGCCAGTGCATTTAGAACTCTAATGTGGTATCCTTGCTTACTCCAATTCCAGTTCCTTCAAGATTGATTTGAATTTCAGAACCGGTAATAAAACTGTTTTTCTGTACCTTTCTGCTTATCCACCTAGAGTTGCTTTCATTTACCTTTTTTAGTCTACTAGTTCTCGCAATGTCTGTAATAATCATCATCAAACTAGTAATACTTGCTCTGATTAAGTTTCCAACAGTATTTTGTGACAAATTCATTTCCTTGCATACTTTTTAAATATCTTATCCTATTTTTGCCACGTTCAATGATTTTATTACACATATTGTTTGATAAATTTTTAGCAGTAGCCCTTTTTAAACTGTAATCATTGGATTAGGCTTCAAAGAGCTAGACAACAGTTGGAACAGATGTTGTACAAACAACAAGAACACAGCCTACCTTGACCGTGAGTCTCATGAAGCCGAGGGTGCCAGCAGACTTGACCAGCTTGGCAAGCCCCCCAACACCAGCGATCAGCTCCCCAGGGGTAGGTGGCACCAGCTCCACCTTGGCATAGGACAGGAATGTGCCAAATCTAGGCACTGCTCCCTCCACACCAACTGCAAGAGGCAATTGGTTTTAGTAATTAATTCACTGAATTGTTTCATTTGGGCATCACGAGGGTGAATAGTTGATCCACCAAGTGCCTACCTCATGCCATACATGTAGTACTTCTGTAGTCATCTTCATGACTTTCTTTACACATAACTTAAAATTTGGCACAATTCAAGATACCAAAATTTTAAAGTTGAAGTGCATGAGCTGAATCAATTGAATATTATTCATCAGTAGTAGTTTGAAGCATGCAGAAGTACGCCATTTCTGATTTTAAATCATTAATGAGCCAGTACCCACAATATTGTATAACTTGATCTGGTACCATACACACGGATCAGGTCCATAAGAGAAATTGGCAGTACTTTTGCACCCATTAGGTAAATCATAGAAGCCAAGAGAATTTTAATTTTAGGAGTTTATTACGAGAAATTTGGTTTTTGATGCATTAGGTATCACCATTTTTAGGGCAATACTAAGGATAAGTGTGAATTGTTAAACAGGTGTGAAACATATGAATATACATTCAATATTCATTTACCACTCATCTAACAAGTTAAGTAAGATATAAGCGACAAACCACATAAACTTAGCACGTTCACATTTTTTCCTTTCCACGTAGTTTAAAAAAAGGTCTTCATTTTTCCAGCACTCACAAAAATAAAACTGAATAACAAACTGTGAGGAGGAGAGCAAAAAAAACATTCCATCAAAGTATTTCAATAAAAAACACATTTTCTATTGAAAGTGAAATTTATATTTCCCCATTTTGCAAGGATCAGTAATATTATAAAGCAATTGAAAATATTTCACTATAATTTATTGACCCAACGTAAATCACAAAAATATAAAATAATATAAACCCATGTGGAAAGAGCATGTTAGAAAAAGTTCTCATTTTTTCAACACTAAGGTACATTAGCAGGTTGATGAGGAAGCTTTGAGTAAGGTTAGAGATGAGACTCAAAAAAACCGTGCATTTTTTGAAAAAACATGTATTTTTTACAAAAAAAACCATGACTAAAAAAACATGGATATTTTAGTTTTTTTTTAATATATTGTTTGAAAATATCTCAGCAAGGAAAAGAACCACTTTACATTATTTGTTTTCATGTCAGATTATAAGATAAAACAGCATACTTCTTAATTCATGGTTTTCTATGATTGTATTGAATTTTTTATTTTTCTGTGGTTTCATGTTTTGATATTTCATTTATTTTACAATGCATGTGAATCACTTTCAACTTCCCAAATAGTGTGTTGTAATAATATCTTTACTTATGGTCATTGATGGAGATGTGACCAAAAAAACCATGCTGTTTTTTCAAAAACTTATTTAAAAAAAAAAACACGACTAAAAACCATGGATAATATATTTTATGTGACCAAAAAAACATGCTTGTTTTTTCAAAAAACATAATTTTTTTTACAGAAAATTATGACTAAAAATTTGGATATTATTATATTTTATGTGATTGAAAAATCCAATGCTGCTTTTTTGAAAAAACATCATTTTTTTACAGAAAAATCATGACTAAAAATCAAGGATGTCAATGTTTTATTTGACCAAATATAACCATGCTGTTTTTTAAAAAACATCTTTTTTTATGGAAATATCATGACTAAAAATGAGTATATTAATGAATTTTATGTGATCAAAAACCATGCTTTTTGTAGAAAAATGTTTTTTTTACAAAAAAATGACAAAAATAGATACTAATAACTTTTCGTATAAAACATTTTTTTAAATAGCATGGTTTTTTTGGCTAGAGAAAAAATATAATAATATCTATGTTTTATATTTATGATTTTTTTGTATGAATTTTTTTATAAAAAAGCATGATTTTGTGGTCACATAAAATATATTAATATCCATTTTCTTCACAGAAGTCATGACCTAAAAATGATTCTTAATGACTTTTTGTAAAAAATGGTCAATATGCAGTTCAATGCGTTCACGGAAATTAAAAATTTTGCACCTAAGAATCCCTAGGAACACATTTAAAAAAGTTTTACAAGAATATTCTGCTTGTATATGCGTTATTTTCAAGTTATTCAACTTTTGAATTTTTGTCTTCCATAGCAGTTGCGTTGCACGTTTGAGCTGTAAGAGTACGCTTGGGTACTTTGTAATTTATTATTGGCCAACCCCGTGGAGCCTGAACCCACTTCTAGGATGTTTTAGTTAATAGCACAATACAGGTTATCAACCCAAAAATATTAGCCGGACTGGGGTAGTGAATACCAAAATCGAGATGCAGTTGACATCAGTTTCAATATGGTGGCCACCGTAGAACATTAGCAAAAGCTTGGGAGTGAATACTGTAGATTCAAGTATTCACTTCCCCAGCCCCACTAGTATTTTTGGATGATAATGTTTATTGTGTTATTAACTAGAACATTCAAGAAGTGGGTTCAGGCTGCGCAGGGTCGGCTAATAATAAATTACAAGTACCCAAACGTACTTTAACAGCTCCAGCTCAAGTGCGCAACTGACTGGAACTGCTATGAAAAACAAAAATTTTCAAGTTCAATAACTCAAAAATAATGCATCAGTGAGCAGAATGTCATTCATGTAAAAGGTTTTTAAATGTGTTCCTTTAGTGATCCCTCGTAACGGAATTTTTAATTTTCGTGAGCGCATTAAACTGCATATTGACTAAAAAATGTGAAAAAATCAGCATGGTTTCATGGTCACATTAATTATATTAATATCTATTGTTCTACACATTATTTTTTTTAAACATGATTTTTTGTTTTTATTTTTTTGGTTACATAAAATATATTAATATCCAGTCTCTTAGTGATGATTTTTAGTAAAAAAAACATGTTTGTCAGAAAAAAAACAGCATGGTTTTTTTTGTCACATAAAATACATTAATATCAATGTTCTTCTTTAGTTATAATTTTTTGTAATAAAAACATCAAAAGGGAACCATACACTATAAGTGGTGGCAGATAACCCACAATTACCAAGAAGAGTCTTAAGAGGAACAGCAGGAGCCACAATATTTATATAGATGGAGTCAAAATTCAGAGCTTACTATCTCTACTATGTCTGATCTTTTGGTCACAAAAGTAAAATCATAGTAAAGATAGAAAGCTCTGAATTTTGACATCATCAATATAAGTTCTGTGTCTCCTGCTGTTCCTCCAAGACTCCACTCCTCTAGGTAATTGTGGGTTTTTGACTTCATCAATATAAGTTCTGTGTCTCCTGCTGTTCCTCTTAGACTTTTCTAGGTAATTGTGGGTTATCTGCCACACTTTTACAGTATGGTTTCCTTTTGATGTTTTTATTATAAAAATCATGACTAAAGAACATGGATGTTAATGTATTTTATGTGACCAAAAATAAACAGACATATACTTAACAAAATTTGGATGTGTGCAAAAAAAAAAAATTAAAAAAATGTTTTTTTTTAAAAAACTGCCATCAAATAAAACCATTTTTTTTCATCACTAAGTAAGATAATTAAGAGCAATTTGGGTTCTCTTGTTACTTGGGCTGGTGAGAGTCAGTTATATTTCAATGCAGGCAAATGCTGAGTTTTCAACCTAGGCTAGAAATAATAAAGCTAGATTATGACAAAAAAAAAATGGAACAATGAGTTAGACTTCTAACTACTGATAGGAAAAGAAATTGAGAGTTTTACTGCAGAGGTAGCTGAAGGTTTCATAGACTAAGTATTCAGGTGAAGAAGGTAAAAAAAAGTAAAAAAAAACATTTAGAGGGATAAAATTTCAAAATTCATAAATCTCATCATCTGCATTGGAAAATGAGGAATATACAGAGTAATATAAAGAAAAATTAAAATGAAATTATGCACGAAAAACATTTCTGAAGTAAGCCAACCAAGTTTTCATAACCCACATAAAAAAGTTATGCAATTGATATTCCCGAACCAGGCTAAAAAGACAGTCAGACCAGTATTTATAATTTATAGGGTAAAAAATCTAATTTTAGCTAATAAATTTAGCAGTTCATTCATCTTATGGTGATGATTACACTGAAATCAAAGGAGATTTATTTACTAAGAAAAACATTGTAAAGCTAAACTTCACCATAATTAAAAGAAGACAAAGAGACAGAAAATATTCAAGTATCAAGGCCCAACATTCTTCCCTGATTTTACGGAAGCTTTAACCCTTTAACGCCCACATTTTTACACTCATATTAACGTTATCACAACCACCATCACTAAACCGACACTAGCATTAGGTATTCACTGTTATCAAGATGTGGAAGGAACTGCTACTTGGCAGTGAAGTTCAAAGGACACATTAGTGAACAAATTGAATAGGAAATACAATATATTATTGTTATTTTTGAAAGGGGACCGTAAAGTCCACTTGGGCGTTAAAGGGTTAACAAAACAATAATTGAAATATTTTACAACAATTACACTGAAACATAACAAGCTTTACAATATCAATGTTATCAACTTTTCATTTATGCAATATTTGGCACTTTATTAATGAGAAAACCATGTATATTTATAACAAAAAGTTTCTCTTCTTGATGCTACATGCACCTTCTCAAAATATTACACTAAGTGATACGTTGAAATTAAAGTTTAAAAACACCGTCTGGGTAGAAATTGGGATAAGTGATGAATTTCTGTTTTTATACGCATCTTATAGAAGATTTTCTTGCGCTTCCATTGGTACTTTCCGCTTACGTCTACTCCAAATGGTACGCCCACCAGAGGCAGGAAAGCGATGGGGGTGGCGTGACCTCGACCCCTTCCCCCCTTATTATTGGGGGTCAATTGAGCGTGATTCTTTGTGGCAATGGTAATAGAGTTTGTTCATGGGCTACTCAAAGTGCTTTCATTATTCAAACAAAACCTAACGCCAAGTAAAAATTTTTGATAATTTTTGACAGTTTAAGAATTTAGCTGTTCTTCGGTAGCTATGATACTGCAGCTTTCATTCATAGCTCGATGACAGCTGCAGTATCATAGATACGACTATGGCGAGCACACCAATCTAAAGGGCTTGAAAAGAGCTACAAAACAAAGGAGTTGACTTAAAAAAAAAGTATTTTGGTCAAAAAAAAAAAAATTAAAAAAGTGGTTGTTTTGAAGAATTACACGTATTATATTTTGATGTAGATTTTTTTTCTCAGAGTTCCAGAGCTACAGCAATGTAAGGTATATCAATCGAAAGGGCTTGAAAAGAGCTACAAAAGCTCAAGAGTTCATTGTAGAAAACTACCAGTTCAAAAGATAAGTAGAAAAACAATTTTTTTGTGTGAAAAACATATTTATTCTGGAAACTTAATAATTGGTTTCTCAATTGTATCTTCTGCCACAATTTTAGAGCTACATGAATGGTTTATATACCATTTGATAGGGCTTAGCAAGGTGTCCCCATACACAATAACATTCTTTGATACATCTATTATTTTGAAAATTACACGACATGCAATAAAAATGAAAAAAGGTCACATTTTGAAAAGTTTTGAAAATATTCAAAATAATTGAGTTTTTGAAAATAAAGGTCAAATGAAAAAACGTCACAGGTCACATTGCAAAGGTCAAAAAGGACCCGTTCCTGTCATCGAAGACAAAAGTCAACATATCACAATAATTCGTTATTTTTGGGTGATAATTTCTCTTGTGTTGTTGACTAAAAGATCCTAAAAGTAGGTTCAGGCTCTGCAAGCTCCGCGGGGTGAGCTAATAAATAAAACCTACGGCTCTGACTCATAAAATATTTATTTGACCAAAAACGTGTACATAAGAAAAGTAGTTCATGTTGATGTTATTACCATGATAACAGCAATAAAAATTCAAAAATCAATGAGTAGCTGTTTATTCAAGCGCATTCGTCAAAGACGAAACTAAACTTACTGCTATAATTCGTAAAATACTCATTAACGACGGAAAGTGCATGGAAGAAAACTTGTTTATTTTGATCTAATTACCTATGTTTGGATTCGAAATGTGGAAAATCGATTCCCGGTTAATCCTCAACATTTACCAAATTTTGTTTCCTAAAGACATTGAAAGCTTTTGAGAAGACAAACAATTTTAGAACCAAAATTTTGTTTCCTAAAGACATTGAAAGCTTTTGAGAAGACAAACAATTTTAGAACTAAAATTTTGTTTCCTAAAGACATTGAAAGCTTTTGAGAAGACAAACAATTTTAGAACCAAAATTTTGTTTCCTAAAAACATTGAAAGCTTTTGAGAAGAAAAACAATTTCAGAACCAAAATTGTTCTAGCCTACTTGGGTTACTCATTAGCAATTCAGTGCTTAGGAAAATATCTCTTGTTGAACTATCAGCTTGCCAGAATTATCATAAGCAGATTTTCAAGGTAATAAGGTTATTAATAAATTAAAACAACCTTATTTCACAGTAAGAAATGTTCTCTTCAACTATAAAATTTCCCCTAGAAATTATGAATAAATAAACCTTCACATAAACTAACATATCATTAATGACTGATTACTGATCTTATAATTACTTGGCAGAATTTGAAAATATAATTATATATACCTATGAATAAAGCAAGTGGTAAAAAATTGGTAAATGTCGAGGATTAACAGGAATTCTATATTTGATTTTTCGGTGCCTAAACATAGTTAATTAGATCGAAATAAAAAAGTTTTCTTCTACGCATTTTCCGTTGTAAATAATTATTTTATGAGTTATAGCCGTTAAATTACTTACCACAATTCAAGTGTTTGAAGTGGGAAGTAATTCATTGAGCCCTGCATATGGCAACATTGCAATGGAGTCTTGCTTCCAGCACGACAGTCATCAAACACAAAACTAAACCTACCACGCTAACTCGTAAAAATATTCATTTGACGAAAAAGTGTATAGAAGATTAGATCCTATAAGTTAGTTTAAGCCTCCCTAACCGCTGCAAAAATAGAGCGTATCAAAGAGAGGAAGGAGGAAGGCACCATTCTGTATGGAGATAAGAAAATGAGGAATCTATGCAGAAAGGGCATAGAAACAGTAAGATGGGAAAAAATTCATGAAATAAGATAAAAGTTGAAGAAGAAAGTCAGAGGTGCTGAAAAACAGGACAGTAGTGAACCGAAAAAAGGTGGTCCTTAACATAACAAAAAACATTTTATTTCAACAAAAAGAAGGCCTACCTAACTCTCAGCTCAGGCCCTCACATTTTTCCCCTGGGAGAGCTAATTCCCATAACTAGATACAATAGTTGTATCCCCCTGAGGGGAAAGTGTATAGAAGAAAAGTAGTTTATTTCAAAATTATTACCATGATTCAAGCAACAAAAATTAAAAAATCAATGAGAAGCTGTTTATTCAAACGCAATCGTCAATAAAGACGTAACTAAACCAACCGATATAATTCGTAAAATACTCCTTTAGGACGGCAAATGCATAGAAGAAAACTTGTTTATTTCCTTCTGATCAACTATGTTTAGCATTTAAAAAGTTGAAAATCAATTCCCAGTTAATCCTCAACATTTACCATAAAATTAAATTCTCAGCCTTAAAATAATTTTCTATTCAATACAGTTTAGGATGATGTAGAAATTTTGTCACCTTCACAAAACATTTTCACTTACCCTTACATTGATAAACATATGGTTCCCACAAAAATAATTTAAAGTATTGCTAGAAATAATTTTCTTCAAATGTTGTAACTCATATACCTCCAATTTCTGATAAATACTGGCAAAATAAATATACCTACCTACCACAAGTATTAAAAAATTTTGAAAAAAAAATCAAAGTAAATTTGATGAGAGATGTTACTAGAGCAGCCTAGAACCGCGGTTAGTTTAATTGCAATAAAGTTCGAATGAAATCACAAATTGATGTTTAGAGAGGATTAACTTGGAACTAAAATATGGGCTTAACCAAATCTACCGATCTATATATTCAACAAAAATTTCTCACCAGCAAAACGATCTCGATTAAAATCATTAAAAAGTTTATTACGAACATGTTAACCTTGTAATCAATTTTCGTGTGCAAAGACTTACGTTTAACCAAATTTGAAGCTTTAGCAACGATCCCTGCCATTTTCGAGGTTTCCTTTACGACCGGCTGACAAAACGGTTGCACATTCAAAGGTTAACTCCGCTAGCATTAGAATGGAGAAATGACGATGAAAACTCGCTAAGACCAGCAGCGCTCATCAATAATTTTAAACAAACACAAACATCGGCATCTTTGGGATGCTTTATTTCCAATTAAGCCTGATACATATGATCTTGAGCATTGTTTTTTCAAATGTCTTATAACTAACCCTATATATAGGACACCATGACGGTTTCCCCGTAAAGCCGGTACCCATTTCCGACACCTGGGTTGAGTGGGATATTGTGCTAGAGCTTGTAGTGAACCTTCGGCACGCAACTCAGTATAAATTTCGGAAATTCTCAAAATGATCATTAAAAATTCAGTAAAATAAACCCAACCATTAGAATAAAATTTCATTACGGAATTAATTAACTTCTATCCTCAATTCTATTAAAATTGTGCACTGAAAAATTCATTCTCTAAGAAATCACTTTTGCGTTGTAACGAAACCTTCCATGACGCTGTGTTGGCAACATTTTCACTCGCACTAGCGCCACTCGTACCAAGTCATTGAAAGTGTGTGCATCGCGTTGTTTTCTCTGGTGAGAATTAAAGTATTGTGTGTGACTTTGCTGTTCTACGGGTAACTATATTTATGTATTATATGTAAACCGTCAATAATATTATTGTGTATGTATTAATAAAAATTGCCTAAATTTTCCAGAGTGCTAAACGCTTAGGATTTCCTTGCCCAGAATTTGGGTTCCCCACAGGCCATCTTTCCTTGTGTATGTAGCATACCGCTACATAAGCGTAAAAATTAGAAATTCGCTATTCATACTTAAGTAAATTAATTAGCAGCATTAAAAATATTACTCTAATTTATTATTAATTATTTTCTACTTCTAATTCGTAATCATTAAAATTTTTGTGTAAATACATGAGAGATCAAATAATCAATCGACATTTCGAGTTCTTAAGCAGCCCGTTCTGGCAACATACAAGCGCGTCGCCTAGTCCACACACTTTTGCTTGTGGTTCGGTGGCGCGTACATCTCGTAAGTCCAGTGATATTTAGGGTAAAATAAGAGTAAAAACCGGGTAAGAATATGTGCCATGTGTTTTTCGGTGTATTGTGTGTTTTAATCTAAGGATCTGCTCAGTGTCGTAAATTAGGGATAAAGAAATTAGTGTTGAGATCCTGAGATTAGCATGTGTTTTATAGAGTGAATATTGCGTGTCATTTCTCAAACTCCCGCGTAAATTCACACTAGCTATTCAGTTAACGTACTGGTTTTTCTCCTTACTACAAACATATATTGCGGGTTTTGCCAGTATCATATCACGAATCTTTCATAAACTACTTGTGGACGAACGCGACCAAATTGCCGGCGTTCGTTGCCGATAGCATCTTGTTTAATGGCGGAAAACTCTGCCGTCTTCTGTCACTACTACGTGATTTTTATTTGTATTTTAAACTTGTGTTCTAATAGTATTTTCTCTTATTTTTTTACAAATCACTTCTAGCAGTTTTCTTTTCTTAAACTTGTTTAAACGCAAAATAATCATTAAAGTTGTCCTCTTTAAATAGCTTCTAATAAATTACGAAGTTATTCATGTTTACTTGCTAAAGTTTGGAACTTCATTCCAATTCCATATATTTACGTAACCTCACTCAATTCGATATCAATCATCTCAATAGAATTAATTTACTTCATCGCAATCGTGTGACAAACACCCATTACCATCTGCCTATCTTAAGTGTGTGTAAATTGCTGGCGGTTTTGGCTTAGGCCGATGCGTAAGCCGCCGGCTAACTCCACGCGTAACTTCGTGCTTTCGTGTTTTCTGTTTCGCGTATTTTTCCGCCTGTAAAATCAACGTTTAGGTTTTCCCCTTTTCTTTTCATCATTGGGGGATACATATTATTATTTAATTCCTTTTTATGGCATATGATTTCCACTAAGATTTTTCAGTAGGATTTATTTCCATAAACTTCAGGTTTTTAATGTTTTTCTTCGTACTGCTTTCAAAAGCACAGTCATTTGGTATTTGCACCATTTTTCGTAGATCTCGTGTTTACTCGCCCGTAGTCTCTTTAAGGAATCACGATCTTGATTCTTTGAGATTCTTAAACCTAATACTCAGAATTTAAAGCCAGAGGCATTAGTGATGAAACAATTTATCTCTGGATTAAAAGTCTGTCAACCTAAAGTCTGTCCTATCTCTTTTGAGTTGCCAAAGTGAGCATCCTAATTAGCTGGAGTCGAAACTGTAGGAGTTTCTCAGACTTCTCTGTGTGGGAAGATTTGTCATTATTGTGTTGGATTTTCAGTAGGGAATGTCTTAATGTCTCTCCTGGAACTCCTAACCCAGCATCCTGGACTCCTGTGCAGGACCTCTACAGCAGCGCCCTACACACAACCCTCACTGTCAAATCTCCCTGGGTTTTTGTTCTCCCTGAATGCAATGTTAAAGGTTACGTTGTTAACCTGAGTCATGCTGTAACTGCACACAACTACCTTATTATTGAGCCAGCCATTTGGCATAACTTTGGGAAAGGCCAGCAAATCTACCTGAGCCTCAAACCTTTGAGCTACTCCATTTACCCAAGCTCGATATTCTGCTAAACGTTTGGAAAGCATACCTCATAACGTGACCACCTTAAGTCATTGTTTAAATTGTTTAAAACTCATTCAAGTTGTGCCCCCAAATACAACTCACTCACCACGATTACTGCCTCGCGTGCCGGCCTTCGTCAACTCCAGCCTGGTCCTCCGGCACGGATTGCCACCTCAACCAGCTCTCCGAGATCAAGAGCCAAAGAAGCCAGTTCTTCCTTCCTCCTTGGTTCTCCTTCAATAAACTACACAGCAGAAAAACAAAGCTGAGTTCCAACACGTTTCATTTTCCTTCTCATAATTATCCCTTACGCTTCGAGAAATCGTTCGAGTTGTTCTTGCCGTAACTAAAATCAATATCATTTGGCGGAAAAACCCGACACTGGTGCATTGGCCGGGAAACTCGTAAAATAAAAAAACTAAACTCGAAGTGTTTGAGAGATTGTGAGAGGATAATGTGGCGTATTACTGTAGTGATAAATGTTCCCATGTCGTAGTGGTTTGAGAGATTTCCTGTGGAATTTTGACCATGCTAATGACTTTTCTCTGAGCAGCTTAAAAATTTTTTTTATCTTTCTTTTATGCTGTTTTCCTGTCTTTGTTTGTTTTTTTTGTGTGCCTCAGTAGGTAGGGAAATATTTTTCTACTATTTCCGTGCTGTGCATTTATTCCTGACCACCGTAAAAATTCTCGTCCCATTTTCTCTCTTTCCGTTTTCTTCAACGTATTGATTGATTGAGTAGGTAGAAAAATTATTTTTTTTTCTCTCCTGCTTAATTTTTGCCTACGCAAATTGCCGCATACCGCATAATAATTTTTTTTCTCTTCGTTCCCAATTTCATATTTCCTATCTTCTGTTTCACTAAATTTGAATGATTGAGTAGGTAAAGAATTAACGCAACCCCTTGCTACTTAATCCCAAGTCATAGGCACTAATATCTTAATTGCGCATCCCCAAAAAGAGACTGCTAGCATGCCTGATTCCGATAATGAGGATCGAGCACACGCAAATCCCGTTAGGCTCCCTCCTTTCATTCCAGGGGACGCTCACACCTGGTTCAACCAGGTGGAGGCGGTATTTAGGTACAATAGGATAAATCAGGAGATAGACAAATTCTACGCGCTTGTGAGCGCTGCGCCCACAAAACTACTTAATGACTCTAATGATCTATTAGAAAACCCTCCAGAGCATAATCCTTACGGAACCTTGAAAGGCAAAATCTTGGCAAGACTTCAGATGTCCGATGCGGACAAATTCCGAAGTCTTGTAGATGCCTCAGCAATTCCACCTGTCTCTGCTTCTTTCTCTCCTTCTTCTCTCGTGAAAGAACTTCGGAAACTCGCTACTGGCGTTGCCGTAGCTGAAGGGTTTCTGAAGGAAGTATTCATGACAAAGCTGTCCCCTAATGTGCGCCCATTTCTATCGCTAGCAGGGCCCGAGCAAACACTAGAGAAATTAGCTGAATCCGCAGAAACTGTAATTAGGAATATCAATTTGCCTCGAGAACCACAGGTTGCTTCCTTAAATGTAGCAGCTACAACTTTTAGCCCGTCAAATACTGCGCCTAGTGAATCCTCAGCCAAAATAGATAAGCTGCAGCAGGATATCGCAGAAATAAAGCAAGCTCTTCAAAATTTTCAAATAGGTCAGAGTCAAAGTGTGGCTCACATTCAGCAAGGCCCAGGGAGATTCCAAAGCCACCAAAATGCCTACGACTACCCCTATGACTATCACTCTAACTATCCTCCTCCTCCTCCTCAACGCTTTGATAGAGGTAGATCTTTTGATAGGTCAAATCAAGACCGCCGTTTCAGGTCGCGCTCTCGTGATGCTAGTAGCCAGTTATGCTGGTATCACACAAAGTATGGTGACCAAGCACGAAAGTGCGGGTCCCGTTTCTGCCCGCGTTATACCGAAATGACTTCGGGAAACGCGAACAGCGACGCATAGTAGCGAGTACTGCGTTGCCTCATTCCCAGACTACTCGCCTCCTTACTATCCTCGATCCCGTTACCAAATATCGATTTCTTATCGACACTGGATCTAGCGTATCAATTATCCCAGCCACGGCAAAAGTCAAAAACCAGCCAGTAGTGGCTACATTACGCGCCGCAAACGGCACGCCAATACCTTGTTACGGTGAACGAGCCTTGGAGTGCAGTCTGGGATTGAGGCGAACTTTCCTATTTACCTTCCTCATCGCGGAAGTCCAAGAGCCTATCATTGGCGCGGACTTTCTCGAAAAATTTGGGATTGTTGTAGATGTTAGAAATCGTTGCATTCGGGACGAGGAGACACAGATCTCAATTCCCGCTTGCAGCATAACTAGAGCTAATGTCTTGCATACCTTCTCGATTGCTTTCAAGGAGGAGTGTATTTTTGAACAGGAACTTAAAAATTTCCCTGCATTAACAAACCCTAACTTAGTTTCTAACAGCATGCAAACATGTACAAAGCACTTCATAGAGACGCAAGGTCCGCCAGTTTTCTCCCGTGCTAGGCGACTGCCGCCTGATCGATTGGCGTTAGCTAAGAAAGAATTCGCTAGGATGCTCGAAGAGGGAATAATTCGCACTTCCAAAAGCCCTTGGGCTAGCCCTCTTTTGCTAGTACCCAAGGCTAACGGTGAATTTAGACCGTGCGGGGATTTCCGCAGGTTGAACGCCGTTACCTTACCTGATCGCTATCCTATCCCTTACCTTCACGATTTCAGTGCAAATTTAGAGGGAGCACAAATTTTCTCTAAGGTCGATCTTCAAAGCGCCTTTCATCAAATCCCTCTTGATGAGTCCGCTATCCCCAAGACCGCTGTCATCACTCCATTTGGTCTCTTTGAATTTCTAAAAATGCCCTATGGTCTCCGGAACGCGCCTCAAACGTTCCAGAGACACATGGCTGAAATTTTCTCTGACCTTACTTTCGCTTATGTCTATCTAGACGACATCCTTGTGGCGTCCTCAACCCCAGAGTTGCACAAAGACCATCTTAGGGTCGTTTTTCAAAGATTGTCCGACAATGGACTCCTCGTAAACCCTGCAAAATGTGAGCTTGGAAAGCCATCACTGATTTACTTAGGTCATGAAATCTCTAGCCTAGGTCTAAAACCTTTGCCTTCCAAAGTAGAAGTGATCAAAAACTTTCCTCTTCCACAGACCCAGAAGGAACTAAGAAGGTTCCTAGGTTCTGTTAACTTCTACCATCGTTTCATACGCAACTGTGCTCAAACTTTAGCGCCCTTATCGGACCTCCTCGAGCCGAAACGAAAAGGAAAATCTATTGAGATAAAATGGACAGACGCAGCACGGGTAGCGTTCGAAGAGATAAAACATAAGTTAGCTTCCGCGACTGAACTATCCTACCCTATTGCTAATGCTGATTTCAGCCTCGTTGTTGACGCATCCAGTACCGCCGTAGGTGCTGTGTTGCAACAACAAGTGGGCACTAACATCTCTCCTCTTGCTTTCTTTTCCAAAAAGCTGTCGCCCACTGAGCGTGGTTATAGCGCGTTCGGTAGGGAACTTCTTGCTATCTACCTATCTGTGAGACACTTTCGCTATGCTCTAGAGGCAAGGGAGTTTGTGATCTACACAGATCACAAACCTTTGACCTCAGCTATAAAAATGCCTTCTGAAAGACATTCGCCTAGAGAAGCTCGACACCTTTCCTTTATAAGTCAGTTCACCACTGACATCCGCTATATTAAGGGACTAGACAATACCGTAGCCGATTGCTTGTCCCGCATCAATAATGTCCAAACCAGTGGCGAAATCACCTTCGAAAACATTGCTAATGCTCAAAAGGAGGATCCTGAACTTCAGGACCTTCTCAAATCTTCTAACCCTTCCCTTCCTAAACTAACCTTGGTTGACGGCGTGTATCGTGATGCCGAGCGACTTTCTCGTTTGTATCTTCCTGCGACTCTCCGCAGAGTAGCTGTCCTCCACTACCATTCCCTCAGTCACCCTGGTGTTAACCGTACATTGCGTTTGATTTCTGATCGTTACGTCTGGCCAGCGATGCGTAAGGAGGTCAAGCAAATTGTGCAAAATTGCCATGCGTGTCAGAGTAGTAAGGTGGTGAAACATAATCGTGCAGCGCTGCAGAGTTGCGCATTCACCGGTCAAAAGTTTGACTCTGTCCACCTAGACCTAGTGGGTCCCTTGCCCTTATCGCGCGGTTATTCTTATTTGTTGACCATCATCGATAGGTTCACGCGTTGGGTTGAGGCTGTCCCTTTACCTGATACCCAAACTGAGACGGTAGCTCGCGCCTTCATGTCCAACTGGATATCTAGATTTGGGGTTCCCTTACAAGTCACACATGACCGGGGATCACAATTTACCTCCAACTTCTGGAGGGAGCTTAGCTCCGCCTTAGGGTGTGCAAACACATCCACTACAGCATATCATCCGCAGTCAAATGGACTTATTGAGAGGGTCCACAGAGACCTCAAGTCTGCCTTGCGCTGCCTTAATTGCAGTCACGATTGGACTGATAGACTTCCAGTAGTACTACTTAGCATTCGAAACCTCCACAGACAGGATCAGCAATGCACAGCGGCGGAGATGTTGTACGGTCAGACCCTTCGTCTCCCCGGCGACATTGTTGACCCAAAACCCTTGCCTGAATTTTCATCCGCTGACCGCTCCGCTTACGTAACCTCCCTGAAAGAGTGCATGCGCCAGATCAAGTATGTGGCTCCACGAATGCCTCAGACTGAGGACAGACTAGATGCTGCCCTGCAAGACTGCACACATGTGTATGTCCGCAATGATGCTATTAAGCCTACACTCACGCGCCCTTATGATGGCCCATTCAAAGTACTTAAACGCAAGCAAAAATATTTCGTCCTCGACAGATTCGGCTCGAGCGACCCTGTGAGCATAGACAGATTAAAAGTCGCATATACTTCTGATCATAGTGTAACTTATAACTCATCATCTTCTCCGCAGGTTTCTCCTTCCACTGAGACTCGATCATATCTACCATCTCAGCTTCCTCAGTTGACTGCATTGTTGCCTAGTCAGCTCGAGTGTAACCCTTTCTATGTGCCTGTACACTCAAACTCTATCCCTACGCCTATCGTAGACTCTAATCCTAGTCCTCTTACTGACACAGCGACAAGTCTGGGGAGACCAGACGAGCCCGCTGCAGTAACTCCTGTTTCTAGGACTCTTGCCGATCTGAACTTGCAGACCCGTTTGGTGAAACTTCCCCGCTCAGTATCATTTGCCAACTGCCGAACTCGGCAGGGTCGTGTAGTTCGCCCTCCTTCCCGCTACAGATGATTGCAGCGGGTGGACCTTTCGGTCTGCGCCTTGGGGGGTAATGTAGCATACCGCTACATAAGCGTACAAATTAGAAATTCGCTATTCATACTTAAGTAAATTAATTAGCAGCATTAAAAATATTACTCTAATTTATTATTAATTATTTTCTACTTCTAATTCGTAATCATTAAAATTTTTGTGTAAATACATGAGAGATCAAATAATCAATCGACATTTCGAGTTCTTAAGCAGCCCGTTCTGGCAACATACAAGCGCGTCGCCTAGTCCACACACTTTTGCTTGTGGTTCGGTGGCGCGTACATCTCGTAAGTCCAGTGATATTTAGGGTAAAATAAGAGTAAAAACCGGGTAAGAATATGTGCCATGTGTTTTTCGGTGTATTGTGTGTTTTAATCTAAGGATCTGCTCAGTGTCGTAAATTAGGGATAAAGAAATTAGTGTTGAGATCCTGAGATTAGCATGTGTTTTATAGAGTGAATATTGCGTGTCATTTCTCAAACTCCCACGTAAATTCACACTAGCTATTCAGTTAACGTACTGGTTTTTCTCCTTACTGCAAACATATATTGCGGGTTTTGCCAGTATCATATCACGAATCTTTCATAAACTACTTGTGGACGAACGCGACCAAATTGCCGGCGTTCGTTGCCGATAGCATCTTGTTTAATGGCGGAAAACTCTGCCGTCTTCTGTCACTACTAGGTGATTTTTATTTGTATTTTAAACTTGTGTTCTAATAGTATTTTCTCTTATTTTTTTACAAATCACTTCTAGCAGTTTTCTTTTCTTAAACTTGTTTAAACGCAAAATAATCATTAAAGTTGTCCTCTTTAAATAGCTTCTAATAAATTACGAAGTTATTCATGTTTACTTGCTAAAGTTTGGAACTTCATTCCAATTCCATATATTTACGTAACCTCACTCAATTCGATATCAATCATCTCAATAGAATTAATTTACTTCATCGCAATCGTGTGACAAACACCCATTACCATCTGCCTATCTTAAGTGTGTGTAAATTGCTGGCGGTTTTGGCTTAGGCCGATGCGTAAGCCGCCGGCTAACTCCACGCGTAACTTCGTGCTTTCGTGTTTTCTGTTTCGCGTATTTTTCCGCCTGTAAAATCAACGTTTAGGTTTTCCCCTTTTCTTTTCATCATTGGGGGATACATATTATTATTTAATTCCTTTTTATGGCATATGATTTCCACTAAGATTTTTCAGTAGGATTTATTTCCATAAACTTCAGGTTTTTAATGTTTTTCTTCGTACTGCTTTCAAAAGCACAGTCATTTGGTATTTGCACCATTTTTCGTAGATCTCGTGTTTACTCGCCCGTAGTCTCTTTAAGGAATCACGATCTTGATTCTTTGAGATTCTTAAACCTAATACTCAGAATTTAAAGCCAGAGGCATTAGTGATGAAACAATTTATCTCTGGATTAAAAGTCTGTCAACCTAAAGTCTGTCCTATCTCTTTTGAGTTGCCAAAGTGAGCATCCTAATTAGCTGGAGTCGAAACTGTAGGAGTTTCTCAGACTTCTCTGTGTGGGAAGATTTGTCATTATTGTGTTGGATTTTCAGTAGGGAATGTCTTAATGTCTCTCCTGGAACTCCTAACCCAGCATCCTGGACTCCTGTGCAGGACCTCTACAGCAGCGCCCTACACACAACCCTCACTGTCAAATCTCCCTGGGTTTTTGTTCTCCCTGAATGCAATGTTAAAGGTTACGTTGTTAACCTGAGTCATGCTGTAACTGCACACAACTACCTTATTATTGAGCCAGCCATTTGGCATAACTTTGGGAAAGGCCAGCAAATCTACCTGAGCCTCAAACCTTTGAGCTACTCCATTTACCCAAGCTCGATATTCTGCTAAACGTTTGGAAAGCATACCTCATAACGTGACCACCTTAAGTCATTGTTTAAATTGTTTAAAACTCATTCAAGTTGTGCCCCCAAATACAACTCACTCACCACGATTACTGCCTCGCGTGCCGGCCTTCGTCAACTCCAGCCTGGTCCTCCGGCACGGATTGCCACCTCAACCAGCTCTCCGAGATCAAGAGCCAAAGAAGCCAGTTCTTCCTTCCTCCTTGGTTCTCCTTCAATAAACTACACAGCAGAAAAACAAAGCTGAGTTCCAACACGTTTCATTTTCCTTCTCATAATTATCCCTTACGCTTCGAGAAATCGTTCGAGTTGTTCTTGCCGTAACTAAAATCAATATCATTTGGCGGAAAAACCCGACATGTATTGTTGTATATCCTATCTTAAAGTTTTTAGCAAACAATTCACTATTCAATGTAAAGCCATTTTTAGGGAGTTTTCCCCTTCTGTTCTTAAAATAATTTTATTTCAACATTTCAATATGATGTCATTTTATCCAGGCTAGAAATTTTCCTTGTCTTAAAATAATTTTTATGTCAACATTTCAATGTGATGTTATTTCTCTCAAGGTTAGGATTTCCCCTTTGTATCAAAAATAATTTATCATGCCAAAATTCAATATGGTGTTATTTGTTATCAAGTTAGAATTTCCCCCTTTTTTGTCTAAAATATTTTTAGGCCAATATGTCAATATGTGGTTATTTTTTATTCAAGTTAGGCTAGCACCAATTATTTTTTAGTCACAGATGTATCCTTCTCAATGCATCTAGTCCTGCATCAATTACCAATTATTGCCACAACTGTATTTCTAAAGTAAATTAGGTAGATAATCAATTAGAAAAACACAAATAATTCTTAGTTCTGAAGAATGGATAGTTAGTAAAATTTAATTAAATAGTCATTGTACATTGATTATTTCAGTTAGCAAAAACTGGAAACATGAGTTTTCTAGTTCAATTGCATTTAGCAAATGCTGTAGATTTTTTACCATAATTGATTAATTAAGTGAGACCTAGGCTCAAGTGTTACTGCTTATGCCACCTTAGTTTGTCCAGGCAAAGTTGCTGATGTGTTCAAGCCTCTAATCAATTGAATTGGAATAATCTATTGATCGCCATGGTCTCATTAGGATTTTTGCCATCTCTTGTGTGTTCCAGTTGTAATTAATTGTGTTCTCAAGTTTTGTATGTTTATTAAGTCAGATCTATTTAATTTGTGGAATTCCCTTGAATTTTAGTCAATGTTTAAATGTCATATCTTGGGAAATGAAGCCATGATAGGTTATTTACACAATGGAGATTGTATCCTCGGTAGTTACTTACCTCAAGTCGAGTCACATAAATAATCATTCTTTCCTGATCATTAACTGTAGCAAGAATTCCTATCATAATCACTTTGGGACAACTCTTGCTATTGATTTTTGGTTAGGTCAATTTGTGTATATAAAAATGTTAATAATTAGTCGTTACCTGATTTAGCTAAATTAGGGTGATTATGCTTACCTCGGAAAGCCCCCGAATATTCTAAATTCCCAACTCCTGGAAATTCTAATCCAGAAATCATCCAACTATCTGATTTGGGGGTTAAATTTAGTTTAACCAGTAATTGGTCGCCCTCAACTGTAGCTACTTGTTCCTTTGACCTCTTGGCAATGGCGGCTACCTCCAGTGGTTGTTGTCATTATAACTCATAGGATGCCTAATACTATTCTGATATGTATCCTCATGATCAATGTTCTCTAAATCCTTCTTGTGCTCTGATCCTCCTCCTCAACTACCAATTCTGTGCACTTTGTGCATAGATTCCGCGTTCCCTCTACCCTTTTCCAAATGGTATCTTCCTCTCTCCTCTCGTAGGACACCTTTCACGTTCAAGCCAGGGAGACCAGGGATTTCTCATATAATAATAAATAATAACAATAATTAGACTGCACGTGCCCTCTCTGGCACAATTCCTAGCTTAAGTCAAGTAATCTTTATGACAATTCTAGCCTTAGTTAGGACCAATACAGTCAGCCCTCGACGGCGGCTTAGCGTAAACGTTCGAATTAAACACTGCCAACTCTTAAGATACTCATTGTAAATAACAGTCAAAGCGTAGATTATTGGGCGGCAGAAGCCTTTAATATTAATGAAGACGAACTAACTTACATTGCCTACCCAGTAATATTCTTATCTCATGTATCAATCTTGCACTCCAATCCGGAGATGATCGTACACGACGCGTCACGATTAATAGTACCCGGAGAATACTAGTTGGGAAAGTAAGGGCATGTAGGGAGATTCATGATTGTCCATACGAGTACTTATTGTTGCGACTGCCTCGCCCTTGTTCAGGCGCCAGAATTGGGCCGAGGCACCTGCATATAATCCTCTATTTGAGACAATCCTGTAATTCAGCAGTAAAGCTCGCAGCCTGGCTTGCGTAGCGACTGTCTCTCCTTGTGTTATCATGCTTGAACAATTAACCAAGCTAATCTCCCGTACAGAAGGTCCTGGGAGGCCGACACACAAACAATCACCTCCAACATTCAATCAACATCCCTCAAAACTCTGTTCGCCACACGGCAATCAATTCAACTAAGCCACACGGCTACCAATCAACCACCCAAGCCTCAAGGCACTAGCAGAAAATAACTACCTCCTTCATATACTCATATAATCAAACTGTTACCGCACCTGCGGAATATTACACTAACAAATCCATTCTCGCCGGGATCCACCCCGGATTCCCTCGAGCCGCGGCACCTGCTGAAGTGCGGCTACTCACTGGACCCGGATCTCCTTCCTCAAGAAGTGGACCCCCATACTGCTGCCGTAGTCACAGCACTCAGAGTCGTCAAAATAAAACCGAGGCGAGAATATCCAGTTCCTTCATTATCCTGCAGAGGTCAATGGTGCAAGTGAGAAAATAGAAGCCAGGAAGGCAACTCGAATTACCCAAACAGAAACCCCTTCTGAGTCAGATTCATTCATTTGTTATCAATTAAGTGTGCTCTACCCCGAGCACTGGTGGCCCTTAAAATAATAATAACATCCTCCTAGTTACTTGAGAAATGCCTCGCTATTCCACCTTTAAAAATTCAAACTCAATTAGTTCCCCAATTTGGGAGAAGTTCAAAGTTCATAAGCTTTCCCTTATACCCAACGGGGAAAATCGCCGCGCCAGCGCAGGGATACGAACCCTAGTCTCCAACATACAAGGCCGATCCCTTAACCACTGTGCCACGGCAAGCACGGGTAGTAATTTTTAATTCAGTTACTAAAAGTTTTTAATTTTTACCTACTAGGACATATATTATTTTTTATTAAAAAATCCAAAAATTAAATGAATTGGAAAAAAATTCTCGGATTTATCATTAATCGTTTTACATGACCGAGAGTGCTCTGAAAATGTTTATTTCCAAGTTGACACATGAGATACATGCAAACATTTTATCTTCTAAAAGTTTCTTAATATAGGACATCCTAAAACAAATGTTCCATACGAGGAGTACTAATTGACAAACCATCCGAGGTGTACAAGTAGATAAGCCATACGAGGCATAATAATCGGCAAACTATACCAGGTGTACTAATAGACAAGCTATCAGAGGTGTACAAATTGATAGACCATACGAGGCATATTAATAGACAAAATATAAGAGGCGCACTAATAGACAAACCATACGTGGCGTGCCAATAGTCTGTAGCATATCGCTACAAAGCGTAAGAATTATAAATTTTCCCTTTCGCACTTAAATAAATTAATTATTAGCATTAAAAATCTTACTCTAATTTATTATTAATTATTTTCTACTTATAATTCGTAATCATGGAAGTTTGTGTGTAAATACTTGAGAGATCAAATAATCAATCGACATTTCGAGTTTTAAAGCAGCCCGATTTGGCAACATCCAAGCGCGTCACTTGAACTGAGCGTTACTCACTCTGTCTTGTGGCTTGTTAGCGTGCGAACATCATCTCGTAAGTGCAAGTGAAATTTAGGGTTAGAATAGAAAAGAAACCGGGTAAAGTATATTGTGCCATGTGTTTTTCGCGTGTACTGTGTTTAAACGTAAAGATCTGCTCAGTGTCGGGAGCTAGGGATAAACTCTAAAGTAGCGTAAGATTCTTAGACTAGCATGTGTTGTCTAGAGCGCTCACTCGGCGATATAGAGTGAATATTGCGTGTCATTTCCAAATTCACGTGTTGAGACTTCATACTAGATATTCAGCTAACGTCCTTGCCTTTCTTCATTACTGCAAGTAAATATTGCGGTTGTCTGTATCATATCGAGAATTATTCATAAACTGACTTGTGAACGAACGCGGCTAAATTGCCGGCGTTCTTTGTTGATAGTGTGTCTTTGTGTTCCAAAGGGCGGAGCATACACTGCCGTCTCCTGTCACTACTCTGGACTATAATTGCACTATAAGCATGTGTTATAATAGTAATTTCTTTTTTACAAACATACCTGCAGTAGTTTTCTTAGATATGTTCCAACGTGAAATAATAATTAAAAAGGGCTCTTAATAATCTCGTATGTTTATAAATTACGAAGATTATTCAGGTCGATGCTTGCTGAAGTTTTGAGTTTCAATTTTTATAGTTCATACGCCTTGAACCTTGCGTTTAATCGCACTTATTTCAATTCAAATCATTTCAATAAAAATTTAATTCCATTCTGTTCATTCTTGTGACAAAAATACCCACTACCATTTGCCTTTTCGTGAGTGCGTACACATTATGCCGGCGGCTTGGCGAATGCCGACGTGTAGAGCCGCCGGGTAAATCGCCGCACTAATTTTATGTTTTCCTCTTGCGCATAATTCCTGTCTGTGCAAGCCAAAACGTTTAGTGTTCCTTTCTTCTATTGTGGAGATTATTCCATAATATTTTTAGTATTGCAAATGATATTTATCAGTGATTTTCAGTAGGATTTATATCAACGAAACCTTAGAATTTTTTTCTCTGTTATTTCTTGTACAGTTATAGAGATGTTCTAGAGTACTTAAAGAAGCATTAATTCTCCTTCTATGAAATTCTTAATTGCTGGAATGTTTTTCTTTTGCTTCATGAACCATGGCTTGTTAAGTCATGTGTTTTCCATGGTTCCAGGGATTTGATCCCCGATTTTGCTCTTAGTTAATCACTAAAAGTATTACTAAAAATTCTTAAATTTTATGCCTTGTATTTAAAGCAAGAGCAGCTGTATAAGAGTTTTCCTAATTGATTCTGTCCTACCTCTTTACCTTTGAGCTTGACGAGAAAGAGAACAAATGAAATTAACTAGAGTCAAATCTGTAGGAAATTCTCGAATTCTGCTGTGTGGGAGTTTTTATTAATTACAATGTTGTGGGACTGTCAGTGGTGGAATTTTCCTTGATGTCTCCTTGGACTGTTCATCCAGCGTATTGGACTTTTTGCAGGACTGCTACGTCATCGCCAAACACCACTCGCAACAACCTCCCCTGGGCCTTGTTTCGTCTAAACTTAAACTTGCTTTGCCCCCCAACTTGAGCCGCCTTGTTTTGCCTCAACTTAACTGATTTGGCCTACAACTCCCCTGGCATTTCCTTAGTGGGATTGACTTTGTTGGATTTAGTTATCACTGAGCTGGTTCTCACTGAACTGGTTTCCTTGAACTGGCCCGACCTTAGCTGGCCTCATCTTACCAGTCTATACTTGCCTGGCCTCAACTAAATCAAAATCGATCACTCACAACGTCTCGGTTTCCTCAAAGTCAATATACTGACCCCCTTACACCATTTGCAAACCACACACACACACACGGTCGACTCCAGTACTTCTCCAGGAGCCTCCCGACTGCCCGGACTGCAAACCCTCTGCTAGCCAAGTTCATCAGTGGTTCAAGACTCGGCGGTCCTCTCTGGCTTCCTTCCAATATATTCCAAAAAAAGCTGAGTCCAAAGTACCTTATTATCCTTCTCACGATTTTCTCCCAGATGCTTGTCGAGGTTTGTTAGGACTGGCTATACCCCACGGCCAGATCCAAACACTGGTGACCCCAGTTGAAATAACCCCAAAACTTTCTTTAAAAACTTAAAAACTATTCAACTCGATAAGTGTTTGAGAAGTTGTGAGAGAGGTAATTTTGGTATATCATTGTAGTGATAAATTTCCCATGTCGTAGTCTTCGAGAATTTCTTAGATTTACCGTGTTAATGGTGATTCTCTGAGCAGGTCTAACAAAATTTTCTTTCAGCGTTATACTGTCCTTTTGTTTTATGTGCCTCAGTAGGTAGGAAAAATATATTTTTTTTCCTATTTCCGTGCTTACGTTTATTCTGACTACCGTAAAAATTCGCGTTTCCATTCTCTCTTTCCCTCCGTTTCTTCAACGTTATTGATCGTTTGAGTAGGTAGAAAAATAATTTTTCTCACCTGCCTTATTTCTGTGCCTACGCAAATTGCCGCATACCGCATCAATTTTTTTTCGTTTCCAATTTCATATTTCCTTCCTTCTGTTTCAACTTAATTTGAATGATTGAGTAGGTAAAGAAATAACGCAAACCCTTGCCACTTAATTCCAAGTCATAGGCACTGATATCTTAATTGCGCATCCCCAAAGAGATTGCTAGCATGCCTGACTCAGATAATGAAGATCGAGCCCCCACAAAACCCATTAGGCTCCCTCCCTTCATTCCGGAGGACGCCCATACCTGGTTCCAACAATGCGAAGCAATGTTTAGGTATCATAGAGTAACTAATAACACCGATCAATTCTACGCCCTTGTTTCCGCAGCCCCGACAAAATTGTTAAACGATTCAAATCAATTGCTCGAAAACCCTCCCGCCTTTGATCCGTACGGCACCTTAAAAAGAAAGATTCTGCAGAAGTTGCAGATGTCCGATGCGGACAAATTTAGGAATTTGGTAGACGCCTCAGCAATTCCATCTGTCTCTAGCTCCTTCTCTCCCACTTCGCTAGTCAAAGAGCTGCGCAAACTCGCTACGGGTGTTGCCGTAGCTGAGGGATTTCTGAAGGAAGTTTTCATGACTAAGCTTCCTCAGAATGTGCGTCCATTTCTATCGCTAGCAGGCCCAGATCAAACGTTAGAGAAGCTGGCGGAGTCCACCGAGACAGTGATGCGCAACATTAATTCGCCACAAGCACCGCAAGTTGCTTCCCTGAATGCAGCCGCTGCAAATTTTAGCCCCGCAAATACTCAGAATCAATCCTCAGCCACAATAGATAAGATGCAGCAAGACATCGCTGAGATTAAGCAAGCTCTCCAGAATTGCCAGTTAGGTCAGAGTGGTCAGAGCGTAGCTCACATTCAGCAAGGCCCAGGGAGATTCCAAAGCCACCAAAACGCCTACGACTATCCCTATGACTATCCCTCAAACTATCATCCTTTTCCTCCTCCTCAACGCTTTGATAGAGGTAGATCTTATGATAGGTCAAATCAAGACCGTCGCTTTCGGTCGCGCTCTCGTGATGCTAGTAGCAATTTATGCTGGTATCACACAAAGTACGGTGACCAAGCACGAAAGTGCGGGTCCCGCTTTTGCCCTCGTTATACCGAAATAACCTCGGGAAACGCCAACAGCGACGCATAGTAGCGAGTACTGCGTTGCCTCATTCCCAGACCACTCGCCTTTTGAACATTATCGATCCCACTACCAAGTATCGATTTTTAATAGACACTGGCTCCAGTGTGTCAATTATCCCAGCCACGGTGAAAGACAAAAACAACTTATTGTTAGCGACATTACGCGCCGCAAACGGCACGCCAATTCCTTGTTACGGTGAAAGAGTATTAGAGTGCAGTCTGGGATTGAGGCGAAACTTTCTCTTCACTTTCCTCGTCGCGGAAGTCCAAGAGCCTATCATTGGCGCGGATTTCTTAGCGAAGTTCGGCATACTTGTAGATGTTAAAAACCATAGAATTAGGGACGAGGAGACACAGATCTCAATTCCCGCTTGTAGCATAACTAGAGCTAATGCCTTGCATTCCTTCTCTATCGCCTTAAAGGAAGAGTGCATGTTTGAGCAATCACTAAAAGATTTTCCTGCATTGAAAAATTCTAACTTAGTTTCTAAGAACATGCAGACCAGCACAAAGCACTTCATAGAGACGCAAGGTCCGCCGGTTTACTCCCGTGCAAGGCGATTGCCGCCTGATCGATTGGCGTTAGCCAAGAAAGAATTTGCGCGCATGCTCGAAAATGGCATTATCCGCAGTTCCAATAGCCCTTGGGTTAGCCCTCTTTTGCTAGTACCCAAGGCTAACGGTGAATTCAGACCGTGCGGGGATTTCCGCAGGTTGAATGCCGTTACTCTACCTGATCGCTACCCTATTCCTTACCTTCATGATTTCAGTGCAAATTTAGAGGGAGCACAATTTTTCTCAAAAATTGACTTGCAGCACGCTTTCCATCAAATTCCGCTGGAGGAAAGCGCAATTGAGAAGACCGCGGTAATCACTCCGTTTGGTCTCTTTGAATTCCTAAAAATGCCTTACGGCTTGAGGAACGCTCCTCAGACGTTCCAAAGGCACATGGCTGAAATTTTCTCTGATCTCACTTTCGCCTATGTCTATCTAGACGACATCCTAGTAGCATCCACAACCCCGGAGTTGCACAAAGACCATCTTAGGGTCGTTTTTCAAAGATTGTCCGACAATGGACTCCTCGTAAATCCTGCAAAATGTGAGCTCGGAAAGCCATCACTGATTTACTTAGGTCATGAAATCTCTAGCCTAGGTCTAAAACCTCTGCCTTCCAAAGTAGAAGTGATCAAAAACTTTCCTCTTCCACAGACCCAGAAGGAACTAAGAAGGTTCCTAGGTTCTGTTAACTTCTATCATCGTTTCATACGCAACTGTGCTCAAACTTTAGCGCCCTTGTCTGACCTCCTCGAACCGAAACGAAAAGGCAAATCTATTGAGGTAAAATGGACGGAAGAAGCGCGCAAAGCTTTCGAGGAAATCAAGCACAAGTTAGCTTCCGCGACTGAATTATCCTACCCTATTGCTAATGCTGATTTCAGCCTCGTTGTTGACGCATCCAGTACCGCCGTAGGTGCTGTGTTGCAACAACAAGTAGGTACTAACATCTCTCCTCTTGCCTTCTTTTCAAAAAAGCTGTCGCCCACTGAGCTTGCTTATAGCGCGTTCGGTAGGGAACTTCTTGCTATCTATCTGTCTGTGAGACACTTTCGCTATGCTCTAGAGGCAAGGGAGTTTGTGATCTACACAGATCACAAACCTCTGACCTCAGCGATCAAGATGCCTTCTGAGCGGCATTCGCCAAGAGAAGCTCGACACCTGTCATATATTAGCCAATTTACCACTGACATCCGTTTCATAAAAGGGTTGGACAATACTGTCGCTGATTGTCTATCGCGCATTAATACTGTCCAAACCAGTGGTGAAATCACTTTCGGCAACATTAAAAACGCGCAGAAGGAGGATCCTGAACTTCAGGACCTTCTCAAACCTTCTAACACTTCCTCTCTGAAATTGACCTTGGTTGACGGCGTGTACCGTGATGCTGAGCGACTTTCTCGTTTGTATCTTCCCGCGACCCTCCGCAGAGTAGCTATCCTCCACTATCATTCCTTCTCTCATCCAGGTATTAACCGTACATTGCGTTTGATTTCTGATCGTTACGTCTGGCCAGCGATGCGTAAGGAGGTCAAGCAAATTGTGCAAAATTGCCATGCATGTCAGAGTAGTAAAGTGGTGAAACATAATCGTGCAGCGCTTTAGAGTTGTGCATTCACAGGTCACAAGTTCGACTCGGTACACCTAGATTTGGTGGGTCCTTTGCCTTTATCGCGCGGTTATTCTTATTTGTTGACCATCATCGATAGGTTCACACGTTGGGTTGAGGCTGTCCCTCTTCCTGATACCCAAACCGAGACTGTAGCGCGCGCTTTCATGTCCAACTGGATCTCCAGATTTGGTGTTCCCTTACGCGTCACACATGACCGGGGATCACAATTTACCTCCAAATTCTGGAGTGAGCTTAGCACTGCCTTAGGGTGTGGAAACGTAAACACTACCGCTTATCATCCACAGTCAAATGGACTTATTGAGAGAGTCCACAGAGATTTAAAGTCGGCATTACGTTGCCTGAACTGCAGCAATGATTGGACTGACAGACTTCCAGTAGTATTGTTGAGCATCCGCAATTTGTACAGACAAGATCAGCAGTGCACAGCAGCAGAGATGCTCTATGGTCAAACACTTCGTCTCCCCGGCGACATTGTTGACCCAAAACCTTTGCCTGAATTTTCATCCGCTGACCGTTCCGCATATGTAACCTGTCTTAAAGACTCCACGCGTCAGATCAAGTATGTTGCCCCGCGAATGCCTCAGACTGAGGACAAACTGGATCCTGCCTTGCAAGACTGCACACATGTGTACGTCCGAAACGACGCCATCAAAACTACACTCACGCACCCTTATGATGGCTCATTCAAAATACTCAAACGCACGCCCAAATACTTCATCCTTGAACGATCTGGTTCACGCGACCCTGTGAGCATTGATCGATTAAAAGTCGCGTACACTTCCGATCATAGTGTAACTTCTAACTCATCATTCTCTCCACAGAATTCTCTTTCCACTGAGACTCGATCATATCTACCATCTCAGCTTCCTCAGTTGGCTGCATTATTGCCTAGTCAACTTGAGTGTAATCCTTTCTATGTGCCTGTACATTCAAACCCTATCCCTAAGCCTATCGTAGATTCTAATTCTAGCCCTCTTACTGAAACAGCGACAAGTCTGGATAGACCAGACGAGCCCGCTGCAGTAACTCGTGTTCCTAGAACTCTTGCCGATCTAAATTTGCAGACCCGTTTGGTGAAACTTCCCCGCGTAGTAAGATTTTCTGACCGCCTAACCCGGCACGGTCGCGTTGTCAAAACTCCTTCCCGCTACAAATGATTGCAGCGGGTGGACCTTTCGGTCTGCGCCTTGGGGGGTAATGTAGCATATCGCTACAAAGCGTAAGAATTATAAATTTTCCCTTTCGCACTTAAATAAATTAATTATTAGCATTAAAAATCTTACTCTAATTTATTATTAATTATTTTCTACTTATAATTCGTAATCATGGAAGTTTGTGTGTAAATACTTGAGAGATCAAATAATCAATCGACATTTCGAGTTTTAAAGCAGCCCGATTTGGCAACATCCAAGCGCGTCACTTGAACTGAGCGTTACTCACTCTGTCTTGTGGCTTGTTAGCGTGCGAACATCATCTCGTAAGTGCAAGTGAAATTTAGGGTTAGAATAGAAAAGAAACCGGGTAAAGTATATTGTGCCATGTGTTTTTCGCGTGTACTGTGTTTAAACGTAAAGATCTGCTCAGTGTCGGGAGCTAGGGATAAACTCTAAAGTAGCGTAAGATTCTTAGACTAGCATGTGTTGTCTAGAGCGCTCACTCGGCGATATAGAGTGAATATTGCGTGTCATTTCCAAATTCACGTGTTGAGACTTCATACTAGATATTCAGCTAACGTCCTTGCCTTTCTTCATTACTGCAAGTAAATATTGCGGTTGTCTGTATCATATCGAGAATTATTCATAAACTGACTCGTGAACGAACGCGGCTAAATTGCCGGCGTTCTTTGTTGATAGTGTGTCTTTGTGTTCCAAAGGGCGGAGCATACACTGCCGTCTCCTGTCACTACTCTGGACTATAATTGCACTATAAGCATGTGTTATAATAGTAATTTCTTTTTTACAAACATACCTGCAGTAGTTTTCTTAGATATGTTCCAACGTGAAATAATAATTAAAAATGGCTCTTAATAATCTCGTATGTTTATAAATTACGAAGAATATTCAGGTCGATGCTTGCTGAAGTTTTGAGTTTCAATTTTTATAGTTCATACGCCTTGAACCTTGCGTTTAATCGCACTTATTTCAATTCAAATCATTTCAATAAAAATTTAATTCCATTCTGTTCATTCTTGTGACAAAAATACCCACTACCATTTGCCTTTTCGTGAGTGCGTACACATTATGCCGGCGGCTTGGCGAATGCTGACGTGTAGAGCCGCCGGGTAAATCGCCGCACTGATTTTATGTTTTCCTCTTGCGCATAATTCCTGTCTGTGCAAGCCAAAACGTTTAGTGTTCCTTTCTTCTATTGTGGAGATTATTCCATAATATTTTTAGTATTGCAAATGATATTTATCAGTGATTTTCAGTAGGATTTATATCAACGAAACCTTAGAATTTTTTTCTCTGTTATTTCTTGTACAGTTATAGAGATGTTCTAGAGTACTTAAAGAAGCATTAATTCTCCTTCTATGAAATTCTTAATTGCTGGAATGTTTTTCTTTTGCTTCATGAACCATGGCTTGTTAAGTCATGTGTTTTCCATGGTTCCAGGGATTTGATCCCCGATTTTGCTCTTAGTTAATCACTAAAAGTATTACTAAAAATTTTTAAATTTTATGCCTTGTATTTAAAGCAAGAGCAGCTGTATAAGAGTTTTCCTAATTGATTCTGTCCTACCTCTTTACCTTTGAGCTTGACGAGAAAGAGAACAAATGAAATTAACTAGAGTCAAATCTGTAGGAAATTCTCGAATTCTGCTGTGTGGGAGTTTTTATTAATTACAATGTTGTGGGACTGTCAGTGGTGGAATTTTCCTTGATGTCTCCTTGGACTGTTCATCCAGCGTATTGGACTTTTTGCAGGACTGCTACGTCATCGCCAAACACCACTCGCAACAACCTCCCCTGGGCCTTGTTTCGTCTAAACTTAAACTTGCTTTGCCCCCCAACTTGAGCCGCCTTGTTTTGCCTCAACTTAACTGATTTGGCCTACAACTCCCCTGGCATTTCCTTAGTGGGATTGACTTTGTTGGATTTAGTTATCACTGAGCTGGTTCTCACTGAACTGGTTTCCTTGAACTGGCCCGACCTTAGCTGGCCTCATCTTACCAGTCTATACTTGCCTGGCCTCAACTAAATCAAAATCGATCACTCACAACGTCTCGGTTTCCTCAAAGTCAATATACTGACCCCCTTACACCATTTGCAAACCACACACACACACACGGTCGACTCCAGTACTTCTCCAGGAGCCTCCCGACTGCCCGGACTGCAAACCCTCTGCTAGCCAAGTTCATCAGTGGTTCAAGACTCGGCGGTCCTCTCTGGCTTCCTTCCAATATATTCCAAAAAAAGCTGAGTCCAAAGTACCTTATTATCCTTCTCACGATTTTCTCCCAGATGCTTGTCGAGGTTTGTTAGGACTGGCTATACCCCACGGCCAGATCCAAACAAGTCTATCTCTGTTAAGATTGGTGGGTATGCTAGTTATTATTAACTTCCAACCTTAATCGTTTTGCTCAACAGTGTTTTTCGAAATCGTAAGAGAGGGATAATAAGACATGGGAACTCAGCTTTTAGATTTTCTTTATTGAAGGAAGCCGTGATGAGCGATGGCGTGCTTGCTTCTGAAGATCTTCTCTTAGATGGGAACCTCCGCGCAGGCGAGGTCCGGCGAGCGATGACGTTTGCCAGGTGTAAGTGAGTGTGTTTTGTGGAGGTTACTTTCAGGTTGCGGGCAATTTAACAAGCCAGAGAATTAGGACTTTAAGAGTTGCTTCGAATTTTAATTTTGGAGCCGTGATTGACGATGGTCACTCCGTTTTACTTGGTCTTGGAGTTTTAAGAATATTACACCCTGAAGACAAATGTCCGTAGTGAAAGCAGATGAATGTTTTAGCCGGTAAATTATATAAATATACCAGGCTGAATCCGCTCACAAAACCGAGGCAAATGCAAGGCAATAAGGGCGAGTTAAATGGGGTAACTTGAAGTTTGAGTGGTAAGTGTAACTCAAGGTGACTTAGTGAGAAATAATAATCCACGTGATTTTAACTTGTGAAGCTCCGAAAAAAACCCAAGGAATGTGTTGTGGTGTTTGGGTGCCGTCGAGGATTAAGAACGATGATAACCACAGGCTACGAAAGCTGAGAGAGAGTGACTCCTAAGAAACCAAGCGTCCCGCGCGGTTGTTGCCAAATTCAGAGGCTTCAACCTCAAAAATGTCGATCGTTATCTTATCTCTCATGCATTTACACAAAAACTTCAAGGATTACTAATTATAAGTAGAAAATTATGAATAATAATTTAGAGTAAGATTTTTAATGGCAATAGTTATGCTATTTTAAGTGCGAATGAGAAATTTTATAATTTCACACTTTTGTGGCTACTGCTACATTACCCCCCAAGGCACAGACGGAAAGGTCCACCCGCTGCAATCATTTGTAGCGGGAAGGAGTTCGAACAACGCGACCATGCCGGGTTTGGCGGTCGGAAAATGATACTGAGCGGGGAAGTTTCACCAACCGGGTCTGCAAATTTAGATCGGCAAGAGTTCTAGGAACAGGAGTTACTGCAGCGGTCTCGTCTGGTCTCCCCAGACTTGTCGCTGTTTCCTTTAGAGAGCTAGAATTAGAGTCTACGATAGGCTTAGGGATAGGGTTTGAAGGTACAGGCACAAAGAAAGGATTACACTCAAGTTGACTAGGCAGCAATGCAGCCAACTGAAGAAGCTGAGATGGACGATATGATCGAGTCTCAGTGGAAAGGAAGTTCTGTGGAGCGAATGAAGAGTTAGAAATCACACTATTATCGGAGGTATACGTGACCTTTAATCGATCAATGCTCAAAGGATCGGGTGAACCAGATCTTTCAAGGACGAAATATTTTGGCGTCCGTTTTAGTACTTTGAATGGGCCATCATAAGGGCGTGTGAGTGTAGGTTTGATGCTATCATTTCGGACGTACACATGTGTGCACTCTTGCAACGCAGGATCGAGTTTATCTTTTGTCTGCGGCATTCGTGGAGCAACATACTTGATCTGACGCATGCAATCTTTGAGACAGGTTACATATGCGGAACGGTCAGCAGATGAAAATTTAGGCAAAAGTTTTGGGTCAACAATGTCGCCAGGGAGGCGAAGCGTTTTTAATACAACTTTTCTGCTGCTGTGCACTGCTGATCTTGCCTATGCAAATTTATAATACTCAATAATACTACTGGAAGTCTGTCAGTCCAATCGTGACTGCAATTAAGGCAACGCAATGCAGCTTTTAAATCTCTGTGGACTCTCTCAATGAGTCCATTCGACTGCGGGTGATATGCTGTGGTGTTGATATTTTCACACCCTAAAGCGGTGCTAAGCTCACTCCAGAATTTGGAGGTAAATTGTGATCCCCGATCATGCGTGACACTAAAGGGAACCCCAAATCTGGAAATCCAGTTACTCATGAAAGCGCGAGCTACAGTCTCAGTTTGGGTATCAGGAAGAGGCACGGCCTCAACCCATCTGGAGAACCTATCAATTATGGTTAACAAATAAGAATGACCGCGCAACAAAGGCAACGGACCCACCAAATCAAGGTGTACGGAGTCGAATTTGTGTCCAGCGAAAGCACAACTCTGTAACGCTGCACGATTATGTTTCACAACTTTGCTACTCTGACATGCAGGGCAATTTTGCACAATTTGCTTGACCTCCTTACGCATCGCTGGCCAGACGAAACGATCGAAAATCAAACGCAATGTACGGTTAATACCAGGATGTGATAGAGAATGATAGTGAAGAATAGCTACTCTGCGGAGAGTCGCAGGAAGATACAAACGAGAAGGTCGCTCGGCATCACGGTACACGCCGTCAACCAAGGTTAATTTCAAAGAGGTAGTGTTAGAAGGTTTGAGAAGATCCTGGAGTTCAGGATCCTCCTTCTGAGCGTTACTAATATTTCCGAAAGTGATTTCTCCACTGGCTTGGACAGAATTAATTCGAGAGAGACAGTCAGCGACAGTATTGTCGAGACCTTTGATGAATCTAATATCCGTAGTGAACTGACTGATAAAGGACAGGTGTCGAGCTTCTCTTGGCGAGTGTCGCTCAGAAGGCATGTTGATCGCCGAGGTCAAGGGTTTGTGGTCTGTGTAAATCACGAACTCCCTTGCCTCTAGATCATAGCGAAAGTGTCTCACAGACAGATAGATAGCAAGGAGTTCCCTACCGAACGCGCTGTAAGCACGCTCAGTGGGCGATAGCTTTTTGGAAAAGAATGCAAGAGGAGAGATATTAGTCCCTACTTTTTGTTGCAAAACGGCACCTACGGCAGTACTGGAGGGCATCAACCACTAGACTGAAGTCAGCATTGGCAATAGGGTAGGATAATTCAGTCGCGGTAGCTAACTTGTGCTTTATTTCATCAAAGGCTTTGCGTGCTGCATCCGTCAATTTTACCTCAGTAGATTTACCTTTTCTTTTAGGTTCCAGCAAGACTGACAAGGGCGCTAAAGTTTGCGCGCAGTTTCTGATGAATCTATGATAGAAATTAACAGAACCTAGGAACCTTCTCAGTTCCTTCTGGGTCTGTGGAAGAGGAAAGTTCTTGATCACTTCTACTTTGGAAGGCAAAGGTTTTAGACCTAGGCTAGAGATTTCATGACTCAAGTAAATCAGTGATGGCTTCCCGAGCTCACATTTTACAGGATTTACCAGGAGTCCATTGTCGGACAGTCTTTCAAACACGACCCTAAGGGTGCGTTCACACTACGAGCGGAGCGAGCGGAGCGGCGCGGAGCGTCGCGGCACGGAGCGGAGCGGCGCGGCGCGGCGCGTGTGTTCACATGTGAGCTGAGCAGAGCAACCTACACAAGCATCAGTCGCTATGGAGCGTTCCGTGAATGCGCTTCTGTTGCTCGACGGCAAAACGGAAACACTGGATCCATCCCATCAACATGTAATCTTCAGCCTGATAGGCGTAATTCAAGTTTTACTTTGGACAGGGTAACTAAAATAATTTATCAAATGAACAAGATTGGTTCTTCATAAGGCGAGGTCACCAGCACGTTGGAACGTGCATTGAAGTACTTTGGTTTGCAAGACTCAGAAGGAGTTAAGGATGGGGTTCGGACGCAATATTTCTGGCGTCTATTAATCAAATCAAACACTAGGATTTTTACCTCGGACTGTACCACTCAGAAGGAGAAGGAAATATGGTTTTAATAATCTGGCCTCTTTATTGGTGAGCTGGCAGATTGGTCTCTTCAGGATGAGCTGATGTTGAGGTCCGGTCTTGAATAGGGACTGCAACGGCTCACAGCTGCGTTGGTTATGTGGTGAGAGTATTTGTGGAGAGTGTCGTGTGCATAGTAATCCCAAATGGGTTGAGACAGCAAATAGCGTCACTGATAAATGAGGACGGTAAATGCTCTATTCCCCCAATTTGGATTGAATATTGAATTGTTGGGTAAGCATCAGTTGAATTAGATGCAACCCAAGTGTCTCAACTTCGGAGTGAGTTGATGGGGAATGAGGAAATTGCATTACCGTCCAGAAATTGAGTGATAAGAACAAAGGAGAAGGATAAACCAAGGAAGGAGGCAGTTCTTTTGCCAAGTCTGGCTACCGGGTTATTTTACCCTTTTGATATGATCGGGCAAGGTAGGTGACGCGGCAGTGGAATGTAAAGTGTCTCGTGGCTTCCTGTACGGGGAAAAGACGCTGGGTGAAAATGCACACGGTATCTTGGAAAACCACATCTCAACACATGCAATGCTGCAACCAATCTGGCATTAACATGCCGCCTCAAAGCGAGGAGTCTCTTCGAAAAACGACCCCCACCAGCACTCTGGCGCCGGAGTGCAAGCGGGGATCAACTTCGGAGCACTGACAATTTGCTCGGAGCCAGATATTAATCTTAATATTTCTAACGGCATGAAGCTAAAAATTCTACACTAGTAATTCACAGGCAAAACTTTGCCTGGCGAAACTAAGATGGCATAAGCAGTGAACTGAGTATAATGTGGTGTTCTCCCCCAGGCTGCAACACGCTTCGGGCAGACTTTGAGCTATCTTTTTCGTGACAGGATAGCCCGAAGCGAGTGCCTGAGGTACAACCGCATTCGGCAGGATATGGACAACACGGGGGTAACACGGTAATTATATTGGTGACTGTTAGGTACACGGAACACGGACCATTACACAGGGCCCTCGGTGACTACTATGAGCACTGTTCGTTACTCGTAAATTACGTAATGATTGGAACACAGCACTAATACGTGATGGTTGAAATACAATACTATTCGAGAATTACGTAATGATTGAAACACAATCCTATGTGAGAATAGTACAAATATGTGGTGATTGAAGTACAATCCTATTCGAGAAGGACATAAATTGAAACACAATCCTATACGAGAATAGCACAAATACGTGATGATTGAAGCACAATCCTATTCGGGAATGACGTAATGATTGAAACACAATCCTATGCGAGAATAACACAAATACGTGATGATTGAAGCACAATCCTATTCAGGAATGACGTAATGATTGAAACACAATCCTATGCGAGAATAGCACAAATACGTGATGATTGAAGCACAATCCTATTCGGGAATGACGTAATGATTGAAACACAATCCTATGCGAGAATAGTACTAATACGTGATGATTGAAATACAATCCTATTCGAGAATTACGTAATGAATGAAACAAGCACCAATAGCGGGTAACGTCCGCGAGGACGCTACTTACGAACGCAGCGGCGAGACGTGATGATTGGTGCTACGTCGTGAGACTGTTACGAACAGGTCAGCTGGTGCTAGCGGGGCGCCGAGACGAGGCTAGTCAGCTGGGTCGGGCCCAGCCGCCACGCGGTTCACCGTGGTAGCTGGTAAGTAGCTGCGGCGAGGCTAGCCGGCCGGAGCGGGCGAGAGATGTCGTAGAGCGGCTTGGCCGACGACGCCGGCGCGGGGCGTTGCAACGTGACTTTTTTAAGGCTTTGAAACGCCTTGAAGCCTCAAGACGCTACTAGGTTTAAGACCTTGCAACACCTTGGGGCGTCGATAGGCAGGGCCGGTCTCCGGAGCTTGGTGCAGGTACGCGAGAGACAAAGTCGATCTCGGAAGCTAGATGCAGGAACACGAGGCTGGTGCTGGAGATGTGACTTGAACGAGGACGAGGGCTTGAGTGAGCGCGAGCCTTGTTGGGGTCGCCTTATGTAGGCCTCGAGTGCAAGCCTTGAGTCCGGGCGTGAGTCCTGATTGGTCGCGAGTTTGTGGGCCTGTGGTGCTGGAGGCAGGAAGCCGTTGTAGCTTACGGGCACCTTTTCTCATAGTCGCGAGGCGGCTTCTCTCAGGTCCCGTGTTTGGTTGACTAGGCGCTTCGGGTCCGGAGGTGCTCTGGAACGGATGCGGTTGTAGTCTGGAGGCAGCTTTTCTCAGGTCTTGTGGAGGTCCGCGACTTGCCGCTGGGATCACCACAATAATGTCTCACTTAATTAATAGCTAATGGTAAAAATATCTACAGCATCTGCTAATGCAAATTAATAAGGAATTTCTAAACAATACAAATGAAGGAGGGAAAACCTCTATATAAGAAATTCCGGAGTAAGGTTACAACTATCTCAGCTTAGCATCAGGAAAAATGTTTCCCCAGTTTCATAACTGAAGTAATAATAACTAGTTTGAGTTTTACGTGGAATAACTTAAGTGTTATTCACGCTAGGAATCAATGTACAATGACTAAAATTATAAAATTACCATCTAAATAACCCTAAAAAACATCGCTAATATTTAAATGTATAAATACTGATTCTATTAGGAAAAACAGGCGGTCAAATGTGCTTGGTATTTACAAGGATAGTTCTGATTAACCATCATAACAAAGATTCACTCAAAAATTGGTTAAGAATGGTTTTTAATGTTGACTGTAAAAAAAACTAAAACATTGTAATTATATCAAAACCCTACTTAATTGAAAATACAGCTGTGACAACAAGGTTTATAATTGATGCAATGCCTAACTTCATTAAGAAAGGTACAGCTGTAGATATAAAAAATGATAATTGATGCAAGCCTAGCTGCATTAAGAAAAATACAGCTGTAAAGATTAAAAATGATAATTGATGCAAGCCTAGCTGCATTAAGAAAAATACAGCTGTAAAGAATAAAAATGATAATATGATTTCTTCACAACCTAACTTGATTAAGAAAAATACAGCTGTGGAAATTACAATAAATTATGAGTGATTAAAAACCTAACTTGATTAAAATACAACACTTGAGAACATCAAGATTATTCAGAGGCTGGAACACAAAGAGCAGGAATAAAAACACACTTCTTACACAATGCCCGACAGTAAATGAAATAATCAAAATTCTAGCTACTGCAGTGTCAAAAGTTACTTGAAATATAATGCTAACTGAACTGGTAAAATAACAGTGCGAATCCGTTAAAATAACAAATTCCAATTGGGATCTGATGCTAAAGTGAATATGCAAGTTTGCACGGCTAAATTACTTCAGGGGAACACAATGACAAAATGGCGCAGTGCTTAAGCACAACAAAGGAGACGATCCTAAGTTGCTCAGCTTTATAAGCTATCGGATACACTCAGGCACATGAACACTTCTTGGGGCAACATAATTATAAAGGAGACGGCGTAATATGTACTAACAAATAAGCTGTAATTCACAGAATTTAACAAGAACATAATCTCACCAGTCACTGTAAAAACCAGAACCTAAACACGAGGGAGTTATAGTAAGAGTGCGTTACGATTCAAAATGGCTAAGCAGTGTTGCCAAGCGCAGTTACGAAAGTGACGGGCGTAGGTACACAAACGGAAAATATTTACGAGACATATTTTTGGTAAAAATTTGGGTTTTGACGAATAATTTCGGTCTTGTAATTTTATGAAAATCATTACTTTGATATAACTAAATTTTAGAATGTTCGTTTTAACGTTTTTTAAACATTCGAGTGAAATGAGTCCCAAAAGTTCACTACAAACATGAGGAGAGATCGCTATGGAGAATACCACTATCTCTTCGAAGCACTGAGGAGAGATGAATCACAATTCTACGAGTATTTACGGATGAAGCCGGCAACTTTTGATGTACTATAATCCCTTATAGAAAGAAAAATTTCCAACGATATTAGATAAATTTGCTGTTTAGCGATACATAAATTTTTATTGAGGATACATGTAAAGCAAAGTAGTTTAAGCAAAATTAAAGTCTTTCCATATAGGCTGTATCACATATATTACTACAGGTTTTCGTAGGCCAGTACGATCAAAAAAGTCTTGTGGTGACCTAAACGTGAGTGAACGTAAAGTAATTCCCTTCAGAAATTCAGGGTTGTGCCAGAGAAACCTAAGTGAAAAATACTGACAAATATTGACTTGTCCTGACCAAATAGTTCTCGAAATACTGATATGCTTTCAGTTAGTATTGGAAAAAATCACCCAAGCTCCTAAAATTTTGTAACTTATTGTGTATTTGACACTCATTGAGTCCTCCTCATCATCATACGGCCTCCTTTTTCTCCCGTTTTACGGAAAAAATGAAAACTTTATTAAAAAATCGTACATAATTATACTTTAATCAAGATCATAATATAAAATGCACAGCATCACAAGAAAGATGAAACAACATCACGAGAAAAGCATAATAAATTCCTTAAACTGAAGCAATAATAAAGTAACTTATCAGAGAAAGCAGAAGAAAATAGAAATAAATGATTAATGAACCCAAATGAGTGAAATTACACCAAAATATTACATGTTACACCATCAGTTTTTATTGTGATATGATTAGTTGTACAAATAACTAGTTATATACTAGTTTTATTTAACTCAAACGACAATTCTACCCCTGTAAGATATGACGATCCAAAGGCGGAGCCAAGGAGAAACGCTCGACGCGAGCGTCAAAAAATCCCAACGAATTTCCCGAGCGTGCCGCTCCGCTCCGCTTGTCGTGTGAACAGCCAAGCGTTTCTGCATTCAAACCTGTACAAACATTCTTGCCGCTCCGCTCCGCGCCGCTCCGCTCCGCTCGTAGTGTGAACGCACCCTAAGATGGTCTTTATGTAGCTCCGGGGTTGCGGATGCTACCAGAATGTCGTCAAGATACACATAGGCAAAAGTGAGATCCGAGAAGATTTCAGCCATATGGCGTTGGAATGTCTGAGGAGCGTTCCTCAGACCGTAAGGCATCTTCAGAAATTCAAAGAGACCAAACGGAGTGATTACCGCGGTCTTAGGGATAGCGCTCTCCTCGAGTGGGATTTGATGGAAGGTGTGCTGTAAATCTATCTTTGAGAAAATTTGTGCTCCCTCTAAATTTGCACTAAAATCATGCAGGAAAGGAATAGGGTAGCGGTCAGGTAGAGTAACGGCATTCAACCTGCGGAAATCCCCGCACGGTCTGAATTCACCGTTAGCCTTGGGTACTAGCAAGAGAGGGCTAGCCCAAGGGCTTTTAGAACTGCGGATGATGCCGCTGTCTAGCATCCTAGCGAATTCTTTCTTGGCTAAAGCCAATCGATCAGGCGGTAAGCGTCTAGCTCTGGAGTAAACTGGCGGTCCAGTTGTTTCAATGAAGTGTTTTGTGCTCGTCTGCATGTTTTTAGAAGCTAAGTTAGAGTTTGTTAATGCAGGGTATTCTGCGAGAACCTGCTCGAACATGCACTCTTCCTTGAAAGCAATAGAGAAGGAATGCAAGACATTAGCTCTAGTTATGCCACAAGAGGGAATTGAGATCTGTGTCTCTTCGTCCCTAATTCTACGGTTTTTAACATCTACCACTATCCCATACTTAGCTAGAAAATCCGCGCCAATTATGGGCTCTTGGACTTCTGCGATAAGGAAAGTGAAAAGAAAATTTCGCCTCAATCCCAGACTGCACTCTAGTACTCTCTCTCCATAACAAGCTATTGAAGTGCCATTTGCGGCGCGTAGTGCCGCCACTAGATTATTCTTTTTGTCTTTAGCCGTGGCTGGGATAATTGACACACTGGAACCGGTGTCGATGAGAAATCGATATTTGGTAGTGGGATCCACTATGGTTAAGAGGCGAGTAGTCTGGGAATGAGGCAACGCAGTACTCGCTACTATGCGTCGCTGTTGGCGTTTCCCGAAGTCATTTCGGTATAACGAGGACAGTGTCAAGAGGCACATTTGCGAGCCTGGTCGCCGAACTTCTCATGATACCAACATAAGAGACTGTTGGCATCGCGAGAGCGCGATCTAAAGCGGCGGTTTTGATTTGACCTATCATAAGATCTACCTCTATCGAAACGTTGAGGAGGAGGAAAAGGATGATAGTCATAGGGATAGTCGTAGGCATGGTACCGTGAGACATTCCTTGGGTCTTGCTGGATATGAGCTACACTCTGACCTAACTGGCAATTCTGGAGAGGTCGCTTCAGCTCTGCAATTTCTCGCTGCATCGTTTCTATTGTTGCTGAGGGTTGATTATAATTATTAGCAGTATTTGACGGGATAAAATTCGCAGCTGATGCGTTCAAAGAAGCTACCTGCGGTGCTTGTGACATATTTAGGTTGCGCATCACTGTCTCAGTGGCCTGAGCAAGAGTCTCGAGACTCTCGCCCGGACCGACCATCGACAGGAAAGGTCGAACCGCAGATGGTACCTTGCTTAGGAAAACTTCTCTGAGAAATCCCTCAGCTACGGCAACACCGGCTGCAAGTTTTCGCAACTCCTTAACTAACGAAGTAGGAGAGAAAATGACAGAGACAGGTGGAATTGCCGAGGCATCCACAAGAGACCTAAATTTGTCTGCGTCGGATAGCTGCAATTTTTCAAGAATTTTACTTTTTAAGATCCCGTAAGGTTTTATAGCAGGCGGATGCACAATCAACTCAACGGAGTCGCTTAACATTTGCGTGGGCACAGCAGCTATTAATGCATGGAACATATCTGACGAGTCTGTTATTTTATTATATCGGAAAATAGCCTCAACTTGGTTGAACCAAGTTTGGCTTTCTGCTGGTATGAAAGTGTGCGCCAAGCGCCATCCATGCCCCTCTTCCCCCGTTCGCCTCAGAGGTCTTATAAGCGGTGAGCTCTTTAGGGCCCGCGCATTTGGTTCGCATCCCCGTCCTGTTAACATCCTTACCAGTAAACTCTGCAGTTCTCCATTGTTATCTCTAACCTCTGTCTGCCTGTATATTTGGTGGCCAGAGAGTTGACGGACCCACGAATTCGTGAAGATATATTTGGGAAGTCAAGTAGATATAGTATTCGACGTACAGAAGTTTGAGAAGAAGAAGTTTGAGAAGTACAGAAGTTTGAGAAGAAGATCCAGTGACTTCAGCAAATCAACACAGCGGAGGAGATTACTGATAACTACAGAGAAATTAAGAGAACTACCGAGAAGATCGTCTGGTGACGACAAAAATTATAACTTCTAAGAAGAATCTGAAGAGACAGTCAGAGCAACAAGAAATCGAGAATAAGGACATCGTCTACAGAGAGCTTCAGAGATCTGCGAGAGGGCGGCTACAGATCAAAAACTACATCTACGAGGTGATTCAGCCGACTACAGCTGCGTTATTTTCGTGCTACGGACGAAGCAGTAACGGTGCATCGCTTCCAACGACTGCAGAGACCGCGACATCGTTCGACAACAACGACAACTAAAACTACAATTTAAGATAAGTAACGCAGCAACAATAAATATTTATAATTGTTACAGTTCCGTTGTAGCCTAGATATTTATTGGGCGTGAGGCAGACAGCGTGCAGTGCGCCTCCCTTCATACATTCATCGGCCGAGCCGCGTAAAAGCGCTCGTCAGCAGAAGTAGAGTTTTTGCCAGGCAGTTTTTTTTGCATTTGCAGAGTGCAAGCAGTGTGTTCAAACACCCCTAGACATGAGCTGTTTCTAAGATGTTATGAGAGCTGTTTTTAATGTGAGTGGCACTATTTTCTCGAAGTGTTGCTATAAGTGTTTCAAGTAATTTTGTATTGTAGCCTGAAACACTAATTTTGTATTGTATTTGTATTGCAGCCTCAATTAATTTTCGCTTGAGCAATCATTAAGCTCAGTTGAGCAGTAAGGTAATTTGTAATACCTAAACATCAAACTAGTAACGTAACTATGCCTGAAATTTCGGTAACCAGCGCTCCTGTAGTGAGTACAATGACTGCCACGAATATTTTTCTAGCGATGATATGTTGGCGAAAGAGACATAAGTATCCTTAAATGCATCCTGTAGCCAGTGCAACAGTTAGGTCATGTAATGCTCCCTGTAATTTGAGCGAGGCGGTCAGTTGCAAAATGCTCTTTAAAAGTATCCCTGTTTGTTTGCGGGCAGAAAGGTCATTTTTGGGGTGACTATTTTTTGGACATTTATTGTGTCATTTTTAAAGATCATATTTGAGTTTTTTTGCTGGTTGCGTCTGATAGGATGCTGCAGGGGGAGGTGCGTTTCCAATTTGCCCAAAGGTAATGCTGAAGACCTTTGTAAAACTCAACGTTCAAGCAGTTAGAGAGTAAGAGGAAAATTGTTTGCAAGAGAATCATTGCATTTTGATTTCGAGGAAGTACTACTGATCAAAGGATCAATTATTGAAAGAACAATTCGCTGTATTAAGATGACAGGAATTAGTTAAAAGATGATGTAAAAGTAGTACAATGCATTGAAATGATGTAATAGTGATGAAATATGTACTGAGAAATGCAATGTGATTTCGAGAATTAAAAATATATTAAAGTTGGAAGATACTCTTTCAAGTGAAGTAAGTAATAATGGATGTTCAGATGATACATTCCTGATGTTATTGCTCTGAGTACGAAAGAAGAAATATGTGAGAAAAATGTGAGAAAAATAGAGCAAAAAGAGACGATACCGCGGCAGAGTGAATGTCCGTGAGAGAATAAATAAAGCGTTGCAGCGCTTGGTAAAGATACCGACAAGTCTGTGGATATATCTGGTAAAATGGTTTAAAGTTACCAGGTAAATTTACCAGCGAGGTCGAGTAATACTGTTGAGTAATTCGCGCAGACAATTAAGTGAATAAGCTTTTGCAGAAGCTGTTACCGTTGATTTTCATTGGGACTCTGATTTCAGTTCATAATTTCATGTGGTGGAAGTAATACCATTGATACCATGACGGTCAGAGTTAAGCATTGTAGATTGCGGTTGTCATTGTGCTGGCGAATAATAATGAGAGGCGATAGATGCCCGTTAATTAACCACACGTGGTTGTCTGGTAATAAGTTAAAGAGTAACGAGTATCGAGTATCAAGTATCACTGGTAAAGAGTATCGAGTAAAGTTACCAGTGCAGCTGCACTGCAGCGCACACGAGTGAGTGTGATGTTTTTTTTGCTTGATGCAGAGGCAGATGTTTTTTTTGTACGCCGGCGCAAGGCCGAGAGCTGTGCTCAGCATTTCGTACGCGTTAGTATTGGCACGAGGCAGTAATGTTGGTAATACTGTGAAGGTAGTAATACTGTGAAGCAGTATATGACTAGGTAACTAGTTATGATAGTGACCATTAAAGATTATGGTAAAGTGCCACAAATGTCATTAATATTGTTAAATGTTGTTAATGTTGTTAATGTTGTTAAAACATTTTTTAGTGACTGGTGTGACTGGTGGATAGTCATGAATTAGATGTGTTTTGGACGTGAGAGTCCACACTAATTCAGGGTGAGAGTAAAATTTAATTTACTTCATAGTCATTTGTCAATGAGAGAGGCTTCGTTTAATAATCCTTCAGTTAATAATTTTTGAGCACGTTGAAACGATCTAGTGCATCATAAAAGTCATTTTACAAGCCTATCTGAATTTCTTGTTCAGTAAAATTTTGTGCTATGTAATTTAAAATGTTTTAATTCTAAAAGAATGCAATTTATTTTCTTGAATACCAAAATTGTCCAATTGACAATTTACAACTGATTGAAAGATTAAAAGTGATTGTCAAGCATTTAACGTGAAAATTGATTTTGATTTGATTTTTGAAGTACGTTCTTACGTATGTTTCTTATGTATATACCAAGTATTTTCAGTGCTTTTGCTTGTTTCATTGTATTCTCGTAAAAGTTTTGCTTATAATCTATTTGCTTCTAATTTTGCATTGTAGTGTTCGTCTGCAAAAAGCAGCATGGTGAATCTCTTTGAACTGAACTAACCTTTCTGGTCATGTTTTTAAATTCGAGGTTTTATTCTGTGAATACGTGCTTGTGAGGAATTTGCTGTTTATGAAATTTGTTCTATTTTTTTTTGTTTTCCTTGCTCACGCCTGTGGATTTTTAATTAGTTCGCAGCTAAAAATAGCTCGTTGCCGGCGAGAGGCATGCGCTGACTTGGCTGACGAGTCGATGCGGCGGTGCACTTTTGCTGTCTCAGCAAAATTAAATTAAACTTGAAATCGATTTGAAATCAGCACTCACGTGGCTGGAAATTTCCCGAACGAGACTCAAAAATGTAGTTCTCAATTTATAGGTAAATACTTTAGATTAATGGGAGGTGAATGGACTTTGCCTAAACTTATGCTTTAACATTTGGGGTCATGAGTAGACTGTTAACTCAATTAATGAGATTCGTACTTAGTATTATTTACCTGTTTGAATTTTAATTTCTTTATATTTTTAATTGGTTGTTAACTCATGTTGTTGATTTCGGGCCATGCTAATTGTTTCTTTGTTTTCGTTTCATTTCAGCTTCGCGTGCTGTGCGAGTGACAGCGGGTACGGGCAGGTACCGCGTGTTAAGCACGTGGCGAGTACACGTGGTTGAGCCGTGCTCCGCTCAGACGGCGTGGTGCCTCAGCGACTTTGTTCTCAAAAACCAAAAACACATAAACTTTGACGACAGTAGAGTTTCAGAATTGGAAATTGAGATTGGAAATAATAAGAAAAATTATGAGAAAATTGAAATTGAAATATTGGAAAAAGGAGCTGGAAAATATTACTGGAAAAATTTATGCGCTCGTTGAAAACCGAGTTTATTTGTAATTGAAAATGCGACTAAAATTCGGACTGAAGATGGGAAAGCGTTGTTGAAAATTATGCAAGAATTATGTTTTTGTTTGGATGCGTTTAACTACGTGAAAATTGGAGGGTAAAATGTAATAAGAAACATGTTGAAAAGTTTTATGCGTTTAAGGGTTTATGCGTTTTAATGTGTTTAACCCGTTTAGATGTTTTATAATCGTATTAATCATATAATCTATTTGTGTTACACTTTTAACGGGTTCCACGGCACAGGCATTAATTGTTTCCGTAAGTTGTTTTAATGTCATATTTGAATATTTGATCTAACTTGTTCCCGATTTTGCGAGTATAATCTCTACAAAAAAAATATGAACTCTACGGAGCAAGTATCCCTTTTTCCTTTCGATTAATCATCGGGACTTCCTGCGTATATCCCATTGATCCGATTATTAAGTATTAATTCTTTGAAAGTTTGAATAAGACAAATTAATTAATTTTTACTTTTAAGTTGAGTAAGTTTGAATTAATTAATTAACTTCTAATCATTCCCCAATTAATCATTGCCCATTTGATTTTAGCATTCCTTTTGCCTTGCTTTGAACAGCGATTTATGGTTGTTTACTATTTAACCGTATGTTATCCACGCTTCGCTTTTTACAGTTTTTACTGACGTTTCGTTTTCGTGCGTTGAGTTTTACTTTAAGTTTTGATAGGTTCAGAGTGGGTCTACCAAAATTTCGACTATTAGTGTTTATGATTTGAGGTTGTATCGCGGTATTTTTCCGCAGTGGCAGCTGCCACTATTTTTTACGAAGGGTTTAAATTATTGTTTTTGCGTTAATGTCTATGACTATTGTTGTTTTAACTGGCGTTTTACTCATGTATTTAATTTTAACGCTTTAACTCGATGTTTTCTAAATGCGCTTTAAAATTATTGATTAATTTTTTCATTTATCAAAACAATCGTTTTTAAAATCAGGTTTCTTTTAAAGTTATAGTCTAGTACGAACCATGTACTGTGTAATGGTGTTGTACCGAGTACTTTAATTTTACGTTTTGAAGAATAGGGCATTTTTGTTTTATCGCTTCAGCGCCCTTGTACTTCTTGCTTGTGTTGCAGTGTTAAAAATAATTCTTTTGCGAGGTATCTCTGAGTTTGATCAAATTTAATTGTTTGGATTAATGATGTTATATTCGAGTTTTTACATGCATTTGAGGCGGATTTAGTGTTTGAGGTTAAAATTTTTGTTTATATCCGCCCGAATATTATTATTTTTTTTTTATTTATAATTGAATACCTATCCGGGTAAAGGGGGGAGGTATGTGCGCCAAGCGCCATCCATGCCCCTCTTCCCCCGTTCGCCTCAGAGGTCTTATAAGCGGTGAGCTCTTTAGGGCCCGCGCATTTGGTTCGCATCCCCGTCCTGTTAACATCCTTACCAGTAAACTCTGCAGTTCTCCATTGTTATCTCTAACCTCTGTCTGCCTGTATAAAAGGAGGCAAAGTTATAGGCTTAGTGCGCGCTGGAACTGCCTTATTCTCTGTGTCGGACATACTGACAATTTTTGTTTGAATGCAAAATTAAGCTATAACGGCACGGAATTTACGTAACCAACGGCTAATAACTTTGGTATTAAAATGTCAAAAGTTTGCGATGCTAGTTACCTATCCAATCATTCAAACACAGTTGAAACGGAAAGAAAGAAGAAAAAAAAATATGGAAACGAAAATTTTACGGTCGTCAGAAATCAGCGTAAAGCACGGAAATAAGGGAGAAAAATATTTCCTACCTACTGTGGCACATGAAAAAAAGACAGGAAACAGCATGAAAGAAAAAAAATTTAGAGCTGCTCAGAGAATGTTAGCACAGTACATCCAATGGAAAATTCTCAAGGCATAATACGCAATGGAAAACTTATCATTACAATGATATGCCAACATTATCCTCTCTCACTTTTTTCTCAAACACTTATCGAGTTGAATAGTTCTGTTTTCAGCTCGAAAGCTGGGGTTTTAAGCTTAGGGGTCACCAGTGTTAAAATTGGTGGGTATGCTAGTTATTATTAACTTCCAACCTTAATCGTTTTGCTCAACAGTGTTTTTCGAAATCGTAAGAGAGGGATAATAAGACATGGGAACTCAGCTTTTAGAGTTTCTTTATTGAAGGAAGCCGTGATGAGCGATGGCTTGCTTGGCTTCTGAAGATCTTCTCTTAGATGGGAACCTCCGCGCAGGCGAGGTCCGGCGAGCGATTACGTTTGCCAGGTGTAAGTGAGTGTGTTTTGTGTGGGTTACTTTCAGGTTGCGGGCAATTTAACAAGCCAGAGAATTAGGACTTTAAGAGTTGCTTCAAATCTTAATTTTGGAGCCGTGATTGACGATGGTCACTCCATTTTACTTGGTCTTGGAGTTTTAAGAATATTACACCCTGAAGACAAATGTCCGTAGTGAAAGCAGATGAATGTTTTAGCCGGTAAATTAGATAATTATACCAGGCTGAATCCGCTCACAAAACCGAGGCAAATGCAAGGCAATAAGGGCGAGTTAAATGCGGTAACTTGAAGTTTGAGTGGTAAGTGTAACTCAAGGTGACTTAGTGAGAAATAATAATATCCACGTGATTTTAACTTGTGAAGCTCCGAAAAAAAAACCCAAGGAATGTGTTGTGGTGTTTGGGTGCCGTCGAGGATTAAGAACGATGATAACCACAGGCTACGAAAGCTGAGAGAGAGTGACGCCTAAGAAACCAAGCGTCCCGCGCGGTTGTTGCCAAATTCAGAGGCTTCAACCTCAAAAATGTCGATCGTTATCTTATCTTTCATGCATTTACACAAAAACTTCAAGGATTACTAATTATAAGTAGAAAATTATGAATAATAATTTAGATTAGGATTCTTAATGGCAATAGTTATGCTATTTAAGTGCGAATGAGAAATTTTATAATTTCACACTTTTGTGGCTACTGCTACATCTCTGTCATGGGTAGTTGAATGAGAAATGAAAAATATACCCTAAAAATATGCAAAGCACTGTAGCATTAGCTACAAAATGTATAAATTCAGTAAAATTCTCATTAACATTTAAATAACATAATTATTGGCATTAAAAATCGTACTTTAAATTATTATTAATAATTTTCTACTTATAATTAGAAATCTTAGAAGTTTTTGTGTAAAAGCACGAAAATGAAAATAATTATCGACAGTTGTTCGAGTTTAAGTAGTCGTGGTTGGCAACATCACAGCCGACGCCATTGTCGAAGCGTCATTTTCCTTCTCGTGTTAGCTCGTGTGTGTAGCACTAGCTACAAAGTGTAAAATTCTAAAATTTCTCATTAGCACTTAAACAGCATAATTATTGGCATTTAAAATCTTACTCTAAATTATTATTAATAATTTTCTACTTATAATTAATAATCCTTGAAGTTTTGTGTAAATGCATGAGATATAAAATAACGGTCGACATTTTCGAGTTTGAAGCCTTTGGAATTGGCAACACCGCGCGGGACGCCTTGTTTGAGCGTCACCCTCACGTGCGTCTTTAGCTTGTGCGTTACAGCGTTCTTGTAAGTGAAAAATTAAGTGTTCAAATAGAGCAAATCTGGTTTAAAAGATATCGTGTTCATTTCTTATTGTGCATTGTGTCTAAGTATAAGGATCTGGACAGTGTCGTGCTATATAAACATGTAAATAGTCGTAGAAGTCGTAAAATAGCCTGGCTCATTCCGAGTGCTACCTCAACATGACATAGCGTAAATTTTGCGTGTCATGTTCATTTCTTGTGTCAAGAGTATAGTATAGATGTTTAACCACGTCTTTCTTCCGTACTACAAAAATTATATACTTGCAGCTGTCATAATGATATTGCAATTCGCTCATTGGATTACTTCGTGAGAGCGCACGGTGGATTTGCCGGCGTTTTTGCGGAAGATGGCGGAGCGTAAACTGTTGTGTCATGTCATTTTTATGTTCACTGTGTTATGTTTTGAATATTTTTCTTTTGCTGCAAGAGATACGTTTAGTGTTTCTTTTTCAGTATGATTGACATATGGATGAATTTAAGACTGCCCTTTTTATTTTTCGTACGGATATAGATATGTTATAGAGTACGAAATTAATTCATTCATATTCTTGCATTTTTTAGCTGTTTCATATTTCATTTATATTCCACGAATCATGGTGCTTAAATCACATGTATTTTCCATAATTCCACAAAATTGAATAACAGATTATTACTGCTCTAAAAATCACAAGTCTTGTACTGTCATGCTTATACTGTAATTCAAGCATAAAGGAACAGCCATTGCCAGCTGGTAACCTTCCTATTTTCTTCCTGAGCCTGTAAAGAAATTAATAGCTTTGAGTTAAATCTATGGAAGAAGTTCAGGGTTTTTCTCCGTGATGGGAAATTTACCATTGAAGTGTAGGGATTGTCAGTTGTGGAATTTTTCCTTGATGCCTCTCCGAGAACCTTCTCATTCAGCGTCTTCGATTATTGCAGATCTTCGACGGCACCAAACGCCACAACACACATTCCCTGGGCCTGAGCTTTACAAGTTGTAAATTCACGTGGCATATTATCTCTCACTAAACCATCGAGTTACACCACGTAAATTGCCTATCTGTGACGTGAGACGGTCTGACCTTTGGTCATATATAACTTTGCAATCACTTGGTTCGGAGCTAGTGGAGCCTAGTATATTACAACTAATGGCTAACTAATCTACCCGCTCAACCACGACAACTTGCTTTTCACATCGTGGAATTATTCTAAAGTCTGAACCCATAAATAGTGACTCATCCACACCTCACGGGTGGAACTGATATTCTGTCAGTCGCTAAAATTAAACAGACTGTGCACCTCCCCAAACACACTCACTTACACCTGGACAACGTCATCGCTCGCCGGACCTCGCCTGCACGGAGTTTCCCATCTAAGAGAAGATCGTCCGAAGTCAAGCACGCCATCGTCATCACGGCTTCCTTCAATAAAAATATCCAAGCTGAGTTTTCCCATAAAGTGTCTTATTATCCCTCTCTTGCAACTTCGAAAAACACTATCGAGAAAACGTTTAAGATTGGATGTTAATAACTACCTAAGTTGAACCATTCCCAGACCAATCTTAACACTGGTGACCCCAGAGTGACCCAGCTTTCAAGCTTAAAACAAAACTATTCAACTCGATAAGTGTTTGAGAAAACGTGAGAGTGGATAATGTTGGCATATCATTGTAATGATAAGTTCCCATTGTCGTAGTATTCATTGAGAATTTTCCATGGATGTACTGTGCTAACGTTCTCTGAGCAGCTCAAAATTTTTTTTCTCAGTGCTATTCTGTCTTTTGTCTTTTGTGCCACAGTAGGTAGAAAAATTTTTTTTCACCCTCTTTCGTGCCTACGCTAATTGCCGACTACCGTAAAATTTTCGTTTCCATTTTTTTTTTCTTTCTTTCAGTTTCAACTTTGTTCGAATGATTGAATAGGTAACTAGTAACGAAAAACCTTTGACACTTTAATACCAAAGTTATTAGGCGTTGATTGCGTAAATTCCGTGCCGTTATAGCTTAATTTTGCATTCAAAACAAAAATTGCCAGTATGTCCGACACAGAGAATGGTGCAGATCCAGCGCGCACTAAGCCTATTACCCTTCCCCCTTTCATACCAGCAGAAAGCCAAACTTGGTTCAACCAAGTTGAGGCTATCTTTCGATACAATAAAATCACAAATTCTTCAGATATGTTTCATGCATTAATAGCTGCTGTGCCCACGCAAATGTTAAGCGACTCCAATGAACTAATAGTAAATCCGCCAGCTATAAACCCTTACGGGATCTTAAAAAGTAAAATCCTTGAAAAATTACAGTTTTCCGACGCGGACAAGTTTAGGTCTCTTGTGGATGCCTCGGCAATTCCACCTGTCTCTGTCATTTTCTCTCCTACTTCGTTAGTTAAGGAACTTAGAAAACTAGCAGCCGGTGTTGGCGTAGCTGAGGGATTCCTCAAAGAAGTGTACATGAACAAAGTGCCGTCTCCGGTGCGGCCTTTCCTTTCGATGGTCGGTCCGAACGAAAGTCTCGAGACCCTAGCTCAGGCCACTGAGACAGTGATGCGGAACCTAAATATGTCACAAGCACCGCAGGTAGCTTCCTTGAACGCATCAGCTGCGAATTTTAGCCCGAATTTGAACCTTTTTTCTGTTAAAAGATTCAATGATAAATCCTATGAGAATATCATGGAAATGAAAAGTCCTCTATTGAAATGCAAGAAAGTTTGTCAAACGGGTGTGGCGCTCGCTCCGAAACAAAGTGCCTATTGTTAGAAAGAATGTACCTCTAACCTAAATGGGTACCCACTCGCGTCCTGAGTATTCAAATGTGATATAAATACCCCATATATAAAAATAATCAAACTAAGAGTATAATATTCCCTCAAAAGTGTGAGAGTATTCAACCCTCGTTTACACAACGACCGAATTCCCTCCATCCTCAAGATGCCTAACAAACGACGCTTTACCAACAACAGCAGCGACAACAGCATCGAGTTTGAACCGAAGTTTGGTCAATACCCTGATGTGTCTAGCCTTACGAAAGACGGTAAAGAAGTGGTTTCTGTCCTTATAAAATACTTCGATTCAGTGATGACAAAATTTAATAGTGATATTGTTCAAGTGCGAAATGAAATAAACCACCTTAAAACGCTATTTGAAACAAAAGAAGCGGAACACAAAAAAATTCTCGAAGAACATGTCGCGTCTTACAAGACACGACAAAATTCAAAGAATTTTGATAATTTGTTCCGGCGACGTTTTGCGGATCCGCGCTTCGTCCGCAAGAATGACGCCAACGTTTTATTTGTTTGAAGTGCGTGGGAGGAACAGGTTCCCGGATAATATTAAGTTTTTGTGTAGTTAGAGAGTGAACTTGAGTGGGAAACTCATTTGGTTTACGTTTTACCGCGCTGGCTATATTTTCGGGTGTTTTCACACGACTTGCGTTAGATAGTGGTGGGCGGCCGGTTTCTGGAGCATTCGAGAATGCTTCCGGCGGCCGGCAAGCCCACCTACATTGAGTCAGACCAGCCATTGCAGTTCGGTAGAGTCTGGTGTTTTCTTTCGGTGTAGCCAGTAAGCTGCGGTGTAATGCTGGGAATTAGTCAGGTTCTGGCTTAACGGTATTTTAGCTGAACACTGTGATTTACCGATGAACTTTTCTATCTCTGTTTCACTGCTCCAAGTGATTTCGTGTTGATGTCCAAATGTTTTTTTTGCTCAGCAACATTTGCATAATAGTCAAGCCATGTAAGCTGTGTTGTCATATATAATATTGTAAACAGTGTCAAGGGCAGTAAATGCAACATGGAGAGACTGACATTTCAATGCTTTTTAGTTTGACACAAGATTACTTGAAGTTTATCACATTTCATAGATTAACATAAGATAGCACAATCATATATTTATTTGATAATGCAAACCAACCACTGCTTCACTGTTGAAAGATTTGTGTGCTGAAAATAAAAACTATGGTGATTCTCCCATGGATTGGACATCAGTTGTTGATATTGAAAATCCATGGCACGTCGTGCTGGACTCGCACCAACTTGGGAACATGATTTTTCTTGTCTTTGTATTGTTTCTTGTCTTTGTATTATTTCTTGTCTTTGTATCATTTATAACATTCATTAATAGAAGGATGTGGAGCAAGTAAGAATAAATTTAGTCGATTGGCTTCTTACCTATGAGCTGGGCTGGGCAAGTTGCGCCAGTCAGCAAGGTGGAAGCCTAAAGTTACGGCATTCAGTGGGCTGGGAATAGGCGCAGAAACTTGAGACCACTAGCTCATATGATTTGTGTTTTCAAAGCGACTTTGACAAACGTGTGCTTGCCTCTCTCATTTTTTCTTATAATAGAATTTATTGATAATGGTTGATTTGATAACCTGAGTGACTTGCCCTGCTTTAGAGACCTAATTTTGCTGTCCCTTTTTCCACAGATAGGGTAAAGTAAAAAACAGAGCAATCAATTATTTTATGTCCTAGAATATGCTGCTCCAGGTCTAAAGTGAGGGACCTTTCCCCATCGTCTGTAAGCATTTTAAAGTATTCTCTCTCAACCTGTAACGTTACCTAACTCGTCATCCCTTTATTATTGTGAGGCTTTCATGCGAAAACTATAAACTCGTTGTGCGATCGTCCACCTTTTGTTCAAATAAAGTGCCTATTAACTAATGACCGCTGTGTCAAGATTGTTGGATACGGATGTACATTCGTGGATATATCTTTTTGTGCTTCCTTAAAAAAAAAAGACACTTTGAACATTGGCCGAAACAAGCGATTGATGTATTATTGCCTGGTGTCGAGGATTGCGAAGTTTATGTCATGTACTTGTAAACTGTCAAAAGTGCTTTCACCTCACAATGAAAATGCATCGTCCGTGGAATTGTGTTGTCTCTCAAAATTATCATTACATGTATTGTCAAATGTAGATTGAGCGAGATTAGGAGTACATTGCCTTCAATCACTCCTTTCGACTAGTGACACGAGTTCTGCAATATTCGTGTGCGTGTATCATAAATGTGTTCTTTCTAATGTGTTTCCTAGCAGTGTGTCCTTGGCGGGGTGTTCTTGACAATGTGATCCTCAACTAGAGACTTTTTCTTCCCTGTCAATGCAACAGAAACCTTTCCTTGTTTCAGGAACTTCTCTCCTAGCTCACTACTCCTGTGTGTCCTGTGCATAGATTCCGCGTTCCCTCAACCTCACACCGAATGGTGCCTTCATCTTTCCTCTCTTGGAACATCTTTGTCGTGGTTAAGGGAGGCTAAAACTTTCCTATAGAATGATAATAATTGAGTCATGAGATGTTATTATGCTATGTTGTTCCCATGACTATGCCTCGTGACCACTCTTATTGCCCTTCCATATCATACCTAGTTCTAACATTATTTAGCCGCGCTCCGTGTCTTGCTCAAGAAGTAGGATATTCCTTCCTCGTTATGCAGCGCCATATGCATTTAATTGATCAATCGACGGCGATCTTAAATTAGGATTTATTGCAATTCCTGGTCCGAGTCTGAATCATACTTGTCTGTGCAGATTTACGGAACCAGGGGATAAGATATAAAAAACCTGAAGAGACCTCGTTTCCCTTTGGGCATCCTACCGAGTTCCGTTCAATGGCGTGCCGAAGCGAAGATCAATTCCGCTAGCGCACGACATTACAGTAAATAGACGTCAGCGGAAGGTGCCCTCCCACGAAGAAGCCCTCCAAAGAGGAGGCCCACAGCAGATTCTCAGCTGCCCGCGGCGAATATCCGAGACCACAGAAATGACCTCTCTCGGAAGAAAGAGCAAGCCTAGACTTCCACAGCTGGAAGAACAATTCCATACGGAGCTAGCAGCCTTGAACAGTCTCCTGAATGGTGCAGTACCACGAGATCTCAAGACGCCCAGCGAGGTGGATCAAGTCCACGCTGGAATCCGAGCAAAGGCTAAGACCGTCAAGCGAATCGGAGACCAGCTGGTCCTAGCTCTAGAGGGCTCGGGAGCCACAGCAGAAGCGACAGCAGTCCGGGACTCGCTGACAATCGCCAGGGCCCGCAGGAAGAAGCTGATGGATTCAATGGATCGCAGAAGTGAGGAGCTCCTGGGGAGCTCGTCACGGAGTGTGACAAAGGAACCCTCCCAGCGCAAGAACTCGAGGTCGAAGAGGACCTCGTCCAAGAACCAGCAGCAAGGCGCTGCCTATCAGAACAAGCCCCCAAAACCATCATTGGCCGAGAGCAGGAGCGGCACCGTTCCAACCGTCGGGGCAGAGACCAGGCCAGCCCCTGCCATCGTCGTCAGAGTCACCAAGGCTCGAGCTATTACAGCCAGAGCCAAGACAGTGAGAGTGATCGTAGCCAGAGCCTTCTCAGCGCCAGCCCTCGTCACAAGGACGGCGAATACGAGCGCCGCGAGCCCCCTGGCCAAGGCAATAAGCAGATGCTTATCGACATCACTGAAGAGCCATCGGTACTGTTGGCACAAATCACCATCGAGAGGTCGAAACTGAGGAACGGGAACCGAGCGGAGAATGATCAGCCCTTCGGTGAAGAGAACACTGAGAGCAAAAACGCTCGGACAGGTGCCTGGGTCGACCAAGCTTTCCAACGCCACGTCGTGGAGCCCGCAAGGGGCACGACGGCAGTCGCGAACGCTCTACCCGGTGACACCGCACTCGCACCCCTGATGAATCCCTCCGCACCAGCATTCCAGCCTAGCGCTTCCACCAGCTCGCCTGCCATAGTATTCGAAGCAAGGCCACCAGTGATCGACGGAGCTATGAGGCTCTCGATGATCGAAGACCTAAAGAAAGGGCCTAGCCAACCTTATGCGGGAGAGGCCCATCTGTTCCACAGATGGTTCGACGCCCTCAAGAGGAGGATGGAAAGACTCGCCGTGGAGCCCATCGACGCCATTGAGATCCTCACAAACCACACCTGCGGAGAGCCGAGGAGCCTGATCAACGATATACTGGCCGCAACGTACCTAGACACAGCGGCCCTGCTCACTCACATCGTCGAACAATTAAAGACTCGCTTCGGCTCTGACGACCGGGTAGCCGACACTCTGCTCGAACGCCTCGCGCAAGCCTCGGACATCAAGGGATCTAAAGGCGACCGCACGGTCGGCCTCAAGCTGCGGAAGTTCAGCGACGCCTGTCTAGCGATTCATCACACCATGCAGCACAATCACGGCCTCTCCTTCCTGAACACCGACGTAGGGCTATCCCCCATTGTAGAGAGACTGCCCTTCTTCGTTTTAGATGCCTGGAGAAACGAAAGAAGCAGGCACAGAAGATTAACTGGATCGTTACCTGATTTCGCGAAGTTCTGCGATTTCATCAAAACGCTGTCAGATACCCAATGCGACAGTTTCGGGGCATCGAACCTCAACTGGATGAGTGCTCGACGCGAGACCGCGGCCCCCGCTCGCCCCAATCTAAGAGCCCGGCGAGTCCTCTACACGTCCTCGGAGAATCAAACCGGCAGCTGCGTCCTACACCAGAGTGCACAACATGCGACGAACTCGTGCCAAGCAGTAAGAAAGATGGAACCTCAGAAGAAGAAGGACTTCATACGTGAGCACAAGCTGTGCTACCGCTGTCTGGGGACTCATTGGGCAAAGCATTGCAAAGAGATCGTGAAGTGCGACGATTGCGGAGCCGAGAATCACACCACAACCGCTCACATCAACTGGCGAGCAGCGGGAAATTCGAGTGAAACCACTCGTCGAGAGAGACCCAGTCGAGAACCGAGCGACGACAGAGCTCAGAGCGAACTCGGGGAGAGATTGAGAGCCGTGGCCCTGGCCTCTCGCGTACCCGCAGCCGAGAAGGGTGCATGCAGCAAAGTTGTCCTGGCAGACGTTATCGACAAGAACACGGGTCGGTCGTGCCGCGCCTACGTAATCTTAGATGAGCAAAGTACCACGTCCTTCTGCTCTCCTAAGCTGTTGAACGCCCTCCGCGTGACAACCCCCAAGTCTCACTACGAGCTGGAAACGCTGACCGATCAATCCGCCGCTCGATACGGCAGACGCGTGTCAGGGCTGAAAATAAAGGGAGTGTCCGAAGACCAAACATTCGAGCTCCCACCGATGTTGGAATGCAACTCCATCCCCGATAGAAAGAAAGCAGTTGCGACCTACGAACGCGTCGCAAGAACCCCGGAGATATCGCACTTCGCTCACCATTTCTTGCCCTTGGACAAACACGCAGAAGTCGCGGTGCTCCTAGGGACGGACTGTGGAGACCTACTCTACAGCCACTCCGACAAACAACGTCGTAAGGCTCCGTTCGTCCACCACACCGCCTTGGGCTGGGCAGTGGTCGGCAAGGTGGACGACGACGTCTGCCCCGAAGGAGAGCACTCTTACACGGTCGCAAGAATCGTAGCCGAAGTCGCTCTCAAAACCTGTGGCCCGGAGGCGTGCCTTGAACTGTTTTCAGGAAAAGACGCTATTACCCATCAGCACAGCGACGAGACCTCTCAACCGCGGCCCCCCGACGACCGCGGAGACCCTGAAAAGACGAAAAACACAAGGATGGAGGACGAGAATCAAGCGGGAGCCCCGCCAGCGACGAGATTTATCAACCAGTCAGCAACAAACGATGAAATGGACGCACAGTGCTATCCAGACAGCGCACCACCGAAGTCCAAGAAGAAACGGAAACGGGAGCTTCCGCACCCTGGTGATCCGAAGAGAAAGCACGACGCGCACCATGCTGAGCGCACCTCTGTTGATAAGAGAGCTCGACGGAACGGGCCAAGCAAAGGAGAAGGCTGCCCCGTAGCCCCCGACCCTCCAGGAGACGCCAAGCACCCACCTCCATTCTCCCTTAACCAGCCTCTCAGTACCGCCTATGCGACAAGCCGCCGTTGGAATCCGAAGCATCGGGACGAGCACGACGCACTCGCCGACGCACGAGGAATGCCGGGCAACGTTGAGAAAGACCAGGAGACGACACCGGGACCCTCCCAGAGGTCCACCACCCGCCAGCGACGGAAAGTTCGACGTTGGTCGGGGAAGCAGAGAAGACTCCTCTACGAGCCACGCCCGCGCGGCAGGTGGAAGGCCACCCACCCGTCGCTGAAGACAACACCGACGCGTCCCGCGGGGCGAGACGGCTGCGATGAGCCCGTAGAGTGTGGCGCCCCGCCACTGAACCAGCCCTTACCCAGCGCCCCCCCTCCCCCCCGAAGGCAGTTATTGGTGGCCAGAGCCACCAAGGGGGGGAGTGTCGCGTCTTACAAGACACGACAAAATTCAAAGAATTTTGATAATTTGTTCCGGCGACGTTTTGCGGATCCGCGCTTCGTCCGCAAGAATGACGCCAACGTTTTATTTGTTTGAAGTGCGTGGGAGGAACAGGTTCCCGGATAATATTAAGTTTTTGTGTAGTTAGAGAGTGAACTTGAGTGGGAAACTCATTTGGTTTACGTTTTACCGCGCTGGCTATATTTTCGGGTGTTTTCACACGACTTGCGTTAGATAGTGGTGGGCGGCCGGTTTCTGGAGCATTCGAGAATGCTTCCGGCGGCCGGCAAGCCCACCTACATTGAGTCAGACCAGCCATTGCAGTTCGGTAGAGTCTGGTGTTTTCTTTCGGTGTAGCCAGTAAGCTGCGGTGTAATGCTGGGAATTAGTCAGGTTCTGGCTTAACGGTATTTTAGCTGAACACTGTGATTTACCGATGAACTTTTCTATCTCTGTTTCACTACTCCAAGTGATTTCGTGTTGATGTCCAAATGTTTTTTTTGCTCAGCAACATTTGCATAATAGTCAAGCCATGTATTATAGATTGGATACCCCTACACTAGAGCACAGCAAGGGTTCCACATAGACATAGACACAACATAGTAATAGACATCAAGTTAGGTAAAATAGTTTACTCACCTCTTGGATACCTTACAACATAGATACTCAGATACCAGAATGTGGTTAGCGAGAGCAGAGCGGAGATAGAAAGGAATATATATAGAATAGGGTAGCATAGAATTAGTACATTAGTTTAGAAATTAAGAAGTTAGATACCAACCACAGTAGGTAATATTATGTACACCCTCGGTCAACATTTACTTGTTGTTGAACCCGAGGCCAATCGCAGACTGACTCGCGAGTGTTGCCCTATCGAGCGTTGCCAACTTTCGGTCTCTCTAACTAGAACTTACAGTACTCGCTATATTACACCCCTCCCTCCTTAATTAGAAACCCCTCCCTGTATCCCCAGTCCCCTTATTCAATATAGTCAATCCTAAAGGTCCATTCTCACCACAGGCTTCCGAGCCCGGGTAGACCTGCGTGAGATGTTAGCACTTGGAGGCTCGTGCATCCTAGCCTCCTGGGTGGGAGTCGGGTAATCAGGTGTTCCGGTGTCAGGTTCATTGGTCGGAGGTGGTGGGTATGAATTTTGAGCAGGTTGTGGAAACACGATGGTTTCCTCCGTAGGTTGTTCCAAGGGTTCAGGGATGGTGTTCGAGCAGGTAATAACTTGGTCCTGGTGTCGACGAACGACCTCTCCCCCCTTCAGTTGGCACTTGTAGGATACCGGGCCTGTTTTCTCAATGGTGGTAGCAGGGGTCCATTTTGGGGAACCCGGCGTGTATTGACGGACCATCACAGGAGACTCCGGCGGAATATCAACCGCGCGAGACCCTGGGTGGTATCTTTTCTGAGCGTCCTGGCGTTGAGCAACTTTGGACGCGATTGCTTCTGACGGCCAAAGCAGATCAAGACGAGAGCGAACTTTTCTGCCTAACATCAGTTCGGCGGGCGTAACACCTGTTGTCGTGTGGGGTGTCAGCCGATAGTTGAACAGAAACCTGTCTAGTGCTAGGCGTAGGGGTTCCGTTGACTTTCGTATATTCTTCTTGAAAGTTTGTACCATGCGCTCTGCCAGTCCATTAGTTGAAGGGTGGTATGGTGCGCTCGTAATATGTCGCATACCACATGCCTTCACAAATTCTTGGAACTCGGCCGATGTGAAACACGTTGCATTGTCAGAAACAATTGTTACTGGAAATCCAAATGTCGCAAAAGTGTGTTTCAGGCACGAGATCGTTTCGCTAGAGGTTGTAGTAGATGTGGGAAAAATTTCAACCCACTTAGAGTGTGCATCCACGATCACTAGATAGTATTTTCCATCCATTGGGCCCGCGTAGTCAATGTGTATGCGATGCCAAGGCTTCGCAGGCCATTCCCACGGATGGAGTTCAGCTTTCGTTGGTGCAGCTCGAGTGCTCAGGCACTCGCTGCATGACTTAGTCGTTTCTTCTAGATCTTTGTCCAGCAGCGGCCACCATACATAGCTGCGAGCTAACTCCTTCATCCTGGATGATCCAGCATGGCCAGAGTGCAGTTCGTCCACAATGGCTTGTCTGAGAGCTTGGGGTACAATAATTCTTGCTCCCCAGAGCACACAGCCATTTTGTGTGGACAATTCGTCTCGCCTCCTAGTATCCGGAGCGAGATCAGGGTCACCAATTACCGTCGAAGGCCAGCCTATTTGGCAGTATTTGTATACCTTTGAAAGTACTGGGTCCCTTAGGGTGCCGTCACGGATGTGGGTGCTGGTGACTGGAGCTGACTCAAGGAAATTAACTAAGGACGTCCATTCCGCAGGAATAGGTGTGGCTTCCTCGGGAGTTGTCAAAGGTAGACGACTGAGAGCATCAGCTGTGCCCAACAGCACGCCGGACCGGTGACGCAAGGTGAACTTGTAGGACTGCAGTAGTAAAGCCCACCTTTGAATGCGCCCGGATGCCATCGGAGGAATGCTTCTACCCGGATCAAATAGTCCTAACAAAGGTTTGTGGTCCGTAACCACAGTGAAATCCTGTCCCCACAGGTAGCAATGAAATTTTCGAAGTGCGAACACCATAGCTAGGGCTTCTTTCTCAGTTTGAGAGTAGTTGCGTTCTGTTGCTGTTAGAGTTCGGGAGGCAAAATAGGCGGGGCGTTCAATCCCATCAATAAGGTGACACAGCACCGCTCCCACACCATACGCACTACTGTCAGCCACTACCACTATGGGTTTCTGAGGGTCAAAGTGGACTAGAGTCTGAGAGTCCAGGAGGGCTTGTTTAGATTTCTGGAAGGCTCTCTCCTGACTTGCATCCCATTTCCAAGGGGTTTTGTCTCTCAGTAAGGTATTTAGGGGCTCCAGCATAGTTGCAGATGATTTTAGAAATTTCCTATAGAAATTTAGCAGCCCAAGGTAGGCTCTCAGTTGAGTTACATTAGTAGGAGCTGGTGCATTCTGGATTGCTGCTACCTTCTCTGCAGTGGGGTGCAACCCATCCTTGTCAATTTGGTATCCAAGGTAGGATACCTGTGGCACTCCAATTTGGCATTTATCCATTTTCAGTTTTAGTCCTGCCTCCTGTAGTTTAGATAAGACTTGATAGAGACGCTTGTTGTGCTCTTGCTCATTAGTGGCACTCACCAGGACGTCATCCAGGTAGCAGAACACTCCTGGGAGGCCCTGCAATAGTCCTTCCATGGCACGCTGGAAGATTCCAGGTGCGGACGCAATTCCAAAACTGAGACGGTTGTAGGCAAATAAACCTCTGTGGGTGTTTATTACCGTGAGTTCCTTGGAGTCTTCATCCAAGGGTAGTTGGGCGTATGCCTGAGACATATCTAGCTTGGAGTATATAACTCCTCCTGCTAACCCGCTGAATAGATCTTCCACTCTGGGTATAGGGTAGGTATCAAGCCTAGTGGCTCTGTTGACTGTTAATTTGTAGTCCCCACAGATGCGGATGCTTTGATCAGCCTTGAGCACAGGGACGATCGCCGCTGCCCATCTCGAGTATTGTACAGGGGTGAGGATACCTTCCTGCACCAGTCTATCAAGTTCTGCCTCCACCTTAGGTCTCAGTGTGTAAGGCACCTTCCTGGCCTTACAAAACTTTGGTGGTACAGCTGGATCCACTTCTATTTTGAAATTCCTTCCCTTAAAGCAACCTAGACCTGGTTGAAAAAGGTCAGGGAATTTATTTGCTAACTCTTCAGGGCAGGTAGTCAATTTGTTGACATTATTTGATACTATAGTTAGCCCAAGGGAATCAATCAGGTCCCTACCCAGCAAAGCTGGCCCCTCCCTGTCTACAATCACAATAGTTGCTAGTTGAGGAACCCTATTACCAGATTCACGCTGGATGTTAGCTCTAATCTCTCCGCAAACTACTAGCTCCGCTCCCCCATAAGTCCTAAGCTTAACATCAGAAAGTCTTAGCTCGGGTCTGGACTTGGCTGGTATTTTAGAGTAGGTGGCCATTGAAAGGATAGACCTGGCAGCACCTGTATCTACCTCCATCTCTAATGGCACACCATTTAGTAACAATTTTATTTTGATTGGGGGTTTCATTTCCTCGGCTATTGAGAAAATCTCTCCATAACAGCCTAGATTAGCAACTGGATAGTCTACACAGGCTGCATTGTTAGTTCTATTAGGGTTAGGGTGGTGTTCCCTCCCCCTTTTCTCATGCATAGCATGCACAAAATTATTTTTGTTGTCTTTAGCAGAATTTTGCTTTTTCAATTTAAAGCAACACTTCTTAAGATGGCCTTTTTGGCCACAACCATGACAAACACTCTCTTTATAGGGGCAATCTCTACGCCAGTGCAGATTACCACAGCCGCTGCATGCTGATTTGGGGCTAGCTTGAGCCTGAGTTTTGCCCTGAGGCTTAATAGCAGTTTGCTTTACTCTATGCTGGCCCACATTTAGTATGGAATTAGGTTGCCTTAACACAACCGTCTCCCTCAGTTGGGTTTCTTTGGCAGTTGCCAGATCCACGGCTTTTTTCCATGTGAGGTCATTTTCATTGAGCAAACAATTTTGAACATCATCATTACTGGCCACACCCAGTATTAACCTATCTAGCAGAGTTTCTTCCAGAACTTCCTGTTTGAAATTACAGGTGTCTGAAAGGGCCTTTAAGCTAGCCACAAAATCAGCAATGCTCTCCCCTTGTTTCTGGTTCCGCTTATGGAACCTAAACCTTTCAAAGATCTGGTTGCGTGTCGGCTTAAAATGCCGTCTTAACGCTTCCATGATCTCCTCATAGGTAGCATCTAAAAGTCTTTTAGGTGATAGTAGGTCTTTGGTCAACCTAACAATTTTAGGACCCACCAGAGCAATAAATGTTTTAGCTTTATTTGAATCTTCCACTTTATTAATACTAAGGAAGCAGTTTAGCCTGACTTCATATTCTGGGAATTCTTCCTCTAAAGGATTGAATTCTCACACTGAGCCTAGCATTGGCATTTTTACCCAGCTTTACAGCTAATTATCAGATATATACCTGAAATAGTAGTAGCAACAATATCAGTTGCAAGAGTAGCCAATTCAAGAGGCTGTAATAATACACCTTGTTAAAAAAAAAATCAGAAATTTACAGCATCAATACTCTAGTCACTGAATAATAATATAAATTCTGAGTTCCTTCATTAGTCTAGCCTCTCCCAATAGTTCTACAAAAAATAATCCTCGTCGCCAGTATTATAGATTGGATACCCCTACACTAGAGCACAGCAAGGGTTCCACATAGACATAGACACAACATAGTAATAGACATCAAGTTAGGTAAAATAGTTTACTCACCTCTTGGATACCTTACAACATAGATACTCAGATACCAGAATGTGGTTAGCGAGAGCAGAGCGGAGATAGAAAGGAATATATATAGAATAGGGTAGCATAGAATTAGTACATTAGTTTAGAAATTAAGAAGTTAGATACCAACCACAGTAGGTAATATTATGTACACCCTCGGTCAACATTTACTTGTTGTTGAACCCGAGGCCAATCGCAGACTGACTCGCGAGTGTTGCCCTATCGAGCGTTGCCAACTTTCGGTCTCTCTAACTAGAACTTACAGTACTCGCTATATTACACCATGTAAGCTGTGTTGTCATATATAATATTGTAAACATTGTCAAGGGCAGTAAATGCAACATGAAGAGACTGACATTTCAATGCTTTTTAGTTTGACACAAGATTACTTGAAGTTTATCACATTTCATAGATTAACATAAGATAGCACAATCATATATTTATTTGATAATGCAAACCAACCACTGCTTCACTGTTGAAAGATTTGTGTGCTGAAAATAAAAACTATGGTGATTCTCCCATGGATTGGACATCAGTTGTTGATATTGAAAATCCATGGCACGTCGTGCTGGACTCGCACCAACTTGGGAACATGATTTTTCTTGTCTTTGTATTGTTTCTTGTCTTTGTATTATTTCTTGTCTTTGTATTATTTATAACATTCATTAATAGAAGGATGTGGAGCAAGTAAGAATAAATTTAGTCGATTGGCTTCTTACCTATGAGCTGGGCTGGGCAAGTTGCGCCAGTCAGCAAGGTGGAAGCCTAAAGTTACGGCATTCAGTGGGCTGGGAATAGGCGCAGAAACTTGAGACCACTAGCTCATATGATTTGTGTTTTCAAAGCGACTTTGACAAACGTGTGCTTGCCTCTCTCATTTTTTCTTATAATAGAATTAATTGATAATGGTTGATTTGATAACCTGAGTGACTTGCCCTGCTTTAGAGACCTAATTTTGCTGTCCCTTTTTCCACAGATAGGGTAAAGTAAAAAACAGAGCAATCAATTATTTTATGTCCTAGAATATGCTGCTCCAGGTCTAAAGTGAGGGACCTTTCCCCATCGTCTGTAAGTATTTTAAAGTATTCTCTCTCAACCTGTAACGTTACCTAACTCGTCATCCCTTTATTATTGTGAGGCTTTCATGCGAAAACTATAAACTCGTTGTGCGATCGTCCACCTTTTGTTCAAATAAAGTGCCTATTAACTAATGACCGCTGTGTCAAGATTGTTGGATACGGATGTACATTCGTGGATATATCTTTTTGTGCGCTTCCTTAAAAAAAAAAAAGACACTTTGAACATTGGCCGAAACAAGCGATTGATGTATTATTGCCTGGTGTCGAGGATTGCGAAGTTTATGTCATGTACTTGTAAACTGTCAAAAGTGCTTTCACCTCACAATGAAAATGCATCGTCCGTGGAATTGTGTTGTCTCTCAAAATTATCATTACATGTATTGTCAAATGTAGATTGAGCGAGATTAGGAGTACATTGCCTTCAATCACTCCTTTCGACTAGTGACACGAGTTCTGCAATATTCGTGTGCGTGTATCATAAATGTGTTCTTTCTAATGTTTTTCCTAGCAGTGTGTCCTTGGCGGGGTGTTCTTGACAATGTGATCCTCAACTAGAGACTTTTTCTTCCCTGTCAATGCAACAGAAACCTTTCCTTGTTTCAGGAACTTCTCTCCTAGCTCACTACTCCTGTGTGTCCTGTGCATAGATTCCGCGTTCCCTCAACCTCACACCGAATGGTGCCTTCATCTTTCCTCTCTTGGAACATCTTTGTCGTGGTTAAGGGAGGCTAAAACTTTCCTATAGAATGATAAAAATTGAGTCATGAGATGTTATTATGCTATGTTGTTCCCATGACTATGCCTCGTGACCACTCTTATTGCCCTTCCATATCATACCTAGTTCTAACATTATTTAGCCGCACTCCGTGTCTTGCTCAAGAAGTAGGATATTCCTTCCTCGTTATGCAGCGCCATATGCATTTAATTGATCAATCGACGGCGATCTTAAATTAGGATTTATTGCAATTCCTGGTCCGAGTCTGAATCATACTTGTCTGTGCAGATTTACGGAACCAGGGGATAAGAAATAAAAAACCTGAAGAGACCTCGTTTCCCTTTGGGCATCCTACCGAGTTCCGTTCAATGGCGTGCCGAAGCGAAGATCAATTCCGCTAGCGCACGACATTACAGAACAGAATGAGAAAATAGATAGCTTAACCTCCCGCCTCGACCAGTTGGGAAAAAATGATCAGCGCCGAGACATTGATGACAAAAAATGTACTCTCGTTATTTCTGGAAGGGAAATACCGCCATCTCACGCAGGCGAAATCTGTAAGGATACAGTCTGCCAGCTCCTGAAGGACAAGGTCAACATTGACCTCTCCGGCACTGACATTACGTCAGCTACAAGAATGGGGAAAAAAACAATAACTGGGAATGTAGATCAAAGAAACATTGCATTTGAACTAAAACATTATAACAAAAAACGTGAAATTCTCAACGCCTGCCGAGAAAAGAAACCACAGTTCTTCTTCATAAATGAATACCTCATACCTTCACGAGCTAACGTCATGTACATTCTAAGGATGGCCAAAAGGAAATTCCCGGATAAAGTTGGAGTCCCAAGAACACAGGATGGAAACATCTTCATATTCAACCCAGGAAACCCAGATTCAAGACGCCGCGAGATCAACACGCCAGATGACCTCGAGCAATACTTGATGCAACAACTAAACATGTCATCACAGCAGATCATGGGTGACTAGACTAGGTGATCCCCTAAATTAGTCAATTTCATTTTCATCCCCTAAATATGTTAATTTCGTATTAATTTAACCTCAATTAGGTATCATGTCAGTAAACCTCAACTTGATGCCAGTTCAACCTGAATCTATACAAATGTATAACAGATGTGCTTGTAAACATTTATGACAGCTGTGTGTGAACTTTTGAAACAACGCAATCAGCAATTTTTTACCTCCCAATGTTACTGTGAATTTTTTCTCTTCTTAACCACTTAAGTATTATTACGCGTAAACCATATTAGCTGATTATATCATTGTCGTTGTAATCTTCTTATAACCTGATAATCGCTTCTGCCCTCCACTGCCATCGTACAACCATATTAGCTGATTATATCATTGTCGTTGTAATCTTCTTATAATCTGATTATATCATTGTCGTTGTAATCTTCTTATAATCTGATTATATCATTGTCATTATAATCTATCAGCAATTTTTCACTTACCAATATTACTGTGAATTCTTCCTTATTTACCACTACAGTCATTATTACGCGTAAACCATATTAGCTGATTGTATCATTGTCATCATAATCTTTAAAACTTATTCCCTCTTGTATGTGAACTTATGAAAACGCCCTCAGCAATCTGTTTGCACCAATGTAGTGATATCGAACTCCAATATTATAACAAATAAATAATAGATGTGTGTGTAAACATCTATGACATCTGTGTGTCACATTTTGTAACATCGCAATTAGTAATTTTTCACCAACCAATGTTACTGTGAATTCTTCTTTATTTACCACTACAGTTATTATTACGCGTAAACCATATTAGCTGATTGTATCATTGTCGTCATAATCTTTAGAAACTTATTACCTGTTGTATGTGAACTTGCGAAAACGCCCTTAGCAATCTGTTTGCACCAATGTTGTGATATTGAACTCCATTATCACTCGCTCATGGACTGAGTTTGTGTGTACTCACGAAATCGCGCTAGATTTTTCTTTTTACTCTATTCTCTCTTACTTAATAAGCTACTTTTTAGACTGGAATATCCCTTTAAGCTTGACTCTGTATTTCGTTTTAAGCTCTATAGTACCTAATTCTTACTTTTACTTATTTTAAATGACTGATCACCCTGTATTATTTGAGGAAATCGATCCAGATTTCAATCATTTGAACAGAATATATCCAAACCTAAACGACTCTCAAGAGTGTAGGTATACTAATATATCAGAATTTGACGAAACTATACGAATAACTGACCGAGATTTCTCACTCCTGTGTTGGAACTGTAGGTCACTCTATCCAAAATTGGAAGAGATACAATGTACTATTACTGAACTTAAATATAACCTAGACGTGATTAGCTTCACCGAAAGCTGGCTAGATGACTCGACAAAAGACATGATTTGATTTGAAAATTATCATAGATACCATTCGCTAAGAAAAAACCAGCGGGGCGGAGGCATCAGCACATATATATCTAACCACATAGACTCGAGAACCATAGCAAATGCAACCATGAATCAGGATCATATAGAATCACTCTTCGTAGAACTTTTTAGAGATGGTAAACGCATTGTGCTTGGAACGGTGTATAGGCCTCCTACAGCCTGTCCTATATCCTTCCTGAATGAATTGAATCGTATTATTTCTCAGTTCAACAGGCCCTTATACAATGACATAATAATATGCGGTGACTTCAATTATGATCTACTGAAACATGAAAGCCATGAACCAATCTCTAATTTCCTAACTACCTTTCAGTCTCAATCCTTCCTTCCGATCATTACAAAGCCTACACGAGTAACCTCAGAGTGTGCTACGCTGCTTGACAATATCTTTATGACAGACCCTAGTGATTTTCTTGCTGGAATAATTACTTCTGACTTATCAGATCACTTCCCAGTTTTTCTTATTAAGAAAAATGTCTATATTGCTTGCACCAAGGCACGGGCTGAAACTTACTCATATCGTAAAATAAACGAATCAAATCTTGAAGAAATGCGCATCGTTCTAGAAGAATCAATGCCTACATTGCACATCTCTCAACAAAACAATAATACTACGAGCATTGATGAAGCAGTAGTAAAGTTGACTGAAACTATAATGACCGCATACAATCAGTGTTGCCCAATTGTAACTCGTACAGTTACCCCGAAAAATAAACATAAGCCCTGGATTACTAGAGACATCGTGATAAATATAAAGAAACGTCAAGCGTACCTAGCCCTCCTTTGCGAAGGACGAATATCTAGAGAAACATATAACCGATTTAGAAACTATGTAACAAACCAGATAAGAACATCAAAAAAGAACTACTTTACGCTCAAGTTTACTCAATTCAAAACTGACGTTAAAAAGACTTGGCATCTCCTTAACTCCTGCTGTAAACCGAATAATGCCGATAAAAAGAAAATTGAATATGTTGTTCAAGATAATGTAAAATATCATGAGAAGAAAGAAATTGCTAATCTCTTTAACAACTTCTTCGTAAACGTAGGGAAAACAATAGCTGATGGTATTCTAAGTGAACCTACTGATCACCTGGAATTTATGGATCATATTCGAGAACCCAACTCCTTTTTCTTTACGCCTACAAACTCCTCCGATGTAATTACGTGCATAAACAACATGAAAAATAAATCGAGTGGGTTACAAACGTTTCCGACTAAAGTACTTAAAGTTATTGCTGACATTGTAGCCCCACTGATATCAAATATTATTAACCAGTCTCTCTTACTAGGCACTTTCCCGAACTCCCTCAAAATTGCTAGAGTAACCCCAATCTTTAAAGGTGGTGAAAAAACCTGTGTAAACAATTATCGACCTATCTCCATTCTACCAATTATTAGCAAAGTATTCGAAAAGATTGTGTATAAAAAAGTGTACTCTTATTTTGAACAAAAATCATTTCTTTACGATAAACAATACGGTTTTCGCGCTAAAAAATCAACAACACAGGCTATATTAAATCATTTACAATTCCTCTATTCTAATATAGATGAAGGAAAGCCTGTCTTCTCTGTATTTCTTGACTTCCGAAAAGCATTTGATTGTGTGGACCATAAAATACTATTATCGAAACTACACTGTTATGGCATTCGAGGGATTGCCCATGATTGGTTCAGATCATACCTAACAAATCGGAAGCAATACGTTGTCATTGACGACGCAAAATCGGACCCACAGACAATTAGCCATGGAGTTCCACAAGGATCTGTTCTCGGGCCTCTCTTGTTTCTGATTTTTATCAATGATGTTGTAAAATCTACATCATTCTTCAAATTCATACTTTTTGCCGATGACAGTACGCTTTCTGCGGTCCTTCCGAACCAAAATCCTGCTATGATTGTGGAGAGTATAAATACTGAACTTCACAAGGTTTCATCGTGGCTCAAAGCTAATAAAATAAGCCTAAATATCGATAAAACAAATTATATTACTTTCTCATACAAGAAAGATGTATCTCTCCCATGCATTAAAATTGGCGAAGGTGAAATCGAAGAAACCAACTCATGTAAGTTTCTGGGCATCATAATAGATAAACATCTGACCTTCAAAGAGCACATCACTCATATTAGTTCTAAATTATCAAAATCCATCGGAATCCTAAATAAAGTTAAAAATTTTCTGCCTGAAACAGCTTTACAAATGCTCTACCGAACGCTCATTTCTCCATACTTGCAATACGGAATAGAAGCATGGCACGGAACTGATAAAAATAAAACCAAAAAAATTTTTACTCTGCAGAAAAGGGCTGTCAGAGCGGTAAAGAACCTAGAATATAATGCTCACACAAATGATTCTTTCAAAAATTTACAAATACTTGAACTTTCGGATCTCTACAAAATCTCCATCTGTAATTTCATTTACAAAACATTAAGAAATGATGGCGACAATAGCCTAAGACAATTATTGACTGCGCAAACTGGTCATCACGACCATTTAACCCGAAATAGAAGTAAATTCATGCTTCCTTATTATTCAAAGGCCAGGTCGCAACACAGTATTCTCTTCGTTGGAACCAAAACTTGGAACTCTATACCTGCAGAGATCCGTGAATGTAATTCGTACACAGTATTCAAAAGACATCTTGAGTTTCACTTCCTATCAGAATACTAGTCGTGTAAGATCACCGTGTCGAAATCTTGCCTCCTACATGTAACTAATGATAATGTCATAATGTAACTTGCCTTGTGTATGTAGCATACCGCTACATAAGCGTAAAAATTAGAAATTTGCCATTCGCACTTAAATAAATTAATTAGTAGCATTAAAAATCTTACTCTAATTTATTATTAATTATTTTCTACTTCTAATTCGTAATCATTGAAGTTTTTGTGTAAATACATGAGACGATAAAATAACAATTGACATTTTTCGAGAGAGAAGCCCTCTGGTGGCAATACTGCGCAAGGCGCGTCTCTGTTTCAAAAAGAGCACTCTTACTTTGGCGGTTGCCTAGCTCGCTCACAGCACTTTTCTCGTGAGTAATCAGTGTTAGAAAATAATCGTGTTCTTTCTTCGTGTTCAGTGAGTATTAATAGTTGACAGTGCAGTGTTATTTGGATACGTAGTTATGCGTAGGAATTGTGATGTAGCATGTTTTCATTCAGTGTTTTGTTTTTTTTTCTCAACATGCCTTAGCGTAAAATTTTGCGTCAGATGTGCATTGCATTTCCGTGTCATGATTTTATTATCAAAACATAATCATGTTCGTTCCTTTCTTTACTACAATAGTATATACCTGCAGTTTCCATTCATGATTCGATACTCGGAACGAACGCGGCTGAATTGCCGGCGTTCGTTGTCGATAGCGTCTTTGTGTAATGGCGGAACATCACACCGTCGTCTCTTGTCACTACTCCGTGACTATAATTCACTATAGGCATGTGTTATAGTAGCATTTATTCTTTTTTTTACAAACCGACTTGCAGTAGTTTTAAATTACAAAAAGTATTCATGTCTATGCTTGCTAAGTTTTGGAATTTCATTTCTTAATTCCATACTCTTTGAAACCTTTACGTAACCGCACTTATTTCAATATAAAACATTTCAATAAAATTTAATTTAACTCATCGCATTCTTGTGACAAACACCCACTACCATCTGCCTATCTTGAGTGTGTGCAAATTGCTGGCGGCTTGGCTGAGGCCGACGTGTAAAGCCACCCGGCTAAATCGCCGCATGGAATTTTCATGCTTTCGTTTTTTTTTTCTTCGCGTAATTTCCGTCTGTGAAATCAACGCTTAGGTTTCCTTTTCCTTTTATCATTGGGGATATATATATTCCTTTTATTCCTTCATTATTGCAAACGATATTTATCAGTAAATTTCAGTAGAATTTATAAATGAACTTTAGGAATTCCTTTTCTCTGTATTCTTGTACCGTTATGGAGATTTTCTAGAGTACATCAAGAAGCTTAAATCTTCATGTTAAGCATTTCCTTAATTACTAAATTCTTAAATTTCATGCCTTGCATTTAAAGCAAGAGCATTTGTATCAGAATCTCTTAATTGATTTTTTCCTATCCTTCCTTAACTTAGCTGGTGTTGGATCTTTAGGATTTTTCTCGGAGGGATCTACTTTATGGGAGTTTTATCATGTACTTTGGGATAACTTCAGTGTGAAATTTCCTTGATGTCTCCTTGGACTGCTCATCCAGCTTCTTGGACTCCTTGCAGGACCTCTACATCATCGCCATACACACAACACTCACAGTTTTGAATCTCCCTGGGTTCCTGAGTGCCATGCTAAATGCTATTCTCACATAAGCTGTGACTTAACTTGCTCCTAACAATATGAGCTGTGACATAATATGCTAAATGCTAAGGACCTGGGCTTACTAGTATCCTAGTATGCTATGCTAATATGAGCAGTAACTTAACTTGCTCCTGCTAATGTGCTAATGTGCGAATGTGCCGACTTGCTTCTGCTCACATGAGCCGGATTTAACTTGCTCACTCACACCTCACCTTATTTTGAGTCATTAGTTCTACCTGAGCTACGTCATTGACCCTCGCTCAACTATCTCAAATTGCCTAATTCAAGTTCCCAAATACAACTCACTCACCCTGCCTACTCCATCGCGTGACGGCCTTCGCCAACGCCAGCCTGGCTCTCCGGCACGGATTGCCCACCTAGACAAGCTCTCCGAGATCAAGATCCAAGCCAGTTCTCCTTGGTTTTCCTTCAATAAACTACACGGCAGGAAAAAGCTGAGTTAACCAAAAATTGTCATTCATTATCCCTCTTATAGTCGCTCAAATTTACTTGTCGAGAGATGTTGTAGTCTTTGCCCGTCAATTCACCCCAGCGGACAATAAGACCTACACATGTAACATAACCAATCTTCTCTCTGCTCTTGAATCGTTTTATCGAACATACTGTTAAATATAGCCGACTTGACCTATATTGTAAAATACAGCATAAAATATCGAGTTAATTATCTCAATGATCAGTCTAATGCGAAACTAGGTTAAGTGAACTAGGTTAAACTTTTGTACACCCTAGAGCTCTCTGTGGCACAGCGGTTAAGGGATCGGACTTGCATGCTGGAAGTCGCGGGTTCGTATCCCGGCGCTGGCGCAGAGATTTTCCCCGTTGGGTATAAGGGAAAGCTCCTGCACAATACCCCACTCAACCCAGGTGTCGGAAATGGGTACCGGCTTTACGGGGGAACCGTCATGGTGTCCTATATATAGGGTTAGTTGTAAGACATTTGAAAAACCAATGCTAAGATCATATGTATCAGGCTTGATTGGAAATAAAGCATCCCAAAGATGCCGATGTTAACCTTTAGAATAACGTGATGGTAGGATGCCCTAGAAGTCGCTGAACTTATTCGGGCCCACAGGTAGCTATACTCAAATTTGACCATTGTACTAGACTTAAGTAAAATTCTACCTCTGTATCACCTGTGGTAAATAAATTGTTTAAATTGTTTAAATTGTTTAAAACGTTTGGCTGGCGTATGTTTAAGGAAAGTACAACGAAAATCGGGTAACTTCTACATCTTAGGGTAAATCGAATCAGCTGTTAGCAAGGGTTTTGTCAAATGAGATTATATCTAGTTTAAAGTTTTCTGATAATAAAAAATGGCTAAGTTACCGGAACTAATCACCGCTAAAAATGTCGAAAGTTTTGTTGAAAGCTTCGATACTTTTATGACCGATTGCGATGGTAAGAATAAAAGTGATTACTTATGCTAAGTTAAGTATTCTTTAATATTTACACCGCAGTAGATTATTCAAACTTAATTTAGTCAAGTATCACAAAGTTGGGGCATATTTTCGATCTTTATTAGGTACCTTGTGAAAAGTCTAAATTTTATGTTCATTCCAAGAGAGTTTTAACATCTTCAGGAGAAAGAGACATTTGTAACTTTATACGGACTATCTTTCTGTTACTCTTGAATGTATTTTAATCTAGAATTTATTATATAAATGATGTGCCAAGATTGCTGAATTGATAAACTATCTTTATTTGTTAGTTACATTGTACCAGTTTTATAATTTTTCCTAGTTAGAGCATATTGATCATAAAAAATGAATATCTATAGGTTAGTTTTAGTAGACAATTTTGTTGGCTTTATGACGATGCTTTTGATCAATTTGAAGTTTAATGCAATCACGGAAAATAATAATGCCGATCCCAAAAATCACTAAAGGAACACATTTCAGAATGTTTTACATGAATGACATTCTGCTCGCTGATGCGTTATTTTCGAATACCTAATTGAACTTTGAAGTTGGCCTTGGCGCCAAAGGAAGCGAGCGCGTGAAACGGAATTTAATTAATAACGGAAGCTATTACAAACGTAAAGAGGTTGGGTCGTGAGAAGGAGGCACAGTTCTTCTAGTGAAAATTATAAATAATGGTTTCTAGTGACGTTTGTTTACATCGACTCCTAGATGGCTGCCGCCATCTTCAGTACCGGTTGGTGCCATGGCGGCAGCCACCTTGGAGTTGATGTAAACAAACGTCACTAGAAACCTTTATTTATAATCTTCACTAAAAGAACTGTGGCTACCCCTCACGACCCAACCTCTTTATGTTTGTAATAGGGGTTAGCTTCCGTTATTAATTAAATTACGCTAGCCGTGCGCGCTTCCATGGCACGCACAAGCCAGCTTTAAAGTTGAATAATTCGAAAATAATGCATCACTGGGCAGAATGTCATTCATGTAAAACATTCTTAAATATGTTCCTTTATTGATTCTTGCAACGAAATTATGAAAATCGTTGACAACATTAAAATAAATATTGACCTAATCAATTTCCAATTTTTTGGTGCCTAAACATTTTTAATTTAATCAAAATAAACAAGTTTTCCTCTATGCACTTTCCTTCTGAAATGATTATATTATGAGTTATAGCGGTAGGTTTAGTTTCGTCTTTGATGACAAATGCGCTCGAATAAACAGCTACTTATCGATTTTCAAATTATTGTTGCTTGAATCATGGTAATAACATCAAAATAAACAACTTTTCTTTTATACACTTTTTCTTGTCAAATGAGTATTTAATGAGGTATAGGGGGAAGTTTGGTTTTGTGTTTGATGATGATCGGGCTGGAAGCAAGAGTCTATTGCAGTGTTGTCATTCCACAGAATCGATGAATTTCTTTCCGCTTCAAACACTAGAGTTGCGGTAAATCATTACCGCTATAACTAATAAAATACTCATTTCAGACGGAAAGTGCAAAGAAGCAAACTTGTTTATTTTGATCTAATTAACTATGCTTAGGCATCTAAATTTACAAAATAGATTGTTCTTTCATTCAGATTTACCAAATTTCATTCTAAAGAATCACTAAAGGAACCCATTTAAGAAAACTCTACACAAATGCCATTCTGCTCGCTGATGCATTATTTTCAAATTATTCAACTTTGAAGTTGGCTTTTGCATGCTAAAGTAAGCAAGCGCGCCGTGCGGGATTTGATTAATAACGGAAGCTAACCCCCTATTACAAACGTAAACAGGTTGGGTCGTGAGGGGGAGCCACAGCTCTTCTAGGGAAAATTATAAATAAAGGTTCCAACCCATCCATTAGGTTTACGTCCGCAATTGTGTTTACATCAGCTCCAAGATGGCTGCAACCGTACTGGGTAACCACCATCTTGGAGTTCATGTCAACACAATTGTTGATGTCGCCCTAATGGGTGGGTTTGAACCTTTATTTATAATTTCCACTAGAAGAACTGTGGCTCCTCCTCACAACCCAACCTGTTTACGTTTGTAATAGGATGTTAGCTTCCGTTATTAACTAAATTTGGCTTGGCGAGCTTGCTTCCTTTTGCATGTAAAAGCCTACTTCAAGGTTCAATCATTCTAAAATAACCCATCAACGAGCAGAATGCCATTCATGTAAAACGTTTTAAATGGGTTCCTTTAGTGATTCTTTGGAAAAAAATTCTTAATATTGGTGGATCTCCTAAACTGCATATTGACCAATACTTTATGCCATTTTGAAATGACTCGGTGAAATAAATTATATAAATTACCTTATAGTGTTTGTTTGACTTGCTATCTAATCCTGGCCACCATGGCCAATTTTCTAAGAGCACATGCCCTTCAGAGAGAGGGCTGCATGTTTGAATCCTGGCTCTGCCAGCCTGGTATTTCAACTTAGAATGGGTAGAACTTTGACAAGATTCCTCACTCTACCTAGGTGTTTGAAGTAAAGACCAGCTTAACTAAAGGTAGTTCATTATATCCTGATATTAGTTACATTCAAGGGACTTGAAAAACCAATGTGCAAGATGTTATGTGTTAAGCTTTATTGGAATGAAACATTTCATATTCTGCAATGCTGCATTTTTGAGACAAATTCAATTGCTGCTGTTAAGTTACCAGTAGCTTTAGACATCTTACAGAAGTACAAATCGATTTGGAATCTAGAGCATTGTTTTTCTAGAGCAAAAATTTTTGGAATCTAGAGCAAAAATTTTTGGAATCTAGAGCAAAAATTTTTTGGAATCTAGAGCAAAAATTTTTTGGAATCTAGAGCAAAAATTTTTGGAATCTAGAGCAAAAATTTTCTTTCATGAACTTTCTGTCACAAATGAGTATTTAACGAGTTATAGCAGTATGTTAATTTTTGTCTTTGATGGCTGGAATGTGCTTGATCATTCAAGCGTGTCAGAAGGAAGAGTCCATTGTAGTCTTCTCTTAGAACAATTTCTTTTCGCACACTAGAGTTGCGGTAAATAATTTATCGTTATAACTTGTTAAATACTCATTTGCAACGGAAAGAACATATATGAAAAATTGTTTATTTGATCTAATTAACAATTTTTAGGCACCAAAAAGTGAAAATCGATTACTGTCCTTTCCTTAATATTTACCAACAAATATTACTAGTTGTGAACATTTGGTTAATGTTAAGGAGAAGCTACTAATCAATTTTTGAAATTTTTTTAGTTGAATCATGGGAATTACATCAAAATTTACAACTTTTCTTCTATGAACTTTTTGTGGCACATGAGTATTCAACAAGTTATTGTGGTAGGTTATTTACTGCAATTCTTGTCTTTGAAGCAGGAAGAAGTTGTTCTGAGGGGTAGACTACTGTGGACTCTCCCTTTTGATGTGCTCCAATGATTGTAAGGTTGCTTTAGGTTACATTAATTCATGTTAAGTTATGTTACCTAAACAATTGCATTTCAACAATTGAACAAACCTGCGCCTTCAGTGAGAAGACTATTCTTCGTCTGATTGATTACGGTCCTCTCCTCAACGTTTATTTGAGCGCATTCCAGCCATCAAAGACAAAAATTAACATACCGCTATAACTCGTTGAAAACCCATTTGCCCCAAGAAGGTCAAAAAAGAAAAGTTGTTTATTTTGACATAATTACCGTGATTCAACCAACAAAATTTTGAAAATTGATTAGTAGCTTCTCCTTAACATTTACCACAACTTTTATTCTATGCACTATACAGGAGAAATGAGTATTTAACGAGTTATAGCACTGATGTATCATCATGTACATAATGAAACTGAAATGATATAACCTAACCAACCCAACTTATCATAACGTAACCTAATGTAACCTAAGTTAACTTAACATAACGTGAATTAACCTAACCTAACATAAATTAATGTAACTTAACGCAACCTAGGGATCATTAGAGCTCGTCGGAAGAGAAGAGTCCATTGTAGTCCCCCTCAGATCAATTTCTCCCGCATGAAAGACTAGAATTGTGGTAAGTAACCTATCGCTATAACTCGTTAAATGCTCATTTCCCCTGGAAAATTCATGGAAGAAAAGTTGTTTAAATTGAGGTAGTTGCCATGATTCAAGCAACAAAATTTTGAAAATTGATTAGTAGTTTCTCTTTACCATTTATTGAACATTTTTACTTACATTATTAACAAGCTATAAAATATTTGTTCATATTCTCTCAGAAATCATGCACGATGACTCAGGGTCAAAATCGGAATAGCTCACCATAAAAAGCTACTCCAAAAGATTTGAGTACTATTTTGTTAAGTAATGCTTTGGCAATGAATCAGTGTAGGTACTATGGGAATATTTATGATTGTAACAGCTCTGCTAGCATTCTTAGTTTGAAAGGCAATCTAGAACTGTAATTGTGATAGTTAATTGAAATTTGTTTACGTAATTGAATTTTCTCAGATTTTGGTAGTTTTTAGGCAACTCTTACATAATTTAAACTGAATGTTTTGGATCCAATAGGTTACTGTAATATACTTGGCTTACATTAAGCACTACATATATTCTGCTAAATTCAAATGTGCTCATTTTACTCTAAAATTTCTTTTAGGACAATGCCTTGAACTTGAATGCTTGGATTCCTTTGTTTTTGAAAACTATGGTATGATCTTACACAGTGCACAATATATTTGATTATTTATGATTTTCTGATTACCAATGAGAATTTGAAAATTTAATTAAACATTTTATGGCTTGTAATCTGATAATTTAAGATAGGGACTTGTTGAACATTGAAGTCTCTTTGGCATGTTCTATAAAGAATTTAGTGAATTATTGGGCAATATTGTTATGATTGCTAAAATTCTAAGTTCTATTATTTAAATATGTTCATTTGTGCAGGTGTGCTGTGGTCTGGAGATGATGTGCTGAATGAGGCCAACGCTGTCATCAACAGACTCATAGAGCTGGGCAAGAAAGTCTTTCTTCTGACAAACAACTCAACAAAGAGCCGAGATGAATATGCCAAGAAGTGTGCCAGGCTGGGGTTTAATGTCACCAAAGTAATTTATTACTTGAAATAGCATAGAAAACTTAGCTGTTGGTATTTTATTATTATTTTTAATTAGTAAAACAGAGTTATCTACACTGTATGGAGCATAAAAAAGTAAACCCACCTTTAAATGTTAATAACTTTACAGTAAGTGAAGACAATTTAATTCTGTTTTTTTTTTATATTAGGTGGAGAAAAACGTTTTCCCTGAAAATGTGGAGTCAAATTAAAATTGGTTGTATCAGTAATGAGGTAAATAATGGTTGTAAAAATGTGAGTTTTTACACATGACATTTTAATGTCATAAATGATACAAAAGTTGAAGGGTCATTGTAATATTCTAAAAAACGAGTTATAATGAGTTATAATGGAGCTTCTTTAAGGAAATCTCTGTTCCAATATATTTCAAACTTCCTCTAAACTCTTTGTTCCCGTGTGAACATGGTTGATGAAAATGCGTTGCTCCTTTGTTAGTTGCACGACGATGGGTATAGTCACTTGAAAATTTACATTTAAAGCTGAATTTTCAGATGACTTGGACCTTATTTATGCTCAGACCTAAAGCTTTGTGGTCAGGATATATGTCTCTGTGTAATGGAACTGAATTATCTTAATCCAAGAAGATTAACATTTGAAGTTGGGTTTACTTTTTTGATGGTCCATATGGCATAGTGGGATTTTTTTTATGCCATACCTGTTTATATACTCAACTCATTAAGTGAATCCAAATATAGGACTCTAATATGGACCAGTTTTGTTTTCACAATTATTGTTGCTTATACTATAGTTCATAAGTTAGTTCTGGTTAATTCACTTTGGAATAGTACTGGTACAGTTTGTTCCATTTGTTTTGTTGTCCAATCCATTTATAGATGAATGTGACGGTCAATTATTTGTGTAATATGATAAATATTAATGGGATTTTTATTTTTGAAAATCTTCATTTTTTCAAACCTTCATGTCTTACTTTCAGGAAAACATAGTGAGCTCTGCATACATGGTGGCACTTCACCTGCAACAGCTTGAGTTCAAGAAAAAAGTGTACTTGCTTGGCACCACTGGCATTGTTCAAGAACTTGATGCGGTTGGAGTAGAGCACTTTGGATCTGGGGTTGGTATTCCAGCTCACAAGCAGCCATCTTTTTGTTTTATAGATTTGGCATTAATATTGTTTCTACATTCTGCTTATTTATTTCAAGAATCTTCTGTTTATATTTATCCCTCTGCACAATTATGTGTATCCTCAAGTCCAATATTTCTGACCTATCAATGTATGCTTTCACAGCTTTACATCTTCAGCTTGTAGCAGAACTGATAATAAACATTTTAGTAGTTGTGTAAATGGAATTTATAAAGAGTCATGTATAAAATACCTCAAATAAATAACCCAACTAGCATTGTTTCTTTAATATATGACATCAGAATAATTTTTTAATTCTCATTTATTTATTTCTGTATATGCAATATCCAAAGGTACTTAGGGCTAATTAAACGTTGCTCTACGCGCCCGGTCACAAACCAGCTTTATTGCATTGTAATAATGCCTCGGTATCTGAAGTTGCTGCAAAGTGGAAGTATTGTGTATGCTGACTTGGTACAGCTGTGTTTCAAAGTATCTGATTAGTTTTGTGTGCTGTGAATATTGTATGGCCTTTGCATGTTCCCAAAATTATTCTGGTAGTCCTAAAAACATTAATTTTATAAGTTCACTGCTAGTCATCTTCAGTTTTGGGTGAGAATAATTTTTATTTCTCAGAAAAGAAGCCTATAAAAAAGACACAGGCTTAGTACCAATATTTTGTGACCACAAAAAAAAAACGAATATGTTTGCACCATGAATTTTGATAAACCACTGAGATGTTTTCAGTACAGAATACTTTTAACAAGATATTATCTATAATTAGAATCTTGGCAATTTGTGTTTGTTGTTAAGTTCTTATTGTCAAGTGCTTGAACTGCTCTTGTATAGAATGTTGTGTTTTCAAGAAAACTTATCTCTCTATGGTTAACGTAGCAACTCAGCTGATCTCTTGTTAGCCAGAACCGCTCATTGGGAGGACGTTTGACTTGATAGACGAGGTGAAGCTGGACCCGGAGGTGGGGGCTGTGGTGGTGGCTTTTGACCCGTACTTTTGCCTGCCTAAACTCCTGAAAGCGGCGTCGTATGTGAATGCTGTGCCTGGGTGCCTCTTCCTGGCCTCCAATACTGACGAGTGCTTCCCATTCAAGGGCACTACTCTCACTTACCCGGGTATGTGGGAGGTGTACTTTGTTTTTATGTGCTTTCTTTTGCGTCCGTTCTTTATTGCTTCCTATTCTCAACTTTTGAAATGGAGGAATTTTCTGATCAAGATTTTTCTCAATTTTTTATTTATTTTGGTCCTGTAAACTTCAGTAATGTAAAATTGAGGCTACATCTAAAGATTTTTTATTTTTTTTTTATTTGTGGGAGTCTTTCAAAACATGGTTGAAGAAATTATTGCACTTCGTAGATCAAATAGTTCAAAACTTGAAAAAAAAGAGCTCCGAATTTGATGGAGAAACACAGACATGGTATTAATGTGGAAGCAAGAAATTTTGAATCATTGGTTATCTAATTTAATAGTGGTAAAATAGTCTATTAACACTCCTAACATGGAATAATGCAAGTAATTAATATTGTCATTTGTCATTAAAATGGAATTTTAATCTCAAATTCGTCCGTGTAAGTTTGAGTGGTTTTACTCGGCTCTGTGCAACGCCTTTGTCAGCTTTCCATTTTAATTTGCTCCTGGAGTATTGTGATTGACTAGGCTTGCAGGTTTTGTCATGCACGGTCTTGTTACGCATTCTTATTCCTTTTGTTTTGTTGTATGTTTTATGCAAAACCAAGGCTGTGTTGTATTAAACTCCTGGCAGCTTCTGGACATAAGTATGATATTTAATTTTGTTCAAAAACGCCTCATAAGAACACTTCTGTGACCACTGTACTGTTTTGTGAATTCTAGCGACAGCACAAGGTTTGTTCCTCTCCTCAATGCTTAGTAGTACTAATATGCTATGTATTGATTTACTTACCTATCATAAGGGTTAGTCTATTCAAGTAGAACTACTGAGTAGCAGTAGAACTTAAAAAATTACTAAATATTCAGTTGAGGTTCAAAACTCAAAAATGTTCTAATCAACTCTTGTAGTGCTTTTTTGAGCATGATGTATTACGCAGTGCGCACTGGCGTTTAGTATTAAAGCGGTATGTGCAGTGAGGTATTTGCGATTGATAATTGTGGTAGCAGGTTGGAAGATAAGAGCAGGGTAGGAAAAACTTCACCTAAATTTGGTACCTTGTTTTGAATAACATGGAACGCAGTGAATCTGTCTGTTGCGCTCTCCCAAATTCACGAGTGTTGCTCTTGGCAGTAACAGCATGTGTAGGAGCACCATGTATTGCTCACCATGGACCTCAAAACAACAGCTATTGATGCATGCCTTGTTCCCCTCACACAACTATTATATTTGTGTATGGGAATTGGCGTTCCTGGATGGAATATGTGCAAGGTCAGGTTGGCCTTTTTTCATTGAAATAGTATAAGGTTTTTGATTTGTTATGGGCCATCTTTTTCGGTTCTCTGCTGTCCTGTTTTTCAGAACCTTATATTGTCTTCTTCAACTTTTATCATGTTTTCTAAACTTCGAAACTTGTTTCTATGCACCTTGTGTCTTGTTTTTGCGTTCTCCTAAGTCCATACTAAATGATGCCTTCCTCTCTTTCGAACGTCTTGTTGTGGTTATGGAGGTTAAAATTAATTTATATAATCTAACTATTTGTATACCTTGTTGCCAGCTTGATTATTGTATTGTTGGATGCAAGTTGAAACCAAGAAGTTGTGCATTGTTGAAGACTACATCTGGGGGACGACTCATAATCTGTAAATTGCGTCTGTCTTCCTGGCGTGTTTTGACGTGACCGTTACCCCAGGCACCGGGTGCTTTGTGCGGTCGGTGGAGTGTGCGGTGGGGCGCAAGGCAGAAGTGATGGGCAAGCCCGAGCCGCACATGTTTGAAGTGCTTCGCAAACGCTACAACCTCCTGCCTGAGAGAACCGTCATGGTTGGCGACCGGTGGGTGGGAAGTGTATGTAGTGTCTAGTCTTTTGTGTCTAGTAGAAAGTTAAACTTAGAACCTCGATAGTAAAAATTTTCATGTTGGTTTAAATGTTTCCACGACTTGTGTGCTTCATAATTTACTTTCCACACAGTAAATAGCGAGAAAGGAACCCCTGCGCTATGACGTGGAAGAAGTAAACCTTTGAGAGTTGTCAGACCTTCTTGCTAAATGCTCATCAAATTACTAACGCAGTGGACACACGCTTGAATGTTCGATTGTGACCAGTGCTATTACGATTGTGCGAATGCTTTGTCTCATTTACTTCATTTCTCTCACCACTTATCAGTCCTAGCATGACAACGTAAAGCCTAGGCATATTTTTTGTGTTTGAAGGAGAGGATTACAAATAATTGGCATAGCCCCGTTGAAACTTGGGATGAATGGTCAGGTGCAACACGGACATTCTGCTGGGCACGAACTGCGGGCTGCACACGCTGCTGGTGCTGACGGGAGTACACCAGCTGAAGGACGTGCGCCAGATGGTGGAGGACCCCGCGCTGCACGGGCAGGTGCCACAACACTACCTCCCCGCGCTTGGTGACTTGCTGCCGCTGCTCAGCTAGTAGCTCCGCTGGAGCCACGCTCGAAACGCTCCACCATGAGAATAACACTACGTTTGGAAACTGTAATTCGAAGGATACGTCATCAGGCTACAGAGTGCAGGAACTCGTGGACTACCTGCATCTCTTGTTCTCAGTACTTTACTTCCTGTCCGAATTGTTGTGCTCACTTGATCCTGTTGTTAGTAATTTTATGTATTTTGGTATTTATACTACTTGATTGAAAATTTTTACCTTAGTGTAAGGCTGTGAGTCATCGGACATCAGAGGTCTTGCTACTTACCAAAATATAGATTTTATATTGAACCAAATTTCTCTGCCAAATTCTAGCGCTCATTGATGCGAGTGTTATTCTGTCTTTTGTGTGAGGTCATTGAGTGTGAAATCGTTTTTGCTTATTAGATGTGATATGATATTAACTAGTTTGTCCAACCTGATTATGACAAGGTATATCATTATTGTATTAGATTTTTTCATTGCTTTAGGAAGTGGCCTAAACAATGATCATATTTATCTTTGATGCAATTGGAGCACTAACCTAAATCATCCGTACAGCTCAATACTGTTTTCTTAAACACCTGGCTCTCCAAGACTCCTCACGTGCCTTATCAGATTATTCAAAAGTCAAGTGTATTTACCTCCAAGCTAAGCCTAGCAATGGGCTTAGGCAATATCGAAGCGATTTGCTTGGATCCAGGCACTTCAGTGATTTACTGCTGCGCACCCATGCATTTGAAGCATGTGTTAGTGGGAGTCCATTTTCGGCCGGGAATGCTTGATATCGATCGATCTAAAGAACATTTCGAGTATAATTAAAATACATACGTTCACGAAATAACTATTTTTAATTTTTTGTAAAATATTTCAGTGAGGTTTTGCTTTTCATTTTTAGTTCTTCCAACTTAGTATCTTATATATCAAAGCAGTTCTAATAGGCTATGTAAAATATTTTTAAAAGTTCTTGAATTTTCTTTGCGTTCAAAGTGGTGTGCCCAGAGTCCTTATTAATTTATAATTCTACTCATCTCAGTTTATTTGTCCTGTCTTCATAAACTCACGTGATACTTTATTACTCGCGCTGGCTATGGAGTTGCAGTCTATGTGTGCATGACCACCAATTTGCTGAAGGCACTGTTCAGCGTGTCTGGGGTGCGACTAATCTTGAGGAAGCTTGTATGAGCAGAGGCGTATACCTCACTGGGGGAGGTATGGTGATTGTCCCTGTGGTACTGTTGGGACCGTGAGGTATAAACGATGCTTTAAGGCAGTGGTCTCGAAACTTATCAGCCTTAGGGCCATACGAATTACTCCAGTAAGTTCCAAAGGCCAAAACCGTTTTAATTTTCCTGCCGTTGATTTAATTTCTAGAGCAGTCGCCGAATACGTGGTCGGGTTAACTATCACAGGCCGGATTGATCACACTGGCGGGCCGGATTTGGCCCGCGGGCCGTAGGCTGTTCAGGCTGTCGTTCCTAGGTGAAGCTCGTGTCACATGACCTATTGCTCGAATTTTTAGTCGATAGCTGACCTGTTTAGGTGATAATTCTATTTAGTCTTCTTTACTGCCAGCTTTTCTTGAAAACTAAGAGTGCAAGCATTGATTCAACTCTCATGTGTAATAAGAACCAAAATATTGAACTTGAAAGCTACCGTTAGGTGTTGTGGATTCAGGCTGTTTGGCCATTAAGATTAACTAATAAAATGATCTTGACTATTTACGCTAGTATTGGCTTAAGAACATTTTACGAGCTGATTTATCTTAAATGCGTTGAATTTATGCTATGGTGCTTTTGCTTTGATTTGCTTTGTGTTCAATGAATTAGCGTAGTTCATAACTGAACCGATTTCACTTGACCGATTGAATCTCTTCTTTCGAGCATCCATATCCATTTTTTTTGTCTGGTATGTATAACAGTCTCTTATGAAGTCCAATGTGCATTACTTTAAGCCATAAATTTTTTCAGATGAAGCATCACATGGTGAAGTTGGTTTGTAGAATGGGTTTGGGGTTTCAAAACTTGGTGAAATTGGGAAGAAACAGGTGCGTGGTCTTGATGTAACCACAAATTGGTCAACATTCTGATCCTGAGGAAAAATGTCAAGTGGTCCGTACAACGCCAATACCATGGGTAAAATTATACGCTTAGAATGCAACGTGTGATTGAAAAGGCACAAAAGCAATTAAAGCAACTGCGTGATTAGGTGAGACGTTAGTGCAGCCTGACGATGGGCTTATGTGAGTGAGGCATGAATACCAGTTAAATCAGCACCCAATGATAAATAAAAGTATAGGTAGCCAGAGTGTGCTCCGAAGAACATTGCTAGAGAATGCGTTTGGGCTTATTGAGACTATTTGCATGAAAGAGGTGTTAGCTTTGTACTTTCAATCTCTCTCAAAATGGCTGCATGCAGGAGAGACGAAATGAAGATCCCATGTTACTCGAGTCCTGTACGGCTGATTGTCCTGTTGCTATTCTAAAGATTAAGTTGCATTTTTTTATAGTGGTAAGATTGCACAGCAAATTACCCGACTGTGTTTTGTCGTTTCCTTACTGGCGAGAGTGCCTAAGCATGACTTTTTTCTATTGCTATATTTATCAGAAGCCACATACGGAAGCCTGCAAGAGGGAGGATGCGGATTTCTTAATTGTGCTTGGTGTGCCTCATTATTTTGTTACTTCCCTACTTTTTCCCTTGCATGCATTAGATAACCTGCGGGAATATGTCATCGTACATGGAGGTGAAAGATTTCCAGCTGCTTTATCTGCTCTGTGCACTATCTTCCAGCTTCAAAATTGCTTCATGGTTAATTCACGTAAACTTATCGAATATACTTCTCGGAACTTCCATCTTTCCGATTGGTTGCGTTTCATTTTTCTGATTATTTATTCATATATTGTCATATTATGAGTATTATCTACCTATGAACTTTCTTTGAATACATTTAAAGTTTCTCTGCAAGATATTTCAAAACGAGGTCTACAGAATTAAAGCTATGCGCTTTAAGAGACTTCCGTCTCACGTGGAGACTAGTCAGGCCAGTACGAACTAGTCGTCACCTCGCTACCATGCTCACTCTCATACAATGTGCAATTTTCATATATAAGATAACATTCTTCATCAAAAATGACATTTCTCATGTATTTTTAGTCGTGCCCCTAAATTAGACATGAGCTATCTATATACTAAATAGCAAAACTCAAAATTTGTGCGAGTCCGTTTGGAAAATTGGCTGAGTCTACATGGTCGAGTGAGGTATTAAATTGAAGCCACTGGTGTCTATATTTGCAGAAAACTATTTATTTAAATTTTTTTAAATTTTTTTATTTTTATTTTTTATTTTTTTTTTATTTTTTTTTTGTTTTTATTTTATTTTTTTTTTAATTTTTTTATTTGTATTTTATTTTTTATTTTTAGGCAAGTCAGACAACCCGATACTCGGGTTGAACTGGGAACTAGTATTAATACATTTCTGAATTCGACTGCATTAGACATTTTTTATTTAGAGATGTCAACACCCCTAGCTGTTGCCACATGATGAGTAGGCGCTTAACAACACCTTCTAAATCTATTTGTGAACACGCACACTGGCAGTGATCGTTAAGCTTAATGATGGTGCGGAAAATTACTTGCATAGTTTAATTGGACTGTGAACTGCTTCATGGATGCAGTTCACTGTGGAATTTCTGGCTGTGAAGCTTCAAGTTCACCGCAAATATATTTTCTACAACTGCAGTTGCTCTTTGTTCATTTTAGCGTAGTTGTTGTTTTGCTCGAACAAATTATTCAGTATAGTTGAGATGCAGCTGGTGTGTAATATTTCAAGTATTTTTTGTTTTACTGTCTTTTCTTTCCCATGGATTGTGTTCTTTGTAGCCTCGATTTTAGAACTCGGAGGTGGTTGTTGCTTTTATATAAGTGTTTGATAGTTTTCTTTCTCTCTTTTTGTCTCACTTGACTACTGAACGTTTTGCGCTATGTTGTGTTTTCAATGCTGTTCTAGTCCATATCTAATCTCGTAAACACCCTTGCACTGCTGTCAAATTTTTTTGAGAATAATATAGTAGAGTGCTTCAATTATAGGGCTTTTGTTATTTCATGGTGTTTACACAAGAATAGGTTGATTTCAAAAAAAATTTTCATGAGTCACAAGTATGTTATTGATCTCAGTAGGACTTGCCACAATTTTGCAACAGTGCTAGTAACCTGTGCTTTCTTCCTAAACCATGCTCAGGAGAAAGAGTGATGACATGAGGCCTTCAAGTGTGTGCAATTTAATTATTTTACTGCATTCTTCGACTGCAGTAGTTTCGTCTGTCTTCACTCCCATGTATCCCATTTTCTCTTGCTCCTCAACAATGATTGGGTTAACTGTTTAAGTCTGTTACTCCCGATTCATAGATTTAAAATTACGAATCACTCCATGGTCCTGAAATTTGATTTTGCTCTCTGTAACGTGAATGAATGATTTTCGCATGTAATGCTCGATTTTTGAACCACCAATACATTTCTAAATAGATGTCTTGTGAAATGTTCAAATTTAGGAAAAGTAAGTATAATTTTTTTTGGGCAGTTAAGTAGAGGAACTCCTGAGCTACGACTGCCTTGGCTTTACGTCGAGTAAATTAGCGTGACTTCTCGACCGTCTCGATCAAGTACCACTGGGATAAAAATGTGTGATGATGCTGTATTGCCTCACTGGCCGGGCGTTGTGGAGCGAATTCTCCTACGTTTCTTTCTAGTGAACTTGGAGCTCCTCGGATTGTGTGCAAAATTTCTGAAATTCATTTTTGGAAGGTGTGTGCTGATTTCAATACTCTTATATGGGTTAACGTTCTTAAATGGTAAGCTAAGCTTCTTTCGGGATAAGGGAATGTATATTGCTATACGTTCATATGAGTTAGATTTTTGTGACGAACCGGGCCTCACTGTTAGTTATTCATTTCTGAAATAAGTCTTATAAAAGAGGCTGGTGCTCTATGTCACTTCCTGCACGGCGAAATCTGTCGTCTTCACTCGAACCATTACTGCCTCTTTGGGGTTGTTAAAATATTGTACGAGCATGAACCGTGGTTAACTTCCTGCAAATAAACGGTGCAAAATTATTTTTCCGGCTACTCTTTACTTTTTAGCTTTAAAGAATGTAGATCAGGTGTGAAGTTAACCGCGAGGACTTTGTTATAGCTTTCTTGTTGATCGTGATTTTGGCCTGTGTTCTGGTGATTGGGTAATACTCGTATTTATGTATCATGAATTGTAATTGTTGGATTACTTCCGATTGATTTATGTTCATTTAGTAATTTACTGCTGTGTTCGATTTGTTCTCTTTATTAAAGTGGAATATTATTTAAATTGTCATTTCTTTTCTTCCAGATCTCATATTGCTCGGTCTAGGGTGCACATTTTTCAAGTACTAACAAACAAAACAAGTACTAACTTACTAACTAACTAACTAACAAAAACCAACCTTCGAGCCAAAAAATATCTTTTTAAAGTTTCATCAACTGAAGCCTGGTATTCTCGCACATTTTTACGCAGGTAAAATTCTTGAGCTCATCTCCGGACGAGTGTCGCTGTGCGTTGCGTTCCTCGTGGAGTCCCCAAGAGACCCAGCTGTGCTTGTTGCTAGTCTCGTGTGAATTTACTCGGTACGTCTTATTTTCCTCCTGGTCCTTTTTCCCTCTGCTGAAAATACGACGTAATTTTTACGATCTGAATCAGACTTTTCCCTCTCACGTCATTTCGTCTTGAAAATCTTTTAGCTGTAAGCACGGTAACTGGGACTGTGCATAATTGCGTCTTAATATTTTCAGATTCATATATTTACGCAAAATTATTTAATACTTGAATCGTTTCGTAAGTCAGAAATGAAGTAGCGGTCAAATTGCGTATAACGCCAGACTCATTGAGCATTTGCTCGTGTTGACAAATGCATTGTCAGTATCAGAAAGCGACGCTATTTACCTAATAGAACGCTTCTCTGCATCTGTATAATGACGTCACGATACAAAGTCCTGTGTTTACTGCTGAGTGTAGATTTCTGCAGCGTGGGAATAAAATACATTTCAAAGACCTATCATTACGTCGATTAAAATTTTTACGATGGTTCCCGCTCAAATTAGTCACTTGTACAAACAGTGAACATGTCAAACACCTGTTCAGGATACCATCCGTGAGCGGGACTAAAGATACCTTCCTAGCATCGAATATATAGAGCCTTTATAATATATAGAGCCGTGCGTATCAGTAGGGCTTTCATGGTTTCGGGCTTATATCCGAGCTCGAAGCTGAGCATCACTGCAACGCTGCACGTGGCTCATGGAATAAACAGTAGCATGTTTCAGTTACCCTTCACCGTAATTGAGACGTTTCCCCTCGCCTCTACCAGCGGTGATGTACATCAAAACATGGCAGAACGTCGACGTTTCCTTTGGAGAGCGCTGCTGGAATCAGCTGAAACGACAGAGTTCTTGAACTTCACTGACTGAATCTTTGAAAAAAATATGTCAGAATTTTGAAGCTCCAATTTCAAATTTTTTAATTTAATAAAGTATCATAGTTCGGCTTGAATTAAAATGTTGATATTTTATAGCTCAGTTTGCAAATTTTAGAGTATACAGTTGTGGTGAAACAGAAACACCATGAGCAACTAGAGAAGCGTTATTGCATGTTGCAAATAGAGGAATCTTTTTTTTTTACGCCGAAGTAAAAATACTTCCCCTTTAGTGAGGAATTTTAAAAATCCATAACTGCACAATCCTGTTAATTTGTGACCCCACTTCTCCGTGACGCATAGGGTCAAGCACCACACTTTGAGCAGGAAGGTCCTCGTTCGTTCCCTGTTCTGTACCCGCTGCATTTCAAACAGGCTGCAGCTCTCTGGTGATTATGGTAAACAGAGAAGAGATTAAGAGGGGAAACTCTTTTCCGCATTAAGCGTTAATTTTACTCCCGTTCTCGTAGGTTAAAAAGCTGAAAATGTTTCTATAACCCAATCGCAATGATGAAGCGGTCGATAACGACACTTCTTTTGAAAGATATTTCCCGAACACTTGCAGGTTTACATTCTAAAAGCAGCAAAGATAATCCCTGTAAGGAATACCCAAGTTCTGAAGTTCAGAAACCCATTGCGAATAATTCTTTATCATCCGAGTCTGAATTCTTCGTGGTTAATCTCGAGAGACAAAACAAGCTACCTTGGTGAATCTGAGGGTAAAAATATGTCGTCACGATTGCTTGTCTGATATCGCTAATGATTTGAGCTGGTATCGAGTCACTCCGAGAAAATTACAATTAATAGTTAGACTTGGGCCTTCCACAATGAAACGTAACGTCGTGAGTACTGATACTGCTTAAATATTAAGTGAAATATTCGTTACTTCCACTCGGTCGCTGTATGGCAGTAAAGACGGCCTACTTGAATATCGGTTTCGTGCTTTACGCATCCTTAGTGCTTTCCGTTAGGATAATTCATCTACCATTGACAAATAACTGTGAAATAAATTAGTAGAACATAAAAACTGTAATTACGTCAGCTCATCTAATACGGGTTAAGCACGAGCTAACGTACTGGAACAGCTCAAAATAATTCAAGGAAATCAATACCTGAAAAGATCTGCCTTACAAATGCTTACACCTGTATGGAAATTTAACTGAATGGTGTATGTATTAATTACAAGCATTTACATTGTTCTGTTTTGAACAATATTACGTCAAACCTAGAAATAACATTTTACTAACCTCATTGTCTGTGTTTTTTCTCACCATGGAGAAACTTTGTAATTTCCTCAACCCCAGTCTAGTTTGTTCTCAGTGGAATCCAAAGTGAGCAGTGTGATTTTGCGCACTTTATATCAGTATAACCAAAGGAAAGAGCAGTGCGCTTTTCCAATAAAAATTAAGATGAGCTAGAGAGTTAAAGATTAATTCATCACTGTAAGATTCACTCGTCGAATTCGCTACAGCATCATGTAGTAGTGGAAGGAAATGTCAAAATTAAGAGTGAAGGATAACTGAAACAAGCTATTGCAGTACATTTTATGAGCTGAGGGCATTATTGCAGTGATGCTTAGCTTCGAGCTAGGATTTTAGTCTGAAACCACAAAAGCCCTACTGAAAGATAAGACAGAAAAAGTTTTAAATATTGAGTGCAGAAGCATTGTGACCGCATAGAATAGCAGCATGCTTGTGACAGCGTCGGTAAATCTTCTTTTTCGAAAAATCAAATTTTCACGAAATCTTTTGATTCCGCAAAACAAATGCAGTAGAAATCTATTAAAATATTTGAAGTAGAACCTCCATCGTAATAATTTCAAGCGATGCTAGGAAAATTAAAAAAGTGAAAATATTCACTAGTATAAATTATGGAAAGGTGGATATATCCTGTCGAAAATTGGTTTTCAGATTGATCGAGACTTGGAAATTTAAGTCTAGGGTATTAGTACGGAATTTACCAGGGCAAAGGAATATCGTCCATGACCATTAGGTGGTGCAGTAACTGGTGCCAGATTGGCTTGTAAGTCTGCCTTGCGTCTGTCACGCTGGAACACGGACGGCCGAAGCTCCCGGAACGCCCATTCCATGTCCTCACCTCCTGACACCCACCGCCCTTTTGGCCACACCATTCCTCGATACTTCTTCCCCATTCACTGTCTGGTTCTTCCATTCTATTCTTTCATTCTTTGCCTGGTTTCCACTGGTTCATTTTGGTCCTCAGTTCGTTTGAACTTCCATTTTCTACGCTTTGAAGTATACGAAGGTAAATTATTGGCGAGTTTTTTTTGAGAGTTTTTCTTTGAGACCTAGCGATGAGTATTTATCAATAAGATGAATAACTTAAGAAGAAAAATGCGCGTCTGGAAATCATTTTACCTCTGCCTCGCTAAGCTTGGAGAGATGAGAGCTTTGATAGTTTATTCGCTGAGCAAGAACACATCAATTAATTTACTCAGACCCCATCTGAATACTTACTTCATTTCCAAAGCAAAATATATCGTGAGTTGATCGCGTTTTATAAATGTTTGGAGCTCACTGTTATGGAGCTCACTGCATGTCAACCTGTCGTGTCTCCGTGTAGCATGCACTAAATACAGTAGCGTGCGTATAGTTTCTCGGCTCTTGGTAGCTAGCAGATGCAAATGACGTTTGACCAGAAGCATTGACGGAAAGTACTACTCTAAATCAACCTGAAAGTGCTGCACTGCGCCAAACTTCAGAAAACAGTTGAAGAAACTGCGCCTATTTCTAACTGAGTGCGGGAATTGTCAATCTTTCCTGGTTCAAGGGAAGACTAATAGCAAAAACGTTGTTGAGTCGGTCAAACCCGAGGTAGTTCTTGAGACTGAAGTTGCTCTCGACATGATACTTAGGTCATAGATTTAAAATATGCAAACATGCCTGTATCTCTTTGAGATTTAAGAGTTTGTGTCCAAAATGCCAATGAATTCAAAGTCTAGAACCGAGCGAATAAAATTAGCACCCATCAGCGCATAGAGGGCTTGGTGAAGTGATAAACAGGAGCGTATCCTCAAATTGCTTGTGTAAAGTGAGGTCTAGAAGCGACCACCTGCAGCCCCCACGCCGGCACAGCTCTCCTCTTGTCACCGTACACCTCACGAGGCTTAATTAACTCTACCACATTGATCGACTGCTGCTGCTCTACGTAGCGTCCGTGCGTTGGAGCGAGGGACAGGACATGCGCCGAGTTGTGTGCTAGGGGCAAGGTGTCGAGATGAGAGCATCGTGTTACTTAGTAGTATGTAAAGTGTTGAGCGCACTTTGTTGCTCCGTGCGGAGCAAGAGTTAAGATGAGAGCAACATTTTACTCAGAGGCATGTGCAGGTGTCGAGAGCTCTTAATTGCGCTGCACAGGGCAAGGTGTCCAGGTGGAGACATTAAGATACTTATAATCATGAAAAATGCTAAGAACACTAAAATGTTTTGAAGCGTCAAGGTGGATGAGATGAGAGCACTGTTCCACTCAGCATTATGCAGCTTGGCTGAAAGTGTGTGCAACAAATGCTTCAAATTGACTCATTATTACGGTGAGTAAATGAAAGCGAAATTCAATTTTGAACAGACTTCAGCATCACCATATCTCACTGCATTTCACGCTGGGTTTTCATTAGTTAGTCGTCCTGAAATTTCTCACAAAGACTTTGTGTAATTCAACTTCGATGATGTGTAATGACATTGTATTTTTCTAGGACATCTACCACTGTTATACTGCAAGTATATTAGACTAGTTACGTTGTTGACATTTAACTTGAAGTCCTAATTATTTTTACTGTATTTTTTGTTTGAAAAAAATTATTTCCATCTTAATACAGGGGGCGCAAAATAATAACTCTCGACTGAAAAATTAATTATTCAAAGTGCCGGAAAGTGCCATCCTTTTTTAAGGTTTTTATAAAGCATGTTTAGTAGAATTGCTCGGGAGTGAAGTAGCTCAAATAAGACTATAAATAAGCTTTCACTATAGTCTACTTTCTTTGCTGGCATCAAAACACCACGCGGGATATCAGGAAGAATAATACTGAACTTGGCATGCAAAATATAAAAGACTCCTCAAATGAATCACCTAACCACCATCTAATCTTTTCATCAATGATCTATGTGTGAGTCCCCTCAGAGGAATGCAACGATTGTATCTATGTGAATTAGCACTCCCAGAGGGAGAATGTGTGAGAGCCCAAGCTGAGAGGTAGGCCTTTTTTTGTTGAAATAAAATGTTTTTGTTATGTTAAGGAACACCATTTTTCGGTTCACTGCTGTCCTGTTTTTCAGCACATACTACTTTCTTCTTCAAGTTTTATCTTGTTTCATGAAATTTTTTCTCAACTTACTGTTTCTATTCCCTTTCTGCATAGATTCCGCATTCCCTTATCTCCATACTAATAGTGCCTTCCTCCTTCCTCTCTTCGGTACGCTTTTTTATGTAGCGGTTAGGGAGGCCTAAACTAACTAATAATCTAACCTAATCTATGTATGAATTGAGGGTTTACTCCCTTTGGGCACATTCATGTGTGTTATAAACACTGACTCCACTCAGGACTACGCAGTTTACTGTAAATGCTGAAATGAGAAACCTGTTTCAGAAGAAAGCCAATACAAACACTAGATCTTGTAGTCTACGAAATTGATAAATTGTAATGTCAATGTTCAAGTGTAAATAAATTTACATCCTCTGTTCACAGAACGAATTTTTTTGCTTCGTTTTTAATTAATCTAAGTGATCTGTCACTGACTCTTTGCAGAAAACGGTTAACGAAGGTTTTGGCATCGTAAACTTCCTTTTCATGTAAAGCAGCAGATATGTTTTGAAATATAGGGTTGAGAGAAATATTTATCTGCTTATAATCTAATTAATTTTTCAAATGACCTCAAACCCCTGGAGTGTGTGAGGTAGGTAACTCGGTAAAATCTATGTTCAGGTCTTACAATTGTCATTGTGAGGAACAAAAATTCTATGCTCTTAAAAAAAGTAAATTTTACGGATTGAGTATTCGTAATTTCATACAAAAACTGTGCAGCGTGCATTTGGGAAAGAATTTACAAAAAAATACATCAACTTCAATTCAGATTAAGACATCGAGGGAAAGTTCACGCTGAGAAAAAGGAGGGAAAAACTGTGAAGTTCAATACGAAGTACAACTGACATCACGTGCATCGCGTTGATCGAATCATTATAATTTGACTTTCAATCAAACGTCCTAATTTGGAACTCCAACCTCATACCTACTTCAACCTCAGTCATAATTGGACCCTAACCTATAACCATGCACAAATGTACCTCCAAGTTGAGCACTGACTGAACTGTTATTACTTGAATAAATAACTGGAATATAAAAATGGTAGATTTGTTTATGGTTCTTGAAAGGTTACTAAACCATAAATTCGATTTGTACGGTTTAAGAGATGGTTGTTCTGTGCTTGCGGTGGCACAGTGGTTAAGGGATCGGCCTTGTATGTTGGAGACGAGGGTTCGTATCCCGGCGCTGGCGCGGCGATTTTCCCCGTTGGGTATAAGGGAAAGCTCAAGCACAATACCCCACTCAACCCAGGTGTCGGAAATGGGTACCGGCTTGACGGGGGAACCGTCATGGTGTCCTATATATAGTGTTAGTTATAAGACATTTGAAAAACCAATGCTCAAGATCATATGTATCAGGCTTGATAAGAAATAAAGCATCCCAAAGATGCCGATGTTTGTTGTTTGTTGTCGTTTGTTAACGAACTCGATTTTCGAATTCAAATCTTTTAACCGCAGTAGCGGTTCCCTGCACATGGCATAACGAATCATTTTAAAATTGTAACATCACTCCTATCCAATGAATAAATTTATAAACTTTTCAATTGCAGTGCTTAATCCTTCACATTCATTGCGAATTGTAAAACCCATGTGCTCATCAATTACACACCACACTCTAGCTAGGTCACATGTCCAATGCATATCCTGCACATTTTCCAGCACATATTTCATCTGTTTTAAAATTTACCCCTGTATATAGACCGCTTCATAATAGTCGAGCATCAATCTTCAGTATCTCATTAGGATGAGCAGTCAAATGCTAATGAATATTACGACGAGATTTGCAGTGACATGTCAGCGCTGTTATGCGCGCGCATAAGGAGCGTGTCATATGATATCATATAAGATGCTATGCATTTACTTCCGGAATCTAAAGCTCTTTTTGTTGAATGTCTGGTCTGGAAGCACAAGTTGTTGAACCATGAAATCGTTTTGACGTAGTCAGTGGAAAAATTGTTTTATAATCCGAGGCGATCTCAAAAACGCAAAATTAAAAATCACTCTCGCTAAGAGGCGCTAAATTCTTTAAATCACTTCTCAAGCTCACTCTTTTTTCGATAAAAAGAGTCAAAATAGTTTTGCAGTAATGCCAGCTTGGTTAATTAAGGATGTAAATACTGCACGTCATATATCTTGTTTTCCGATACTGTTCCGGAAAGATTTGTGCGGATAAACTCTCCAAGTCCTCGAAGTCACTCGAGCGCTCCCAATTCGTTCAATCATGATACTAAGGCAAGAGGATCAAGTAGGAGTACGAAGCGAAGGAGAGTGCACGTTGCAAATCTAGCGAGCAAACACCTTCCGTTTGCTCTCAAATGAAGGAAGCGATCCCCGTCCTAATTGACGAGACCTCCTGGATGCCAAACCCTCATTGGGCCGCTCATCGTATTTGTTCTCAGCCAATTACAGATCTGGTTTCGTAGCTCATTACTTGCATATTATACATGTAATTAGGAACTTTAAAAACAAGTCTGAGTTGCCAAATTTGCGCTCAAAATTACTCATTTTCATTGCGTTAGGCCGATTTTTTTAACGAACGACAATAATAACATCGAGCGATATACATATTAGCATCACTCAACCAGTTCTTATGTTTACCGTTAAATTGTCTGGGAATACAGCGCTTGTTGTTGTCACTGAAATTGATTAGCAATACCGACGGGCATTTTAATGAGGCTGTTTGAGAGGAGAGATCCCACAAGTGCTGGAAGAGAGTCGCTCAGTGATAAGCAATTATTCTCGAAAACCTTTTTAACGATGCCACGAAAATCACGAGAATTTCTAAACCAGTTCCCAGTGTTTGCTGCAGCGATCTAGGTCTGACTGAGTGATGACGGATCTCTGTACTTACTTAAAGTGAATGCATAGAGAGAGCTACAAATAGAATCGATAGTTTTTGTTGCCAGTTAGCACGGAGGAGCGGTTATAGAGCTGTAACAAGAATTGTTTCCGAATGTTAGAAATTTCTTCAAATGTTACACAGCAAAACGCTGTCGTGACGCGAGAATGTAATATGACTGCTAAGTAAACTATGATTTTGAGTACATTGAGGTTCAAATCTGAATTTAAAAACGGAGTACACAGAAAAATTTCACATCATCCAAATACTGTCATGGAATCTATTATTATGATCACGCTTTAGCATGTTTTAATTCAGACTAAGTACACTAAAGAAATATAAGTTCAGACGGAACAAAATCAAAATTAAAATTGTTTTTAGATATTGGGGTGAAATTTAAATGATCAAGTTGCTTACTGATGCACACATCCGTTGTTCAGTACAGTCGTGCTGAATGTTAGAGGTGAACATGACAATGCATAGTTTTGACATTCTACTCGGCTAGCAGGTGTGCGATAGGGTTGCCATTATAATTTTACGAATAGTTTACCAATGCTTCAACTCTATTAGAACACTAATTAAAAACAGAACATAAAAGTAAAGTGAAGGTTTCTCGATCATAAATAAGAGTTGTCCGATTTGAAGCCCTCGACTTTCAAATTCATTTCATTTTATACACTAGCGGTTCTCTGCTCAAAGCCCTCTGGGAAATTACTTCATGAATGTCTTACTTCTTTTATCATTTGAAAAAGTTCGCACAATTTTCATTTCCATTCACTGAAATGTAAAAAATACTTATATCATGTAACATAAAGGCTTTGTATTGAGTACGATTGAAAAGCCTGATGTGTTATTTTTCATTTCTGTTAAGCCGTTAAAAACTATAATAAGTCAGAGTTTTGTGTAATTTTGCATACTAAAAGTTAGATAAACGAAAGTGTTTGAAAGTTCCCACTTATAGTATTTTTAATTTATACTGTGTCAGTTGATAATAACTCCCATATGTTTAAACACAAGTTGGGTTACTCTTTCCTGCACAAATTTTTCCACTACAAATAGCACCGTGAAAACTGGTGCGCAAGTCGGGAAGCAGGAACAAAATGCTGATGGAATTTCTAGCAAAAAACAGGCAAGAAAAGAAATAAGTTCTGGAAGAAGGAATATTTTAAATTTTTTTTAATAAGCATCCCCAACCAAACGGATCACGCTCTTGAGCCACAGAATGTTGATTTGACTTATGTGTTCCAATTAGTTTGGATGATACGTTTTAGTTGCCGTGGAAAGTTAAACCGTGAAACCTTAAATTAGCCAATATTACCGGTGAATGCAATACGCGGATGAGTAAAGTTTTGGACTGGGGGCTTTTGTTCATCAGTTCAGCTAACGGGGCGCGTAAATTCTGATTACGCTTGGAACACCCATGCTGGATGACTTTTTAATTGACCTAGCCGAAAAAGCTCCTCTGACTCCAAGTTCGTGCGCCAGATATGAGGCAAGGAGTCATCTAATGAAATTGAAAAATGCAACTAACACATTTAGACTAGCGTCATCATTTATCAGCATCTAATGCTGTGCAAGCTGGCTGGTTGTTACTTTTTTCACTGCACTATTCACTTTTCGTTAACTACGAGATGGCTTGGAAGCTCGACTTCCCAAAGTCTTAAAAATAAAATGATTTTCTCTGAACTTTTTTCCTAAAATTATGATACGAGATAATCATAAGAAAATTCGGTAAGAGGAGTGTTCAATTCATTCCATCCCGACTTTCTCTACCCTCAGCACCATGCTAATTGTACGCACATCAGTATTTTGAACCTTGAATATTGCAGGACGAGACCCATTCGATTGCTGTATTTGAGTCCGCTTCTCAGGCATGCCGCTGTCGAAATGAATGTGTAATGCAGAATTGCAAGCGGAACTTTTAATACGGTAAACATATTTTTAAGCCGGAATCTACTGTGTCTGCAAAAGAGAAAGTAGAAAGTGTAAGCAAATTTACGCTGCTGTGACTCCTCATGCCTGGAGTACGTAAATGAAAATTTATCTCTATTGCATGAGTGAAGCCCCGTGGTTTTGATGAAGACTCGCGTAGATCAGCGGATCTGGTCTCATGGATGTTGAAGTCGAATTTGTGATTTAGACGCCACGGTGTGCAGGCACTTCGATATATCATGCGTTTGTTATTATTATTCATTTTTTAGAGGTAACTCATTGGCAGGTAGAACCTAGGGAGCCGCTGTAGGTTCCCTATGTATCCAAGTTATCATAGTTTGTTCTTATTAGCTTAGTGCTCTCGCGAATTGCGAACAGGCGGTCAAGCACGCACAGCAGTTTTAATCAAATAAGCACGCCTAGCAACAGTTGTTTTCATTTTCACTCTTTTTTCTGGGAATACTATTCTTCACTAATGATTATTAATCATGCGTTTTATCAATAGTTCTTAAAGCTCGATTGTTCAAATCCAAGGTGTTAAGTAACCACGCACAAAGAAATTATTTGCTTGAAAAGTAAAAAGCTTTCGGGGCTGAACGCGGGCTCAATTTACCGCATTTGACCTGCGGTGTGCGGGAAACAGCTTCATTCATTTTGTACACTTTTCAGCAGCAGAAATGCAAGCTAAGGAGGCGCTACGAAATGTTTTACCTTCGAGAACTGTAACTTGGAAGACAGAAGTATGTCGCGCCGGTTTACATTTCATTTAAACGATGATATAAGATACTTATGTTTGTTAACCAAGTCTCACTTTTAACCCAGGCAGCGAAAAACCTGCATGCAGGCGGCGAAAAGTTAGACTGGGTAACAGGTGCTTTAAATTAAACCTTCATAAAAACATTCACCTAAAATACTGATGTTTGTTTACAGCCGTTTAGAATTTCAAGGCAACGTAACTCAAATTGTTATCTGAATGCAAATCCAATTATCCACGTTTCTGTATTAGAAGTACAAGAAGTTCAAAATTTTAATTAAATCGCTAAGACATGCGATGCACGTGAAAACGAGTTACCCGAGTAATATCTCAAAGATTTAATTTTAGTTCCGCAGTGACAACTGACTTTTGCCATGGCGCGTTGGATTTTTACAGCTCCATCTTTTGTTCTTCAGTGGCCTGCACTCTGCATAACTACGAGGCAACTCATAGCGCACTGCTGTGGAGGTCGGGGAAGTGCGGGCTGGAGGAGCTATTAACGCGGAGTGAGGGGTGTGTGGAGCAACCGCTGTAAAATGTTGCCATAATGGTGGCGTACAGTCACCTCACTTTGCGACGCACAACTCCTTTACTCAGATTTGCCATTATTCCAGCCACATTTGTAATTTAAATAGTTTTCATTTGTAATTTCTATGACTGCCAACACAGCAAAAAATAACAGCAAGGAATTTCAACCGAAGATAGAAAAGAACGAGCACTGTAAGATCCAGCTGGGACTCAACACGCCGCAGATTATAACGAAACTGCGTAGATCCTTGTGATTCAAGCGCACAGCTGGACGCGAGTGAAATATTCTGAGAAGTTAATTACGACGCTTATTCTGCGAGTGGACCGTAAAATCCCGACGTTTGCATTGTCCAGTGAATTTGTTCATCTGCATATCTGAGCTGGGAAGGACTTTTTCTGCGGCGCTTGAGACCCTGAGTAGCTGCGGGCTGCCTAATGACCACTCTGGTCACAGTAATCGCCAGCCTCCTGCTTTTACTGAGAATTGATGAGAGCCACAAGTGGCTCGGTTTGCTTGCAGAAAACACACTCACTGATTCCCAGAGAGGTGATTACACATCGAGTGTATTGACGGGAGCTCCAATCATCCTGCACGCTACTTCATCGTCGGGGAATGCAAGTACTTACTGAAATTATTCTCAAAACTTCCTACGTGGACTGCATACACGGGAGATTGATTGTTCGCAACGAGTACCTGCTTGAATTTGTTGTCGGTTGAACACGAGAGATACCTATAGTGGCAGTGACTATAATAAGCGAATGTCATTTCCTGTTTTCAACTACAATATTCTGGGATTGAAAATGCATTCTACGTGACGACCGCAAGATGATTGTAAGATATTGAGTGATTCCAAGGAATGTAGTCCATGATATATGTTGTGGTTATGTGATGAGGACGTCTGCAGAGGAATGGTACGACGCGGCTGTTTCCAAGACGCAGGCTGAAAATTTGTCACTCGGGATTGATGAATGTAGCAGTAGTTCATTATTTCTGCAATACTCCAGACACTGTGATTTTAAGTGTTTCTCAATTTTTCTTCGTAAGAATATGTCAATAAATATCATTCATTCCTTGATGGGATTTTGAAAAGAACCTCTTTAAGTTCGCTCTGGGGTGAGTGGAAATCAAAAGATACTTGAATACAGAACGCAAACAGTGTGTGGATACAGAACTCGAAGGCATGCGAGAACCAGTCGTAACAGGCGCGTGAACAGATTACAAGAGGTGTGTGAATACAGAACGAAAGAGGTGCGTCAACACAGCAGCACAAATACCACCTCACTATGATGTATATGTAGCACAGAGCACAAATAGCGATGGGAATTGCCATTTCTGTTGTGAAATAATTCTGGGCAGTTCATGCTTTATTTTTATATTTGGAAAATGATCCGAGCTGTCAAATTCAGGCTAGACGTGTGGCGGTGCTGCCCTAGCTCTTGCCTTGGCCAAAGCACAACTGCGTACAGCAGACACATCGCATGTGGCGGCAATTTGCGTGCGATCATCTTCTTCAAGGCTGGATCGACATTTTCGACTGATTCGTCTCTCTAACTGCTTCCAATGCTGGTACCAAGCGGATGGTTTCTAGTATCGGAGCATGAAGTCAGGGAAGGACAATGCAAAGAATATTTTTTGACGGATGGTTGATTCCCCATGATATGCTTTTCCTCTATTATTGCATTTTGAATATTAATAACGTCAAATAACTGAGAATTACATGAACATCGGTCTTGAACAATATCTTAAACTGCACATCACTAATGTCCGTCTCCCCACACCCACACTCACACAGCACTAATGTCCGTCTCCCCACACCCACACTCACACAGCACTAATGTCCATCTCCCCACACCCACACTCACACAGCACTAATGTCCGTCTCCCCACACCCACACTCACACAGCACTGATGTCCGTCTCCCCACACCCACACTCACACAGCACTAATGTCCGTCTCCCCACACCCACACTCACACAGCACTAATGTCCGTCTCCCCACACCCACACTCACACAGCACTAATGTCCGTCTCCCCACACCCACACTCACACAGCACTAATGTCCGTCTCCCCACTCTCGGCTCGGTCGTGAGGCGCCGACAGGTCACCTGCTGACCACCTTAATTGAACCTCGTGGTCATAATTGAAACTTGCGCTCCCACTGCCACGCTCTCACGCTTCATCTCACAGCGGCCGCTCATGAGTCACCAGAGGACGTCTTGACAGCTATGTTCTTGGTGTCTTAATTAGGCTTCGATGCCACTTGCAGGCGCACATGAGGGCTCTTCTTTGCAAGTCCGCGCTAACTTCGTAAGTTAGCGAACGAGCTGAGGACAAGCTTGCGTCCGCGATAGGATGGACTGTGATAGGTCAGTGTGGCAGTAAAGGGAAATTTTCACAAGTCCTTAAATTATGTTTAAAAAGCACCAAATAAACACATGTGCGAATGATACAAGTTTCTGTGTTAAGAGCAGGGTGTGAAATAGAGACTTTTATTATTTATTTTTGCATCTAACATATTTAAAAATCTAAACAAGAAGTTTGCGCGTCTTCTTTGTGACCCATTAAATTTTTTTTATGAATAGTGCTCTTTATCGCAACGATAAAAACTTGTTTGATATATTGAGATTGTGTTAAGTATTTCTAAGGAATTCTGTCTCTTACCCATACAACTGAAAATGCCGCATAAAAGTACAAAGACTGCCCTTTTTTCTGCGTTAACATATACTCAAGAGATCCAATGCTGAATAAACGATTGTGATATCGGTGTATACTAGATGACTGCATAGCCCTTTATAGATTTATTTTCCCCACGCAACTCAGATCTTCCTATGGATCTGACATGATAAGCTCACGGCCTTCAATCGACCTTTATCTTCTTTGTTTATTCACAGTGCGAGATCATTTCAGGTGATGTATTATTATAGAATATGTGAATGTAAAAATACAAGAATGCGCAGAACTATGAAGGCTATAATGCAAAATAAATTCGAATTTGGACAGGTCTTCCGTTTTATAATCAGAAAATTTACACAAATCATACCCTACAGTAATCTCGCAATATGATCTCTTACGAACATATCTCGAGTTACGTTCATAATTCGATTTTGTTTCCAAATAATTCTTTCACATGAAAATATTCCGACACTCGTGGGCATCTTATTTACATAAGAGATCTTCATGGAGAACAAATTCTACCCACACAAATTCGCAACCGCAGATTTTTACATCTGACCACGCATTCTTTATTGTTCTCTTTCAACAACCTTCTGTGCCATCTGTGCTTACAACTCGCATTGTTCATGAATGCATCTTTGCATCTCGTTGTACTGCCTACTCAGACGAACGAGGAAGCAACAGATAGGAGAAATTTATCTGCCAGGGACCTCATCTTTTTATAGCAATATCCCAGGAAGAGTCCTGTATCATACACCTGACACTGACTGAATATCATCTTCTCGACGATTTTTTAAGTTATTGATCATCCCTCTGATATGTGCCAGTGAACGTAAGAATAGACATACTTACATGACAGTACTTCACATTCAAATTATGGGGTTAGTTTTACATGTCTGTTTATTTTGCCGTATGACATGCCAAGTATAATCATACTTAGCATGTAAACTAGGAGCATACATATATTCTGTTTTGCTCTCTAATAATTCAACTACTGTCATAGACATTCGAATAATTCTCACGATATTTTCAACAATCAGATATTACTACCTATATTCTTAGGATTTCTTAAAATCCCACGTCCAGTGAATTCAATTCATTTTGTATCAACACTTTTGATGTATGCATTTTATTTTTTTTTTCTTGCACATTTATTCAAATATGGCGGCATGCCCCTTAAGGCATAATCGCCTTCGTTTTCTTTTTTCCTCCTTGTTTTGCTTACGTCCTTTCGTTACGACCATCCTCATTTCAGCTTCCCTTTCCGGCTCTCACTCTTCAGTTGTTGTACTCGTAGCTTGTGTGACCTCATGTCTGCCGTAAGTGTCAGGTTGGTTTTGGGTCCAGTTCTGCATTCTTTTGTAAACTAGAATGAAGCGTTCACTTAGTTTTGAAATTATTGCTGAATTTGACGATTAGAACAACCAGATGCTGTATGACCAAGGTACATTAGATTACAAGCGAAAGTAACGCAAGTGTGATAGAAATAACAGTAGGACATCGGCTCATTACTTTAAGCAGCAGGCTCTAATGCATGCTCTGCGAGAGTCGCTTGCTGTGTAATTCAGTATTCTTAAAACTAATGTACTCTACGCTTTGAGTTCTAAATAGAATAGTCATTTTTCATATCTATTTTCTTACTTTGAATTTTGCAAAAGTGAAAAAATTCCCTCAGCATAATTGTTCGTTTATTTTATTTTGCTTAAGGATGTGTGTGTTGAATGTGAAATGTTTTTATTCGTGTAAGTAGTAATTTCGATTGAATCGTAAATTCACTAAAACTTAGCCATGATGCTTTTGTACGTTATTTTCAACGATCATATGCGTTTCTCCTAAAAAATTTCCCGATTTGACGTACGAAGGTGAGAATTTTTTTTAATTCACCGATTGGTTTTTTCTTCTCGATTGGCGTAAACTTATTTTTAGAAACTCGAACGTGCGTATGTTCGAAAAGACAGCTTCAAATTACTGAGCAGCTTTTTTTGCTTTACGTGTATGGTCAATCATTGCCACTCGTCATAATTTTAACATATTTGATAGCTCTTGTGTTATCGACAATCTTATGTCTATGTTCATGAAAACCGTAACCTTCAAACCATGTATTTTAGTTCATATATTGAGTGTGTATATTATTTATGTATTCTCAGTTATAATCGATAAAACCATTATATTTTCTAAGACTATGCCGTAAATCCTAGAGCTGAGGACCTTTGTAATGAAACCTTTTTATAGTCAATATCTTTACTTGTTTTTCAAGCATGAATATCTTCGCAATATACGTTTTTTTTGTTTTCTTAATTCCCCTCTAAACACTTCTCTTCCCAAGATAGCAAACTTCTATTATTATTAATTATTAGTGTGCACGGCCCGTCAAAAATTACGGGATTCGATATTTTCCCTGAATAAATCTTCCTGATGGGGATCACAAACAAATGTATCCTTTCTAATAGTACTCGTGATTAAAATATTCTTGTACTTGTGTACCGATGAAACTCGTACCACAGATGCGGTCATTAAGTATCCTTGATAGCGAGGCCGAGAGATGGACCAACCAATCAACCGAGCAAGAACTCTATATTAATATTTATTATTGGCCAAGAAGTTTCTGAAAAAAATTACTCCATCTTTTCCCTCGCGATAAGTTGCATTTTCTTGAACAATAGTTTTAATTTTCATAACTACAATATTTTTCGATTTGTAAACAAAAGTGAGCGGATGCCAGGTTTTTCATATCATTTGAACTATTGGGAATGTAGCAGACAGAAGGTATTTCAATATGTATATAAATTAATCAAGATATTATTGTATGGATTTTCCCAGTTTAATTTCTATTATTATCAGCCCACTCTTCTGGGTTTTTCTAGTAATTAAGAATTCTATAATTTATCATGCATTATGTTCAATTCTATCATCCAGAGCGCTGCGATCTTCTTCGCAGCGCGATCTTCATGCACTCACCCTACAACTTCCATTTGATATTGGGAAAGGCTACGCTGTCGCCGCTACTGTCGTTTTTGCCAGTCTTGTGCTTTTTATACGTAGAGGCGATTCCAAATCTCTTGAGCAAGGTTTTGAGTAGCAATGTGACTCACGGTTAAGTAGCAGAACATGAACAGTTAAAAAACGCTAACTTAACTGTTGTGCAAGGCGCACGTGACTTCAGAATCCTTCATACTGCTTCAATTAACTATTTCAATGCTCTTATCGCTCGCGTAAAATGTTTTTTTTTGTTCCATGACCAACATTTTAGAGGACGTAAGATTAGTTTTCTTAAATAATCACGGGAGGGAAAATTTTTGAGAAAAATTATGGAAAAGTTAGCATCAAATATACAATAATAAATATTTTACAATGCGGACTCTAAAATTAAATACCAATCACACTGTAATTAATTAATATTTTTCTGCACTTCCTACTGTTGGAAGACTCCCATCAGCGATGTATAGAGGCACAAGATGCTTAATTTTGACCCACCCTGTACAGGGCTATTACATAGTTTGTCGTAACCTGACTACCAAAGACTGCATAATAACTTTCGCAAGATATTTAATTGGCTCGAATTTGTTTGCATTTCGTAGAAGATGGTTAGAGCAAAACTAAAGGTCGTTTTTATTTTTTGCTATCGAAATATTGAGTTGTCACGTCTGAGCGATTTGTATATTTATTCGCTCAGCTGTGCGTTTTACGAACGCCTTATACATCCCCTGATGTATGCGCCATAAATTGAATGGAACTGTACGTACTCATTGTCAGCTTAAAGGCATGTGAGATAATAAGATTCATTGATGCACTAACAAAATTCACGGGAGCTCTCGCAAATATATATGTCATAAACACGAATCCTGCAAAATGTTATCCGCGTTTACGACTGGAAATATCTCTACGTCGCGTGATAGCGTCAATTCAACTATAAGAAACACGCATCAATCCAAATCAATCAGAGTTAATTTATAAGGAGAGATTCTCCTTCACAGCAGTTGCGCTGCCGCTGCTCGTGAGTTGCGCTGCCACTGCACGAGAGTTGCGTCAGCGCTTTGCATGCGCTGCAAGCCCGCAGATTTCGACGGCCGTGCGCTTACTTTAACGTTTATGGAAATTCTGAAGCGAAAAGCTCAAGGAGAAAGATGGCTATTTGAACATTGGTTGTGAGTAAATTATTTTTCGTTAAACTTTGTAAAACATCGCAGGGTGGCTACGTTCATGAAAAATTGGAAAGTCCGAAAGTGTTGTGATTTACATACAAATACTGGAAGAAAAACGATATCGAGAGATTCCCACACAGCATTTCTCGGTTTATGTTCCAATGAGGATGAAAATAAATGAAGTGAAAAGTAATTGTTCTATTTTTCCAGAGCATAGCTACATAACGATGAATTGTTACATAACGATGCAAGTTGATTTTTCCGGTATATTGTTAGATAAAGGGTACCATTTTCTTTAATGATTTTCTAGGTGATTTTTTAAAACTGATTTAGCACCCGAAGAACGTCCTCATCAAATATCCACACTCAATTCTCGTCGCAGCACAAAACAGGCAAAGCATGGCACGGCCACAAACAGGAACACAATGTGTGTGACCCGCTAACTATCAGAACAAAAAAGAACGGAATATCACTCATTGACACTGTTGTATGTAGTTTCATATTTTCAGAAACGTACTACGGTCGTGAAGCATTAAGTTTCATTTCTTTAATTAAATATTCCCTTCCGACAGCGCACGAGTGCATTGCGCTAACCTGGAGCTAGGATTGACAACCCATCAGCTGTGCGACTGTAGAGACTGAGCGCGGAATGTCATAATTCCGAGAAATTTGCGGAGAGAGAATTCCACAAAAAATAGGTTCAGTAATCTAACACGTCAGAGGAAATCTCACCTCTCTAATACTATATGAAATACGATAAATAATAGACAAGTGCAGCGCATCAACTGAGAGGGAGGCATTTCACTTACGGGTTAAGTACGGCGTGTGTTCTGTACTAGTCCTTTGCTGCTATCTATAGGGATTTTAATTGCGTAATAAGGCTTCAAGAAACAATTGAAGTGTATAGTCAGAACCGTTCGAATAGTTACCAAACGTCCCTGCAGCAAATTTAATGCTCTACGCTGGGCGGTCAAAGAATTTGATGACATCTGGCTTGTTCAGCAATGGGCAGCTGGCAACACTACTTTAGAAAAAAACAATTTCGATATAATTGTCAAGACTATCATCTCCGACTGTCTTTCAGTTTCTCGTGTGCTTCATTCCGTAGCTGTGGCAAGCGTATCAGACGGACAGATGTTCGAGAAATTCGTAACGGTAAGAACGCGTATGCTAACAAAGAAAATCTTAATTCACTGTTTGATTGGAGTAGAAAAGTAAAACTTCACTGAATTTACAATACTAGTAGAATTAAATCAACAGCTTCTTCACGAACATTACTTGTAGTCTCATCATATGAATTTAACACCTAAGTGTGGAAGGTTGGGTCTCCAGCGTCCCTCATCCAGGCAGGTGAGCAGCCAAGCAAATTAAATAGAGTACGGTTAATTTCCAACCTTAAATATACAGTGCATGTTATTCAATAAGCTTTCTCATCAGAACAGATAACTTTTGCGTGTTATTCGACATCCAACGACGACTGTGCAGGTCACAACTGGGTATATACTCATTTCCAATAATGATACAATTGAGTTCTGCCAGTCAGGTTAAGAATATACAGTACGCAAAGCAAGTATTAATTATGACTATCAATTGCATTAAATTCATTCACTAGTATTGGAACATATGTCATTATCACCAAGCCAACGATTTCAAATTTGACTCATCCCACGGCGCTCGAATGCAGTCTCCGGCTGACATCACTATTGACCGCAAGAACATTTCGAGCCTCGTGCACTGCTGCTGCACGTACGCAATAGCGATCGGCATGATTATTTTGTGATCAAAACTACACTAGAAATGAGCACAGGCACAATATTTGCTCGAATAGCTATTTGTGCTCGATTTGAGCGGCACTGAAGATCTGCGGCGTAAATGCGAATTGTGTTGAGAGTTTTGTATTCGACAGGTACTGTTTAATGTAGCGTACAGCAAACACTTCGTGCATGACGAGTGTCAAACGAACTTTTGAAACTCCGTAATTTTTTGCACAGAGGCAGGAAAAACTTCGCTAACAGACAGTACATGCCACAGTTCCAAAATACTCAATTTTGCACGACTAATTGTAACATTACACACAACCCTCGCAATACTACACGAACTGGAGCACCATAACACAAAATACTACACGAACAGGCGCACCATAACACACAAACACACGTCGCCTCAGTGCTCTGTGGGACAGAGAGCAGCGATACGGCCTCCCCAGCTCACGAGGAATAATTGAAGAGGCGGATGACAGGCCGTGCATGTAATCATGCCGAGGAACGACGCCTAAATGGCAGCGTGCAAGGAGAGGTGATAAGAATCGATCACAATTATCAGCGTACGGGACCGAGAAATGTCTCACGTGCGTCTGTCTACGTGAAGTATGCGCACGAATGCGCTGAGTGAACGATACGTTTCATGAGGCGACATAGTATGAGTGGCACAGGCAATGCAACGTCATAGCATGTGTAGCATTCATTCTCAAGTAGTTCTGAAGAAATTACTCCGATGCAGTGAAGTCCGTGATAAGAGCAATACTCTCGCTTGAAACACATGTGAACGGAACTTGTTAGCGTTGCGCGAGCGTGCCTCTAACAAGCAATTATGTCTCTGAGATTGTGTGAGTGTTGCAATATAAGTAAATGTAGCATGTAATGCAAGAGGATTTATTTTTATTCCGCTTCAAAGACCAGCACATCAGTTTCGCTTGATGTAGTAAGATCTCGTCGTCATTTGTTATCTATTGGACGACTTCGGACGCTTTTCGAATATCACTGCATGATCCATATTAAGGTGAGATTTTACGGAGCCGGTTCCAACATAATGGTTAATTAAATGCGCTCGAGTGTTTCACCAACCAAAAGACGTCCGAGATTATACAAAATTAATCACCGCAAGAATGGCCACGAAATTGGCTTAAAAGTTTTCTCAGAAAGTTATTCATTGTAATAACGCTTGATTTTCCAAGAGCAGTCGCTTGGTGAACTGGGCTTTGTTGAATGATGACACAAGGTACGAATTACGAAGCGTTTTGAGCGCTGAGTATAGCGAGTATTTAGTCGCTAAATAGCTTCATTAGAAGAGGAAACACACGTTTGATGGCATCGTTGGTCGTCTCCCGAACTGAAATTTGCCGAACACGAGCTCAATTCTCGAGCGTGTGAGATGGAAGAGCCCGGGTCCAGTTTTTGCTGGGCTCTCTTAATGTAGGGGCGGATCACAATAAAACGAACGCTTCTCCGCAGGTGATCTTGATCTTTATCAGCTCTTCCAGAATAGCTTTCAACATCACCGTCATTAGAAGCAACTCGCTGCTCTCGAACAATCCACCGTCAGAACTAAAAATAGCCACAAAACAATGATGCGCCGTGGCTGGGGCGCTAAGATCGAGCTATACGCGCAACTGGAGCTCTGGTGCTTCGGAAGATGTCCGTAAACTTCAGCCGCGCAGCTCACTTGCCTCCAGCTCGACTGAATGTAGGGTGGTGCTCCTAAATTGAACGTAAGGTGAGTACCTAGGACTTATTAAAAGTCTTCCTCACAATGCAGAATGATGTAGAATAAATAAAGAGACAATCTGCGTTCACTCAATCTAGCTAATAGAAAAATTATTTTACACATTTATTAGCGTTGAAACAAAAAATCCTTAAAATACCCGGATATTTTCAGATTTCATTCACGATTGCAATTACTCTGTTTGTGCCCGCTACGGGCGGCTCAAATGTGAAACCGATGAAAATAATTTATAACTGCTCGAACTCCTCGACGAAGGCTGCCGTTGGACAATTTGGCGTTGTATTAGCAACCGATCGTAGCATATTTTCTTGCCATAAAATATAAGAAATATTGTACCCCATTGTATTTGGACTGAAAGCTAGCTTGTTCAATTCTTCACCAAGATGAAACAAGTTTTAGTAGCGAGTACTCTTCATCCTGAGCATTCAACCGAACACGTTTTGTACCTCATTTAAAATCAAACTGATGCTCTTCACAGTCGATAAATAGAGGCAACACACGCAAAATTCCATGAGTAATTGTATGAGACGAGCATGAATTCCAGAACTTTATTTCTGCGTTGTTTTCTTTCCTAAGAACAGGCTCTGGGTGCAAAGAAACAACGTACAGCATGTGCATAAACTTTGAAATGTAGAGGTTAAATATAAATAAGGTAATCATTATACATTTATGAGTCAAGTACTGTTATCTATCAGGTACCACGAGAAATCTATACTCTATCAAATAACTGTCTGAAACATTGCATGCCAACATAATTCCGTTAGAAAAGGAGGTGATGGGCAAGTAAGTTAAATTTGGTAATGATATACTGGCAACCTATTTTAGTCAGAAATTAAGATAATGAACTCGTAAGTTAAATTGGGTGATGGTGGCTCGCAAGGCTCATATACTATAGCAACGATAAAAACTTCACTAGAAAACAAAGTTTCAAGGTTCAAACAACATGGCTGAATATTATGAAACGCTGTAGCGAAATTTTGCGTTCAAATTTTAGTGGTGAGATTATAATTGGTTCAATCATGATAATTTACGTCAATCATAACAGTTGTTAAGAGAAAAGTTAACAGCTTAAGTTATTTGTAGAGAGCGTCAGTGTTTGACTCCCAGCACAGACTCACGGCCCAGAACTCCGCGGCAACGTGTTCAGAGACAGCGTATCGGAAACGTGCTATATTTTTGGTGCATCGAGCTGGACTCGCAGTGTTGCCGCCTTTCTCGGACCGGTTGAAATAGCTCAGCGCTTGCTGATTGATTGACGGCTTTGAAAATAGTTAAAGGAAAAGTAGAATCAGCTTCGTTCAATGAATCTCTTTGTTTGTGTGTGTGATTAACTCAAACTGATGTTTCGCTAAGGTTGAATATCGGACACTTGAGTTTCAATATTTTTTTTAAAGGCTTGAAAACTCAACCGTGAAACTTTTCAGCTGTTAAAGGCTAAGCCATCTGCCCATCGAAATCCTGCAATTCAAAATAGCCGGCCTCAAAAATGATTTTTTTCCAGTCAGCAGAAAGCTTGCTCAATACAAATTTAAAAGTCCTCGATGAGATTTTTAAACCAAAAATTAATTTGAAATTACATTAGCTATTGTGCAATCAGGCCTTATCTGTTAGTAGCTAGCGAATTTGCAGTATCAAAAATGAAGTATAAATAAATGGTTGCCTTCTTGAGCATCGGTTAATTGCATGAGGCGGAAATTAAGTAAGAAAAGATGATGAATATAAAATAACAATAATTACTCTCTGATTGTTTAAAGATCCGCAAGCCTATGATGAACGGATGTGCAATACAGGCTTCACAATACGAATACTCCAAATTTGGGTACGATAGAAATGATATGATATATTGCATTTCAATGACGGGAATTACTCAATATTCAGGTATCCACTGCACAAGATGACATTTTTATGACTCAAGGTACTCTTTAGGGTATATATTTTTCATATATTCCTAATTGGTGTCTCTAAATTTTGAATTTGTAATAATTGAAAGAGGGAAGGATGAGCTAACCAGGCAGGTATCCGATAGACTCTTTATCATTAAATAAGGGAATGTCGATGTCTATAGTATAAGTAGTCGTCTCAAATAAACTATTCAGAAGTTGGTCATTCATGTATGTGTCTGTATCTATCAATATACAGATATGTATCTAAGCATCAATATATCCATATATACCTGTATATATCTGAAAATTTATCACATGGAAAATGCTTCACCGCTAAGTAGTGGGTTTATGCAAAAATCCTCGTTAAAATTTTTTTCATTTCAGTGATATATAAAATCACCCAGATCGACATTCGTAGGAACAAAGGAAAAGCTACAAGTTTTGTACATCGTACAAATTCAGAGCTGTGACTTTCACAAAAGCAGGTGTGAACTTCACACATTCCTTGCGTCCGTATTGAATGTGGTATTCAGGCACCATTTTCAATACATGTTATGAAACACCAAAGCTTCTAGTTTTTTTAAAAAAACTTTCGAATTCGCAAGAGGAGCCCGATTCGAGGCTTTAGTTTCCACGACAGAGTCAAACAATTTTGTTACTTACAAGAATCGAGTTCCAGGCGACCAGCGCCGCGTGAATTCCAAAACCAAATGCAAGTGGACGGACCCGCTGCGACGATTGTCTCGTGAAGAAGCGGCCTGCTTTCCCACGTACTGTGGTTAGCTCATTGCTGTGCAGTCGAGCGATCATGTGCAGTATTGTGTACTCAGGAAAAACGTGAACATAATAATTATAATTTTTCCAATATTATTGCTGTATTTATACTCTCGAAGAAGTAACGATGTTGCAAGGGCTGTGCACTTGTAGTATAGTTTGTTAGATTTGAGAGGCATGAACATTGAAAAACTTCATTGGAATGCACGTTCTGAGCAAATGACGATTAACGCATTCCCTTTACGTACTTTCAAAACTTGGACTATTTCTGTGCTTTCACTTTGAAGATGAAACTCAATTGAACTTATTATGGAAGACACATAAAATGTGAGAGATTTAATATATTCGGCGAGTATGCATGAAAAACAATAGTTATTATATAAAATGAAAAACCCGAACCTATTCCGACTTGGCCAATAAAATGAAAAAATCGGACCTATTCCAACCTAACCAATCCTTACTCGGATGACATGTGCACCGGGTGGCAAAAAAAGAAAACCTCATGAAACTATGTACATGCACTGTGTGTTAAGATATTAATTAACCAGCGGACATTTTCTCAAGAATGTCAGGCACTATAAAGGGATGAATTTATATGAAGTTCTTAGGGAATGTTGGCACTCATGATATGAGCATGTAGTGAAAAAATTATCTCAAATGTGAAACTGGTAATGAATGAAGGCATTCGTTCTAAATAGCTGGAGATCTTAGTGAGTCAAATTATTAGCGAGAGTTATTGAAACTCTTCAAATTTAAAATTTTCATTTTAATTGTTTTTTTTACGAATAATGGAAAAAAACGTCGATTAAATTCAGAAAAATTAATGAATGTGCATCAATTATAACTTAACTGAATATTATGGCCATTAGTATGAACTATACATTCCTTCATTAAAATTAACCTAAATGAGTCGCAAATTTTTAATTCGGGGATCTCACGCGCGGTTATTTTCTGTAAACTGTTAAGAAGGGCTTCCCACAACTTATCCTTGTTCTTAAATTGATGTCCATTTGCGGAGAATCATCGTTTCAGGTTACTCCATAGGTTTACTTACGGGTTTAAATCTGCGGAATTTGCCGGCCACTTCATCTTTCGAAGTCCACAGATCGCACATTTTTTGAAGATACTTTGTAGTTTCATGACTTGTATCCGAAGAGGGTTTTATCTTGCATGAAAATAACTTTTTTTCGCAGAATCTTTTACCGTTTTATCACCTTTCAAGAGAGCTGTTTTGGTACTTGAGATAATTCTTATGCCAACATGTACTTTTTTATGCCAACTAAGGTTCCTCTGATAATCCCAGCTCAAATCGTAATCCCTTCATCACTTAGTAGGCACCTCAAGAGATGGGGGCGATACCATCCATTTACGTCCTTTTTTTTTGCTCCTATCATCGAGAGTAGCATGCCTTTCGTTGGTGAACAAAACTTTCGAAAAATTGACCCTAACCCAATTATTTGTCTATTTCAGTCGATTTTGCACGGAACTTTTCGTCAATGGAGGCTTTGACACTTGATTTCACTCACTTAATAGTTTCATTCAGATGAGTACATCGAGTACTTTTTTTCGACACATTTGCCAAACGCAGCATCTAAAAGTTCCTTCCCAAGTCTATCCAGGACTCTTCATAGTTTCATGTTCAATTTCTTCCATAAAAGGGTGTGAATAAAAGCTCTGATCGGCCTGCTTCAGCCCTCAGATGTATACCTTCGTAGGATCACAGGGAAAGTTGTTCACAGTTTGGTGATAACTACCTATCATTTTAGCTACTTCCCGTCCAGTTTACCTATACCAAGTCAAAGGTAATAGGACTCATTTTAGAATTAGAATAAGTCAAGTCACATTTACGACTCATGGTAAACACAAATTAAAGCATCTCGTTATTCATTTGACACATGTGGAACACCATGTTGTATGCAAATGTGCATGCGTCAGTTTGTTTCTGTCACGTATTTCAGCATGATTTTTTTTTTCACAGCATAATCATATCAAAAGTACCAGCATGCCCTGAAATTTCGTGTAAATTCATACCTTTACTTTTTGACATAATCGAGAAAATGTTGACGCTTTAATAATTTGGCATTAGGTGGTAGTGTTTTAAAAATACCGCGTTGTACATTCACCTCACCTACCGTTCTGGTTTACTATTCAGCAATGATTGAGGACCTCAGGAAAGCTGAAGTTTAAGCAGCCAGGAACTTTAGGAAGAAAAAGAAAGACCTGCCATTGCTTGAGTCAGGATTGAGTAGTCCATCAGTTTCATGATCTGGACAAGTGGCCATTTCGTTCAGGTGCCGCGGCGCGGCCCGTCGTAGTCCGTCTGTCCATCCCTCACCGGGCTGCAAAAATGAAGCTTCGATTGAGCGGGCATCCAGCGGCTGTGATCTTATCGACTGCACCACGTCACTTGAAAGATGTCTTTCATTTCAAACTCTGACGTTTCTTTCAATCCAAACTTTGATACGAAAGCAATAATTGCCGTCGCTTACACACGAGTGCACAAAGGTATAGGTGTCGCCCGTGCACAATATTCAGATATGAATTGTATTCGATATCGTGACGGTTATCAAATAGCGCAGCTTTCAAACCCGTGGTTTTTATTTGACATGAAAAATAGGGATAAGAACCAAATAGAAAGAAAAAGAGGAAAAGGAGATACGGTGGGGAAGTGAGGCAGGAAAAGGAAGTGAAAAAGAATAGAAACAGCCGAAAAAGAAGGGAGAGTTAGATACGAGCGCAGACAGGTACATCGTCGACGAAAATAGCGAAGTACCGGCGCCAATTATGTAAATCACTCCCAAATGAAATGCATTGGTATACAAAGATTGAGATTCATCTGACCTTACTGATTCTTTTGGTTCAGTTCTCTTACAACCAAAATAGGCGAAGCAGATATTCAAGTTTGTTTAGAGTTAACTAATGTAGGCTCTAGTTCTCACAGATACTTAATGCCTTGGTATGATTATGTGTTGCGGTGTGATTCAGCATGGTTTAATGACATTACTTGTTCGTCGCAGTAAAGCGTACGAGTTTTCTACCCCTCAAATGGTAGCTCTCTTGCGAATAACAAAATTTGAACGAAGTTCATGACAGCTGCTGCAGAGAAATATTTCAATTAGTGAAGGAAAAACTGGCTCAGCGAGAGAGACATAATGCAGGCTTGAGATTTGTTAAAATAAAAAAATGCGACGTGGAACTGGGGCTTGGAGTTTAGCTAGGGAGAAGCTCCGTCTTTCGCCTAGAACAAGGAGTTTTTTTGTACTATACGCTGGCATTTTGATCATACCGCAGTAATAAATAGGCTCTGATTTTTTTTAAAGGCTTAACTTCTCGTTGAGATTTTTTTACCAAATCTTACGCTTTTTAAATATCTTTCACTGCAAGTATCAAAGTTTCAACGTGGCAATTTTTTCGGAGCATTTCCAACCCCCTCACGATCTGAAGGCTTCACCATTCTGACCCCAGTGGCTGAGGGTTCTTAGCCTTTTTTAATAAATGGAAGACGAAAGAATGAAGGATGCGCTTCATTCCTATTTAACTGATACACATGATCTTGTATACTGATGGTTGACGTGCCTTAGAAGTTTAGAACTAACATCAGGTAGCAATGACGGTAACCTCCGGTCGGGAAGGTAACCATTTTACACAAATGATTAGAGAAGGGAATTGCGGCTAACTTTCTTAATTTTTCCTATGGGAATAAATATTGGGCTATGAATAATGAAGCCTGAAAACCACCACACGAAGTGCGAGTGTACAATTTTTCTTAGAAATTATACTTGTAAACTTTTTTCCTCTCGTAAAATCATGTGCATACCTTAATAGTTCTCCTTTTAATACTTGTGAAAGTCCGCCTTCAAAGTTGACCATAGAGAAAAATCTCTGCGAGCGGGCAGCTCTTATTCTTCGTACACATGATGTGTTGCAACGCACTTTAGGTGTTTTTCGGCTCTTCCTGCCGTCACCGCAGTGCATCGGTACGCACGCAATCACGGACCTTTATTTACTGTCATTATCTAACTATCTTATCGGCATGACGTATCTGCCGAATTCTCAATATTTGTTACAAGCAACCTTCCTCATCATGCGTTGCTGCTAAACCTTTGGCCAGCATGGGCCAGCGTGGAGCTTCGGCGCGGGAGTGACCTGGGCAGCAGAAAGATATAACACCAACAGCCTTATCTCTTTGGTATGTCGACTGGCACCATGTGCCATTCTTCGAAGTTGGTCCTCAGGACGCATTTTCAGTGTTCCTTATCCGGATGGAAAAGATCCCCTAACATCTGTGTACTTTTCGGGACCGTAGGACTCTTGTCCATTCCATTTAACAAATCACTCCTAGGAGTAATGTGGATAGTTAGCCCCATGTGTGTGTATTCCACTATTTCATCGATTTGTCTCCTAGTGTTCTGAATGTATACTATTTTCTTTTCTTTTATCTTCCGATAGGTTTTTTGAAGTAGGTGGCAGAAAGCGAGTTGAAGTATGTTTGTAATTTTCCATAATAAATGTAAACGTTAATTTCATTAATTCTCCTTTCGCTACCTCACGATTTTCCGTAAGCTATGTTGGAAAATCTATTCAGCTTGACTCACAATAAGCCTTTATTGGAAAAATTTTGTATAGTTTTGTACTTTGTATTTGTATGCTTTGTAGTTTTGTATTTTGCGCTAACCATCATGCTGCAATGGCGAACAGACGGAAATATTGGGAGCCAGTACAGTCACGTGTCATACAATTCAAATGTAATGTATTCTCTCTTTTCGAAATATATAAATCCCCTTTTGTTGTATAGTTTGTCCTGTTCATCCATTCCTACAAAGAAAGACAAACAACTGAATACGTAGGGAAATTATGACACGTACTCCTCACATCTGCAACATAAGTTGTCTGCCGTGCAATTTCTATTCCATCGTTGTAGTTTCAATTACTGCAATTGAAGATCAGAAATGAGAGTGATCTAATACAACTTTCTTTGATTAGCTGTTTGAGGGGTTACTTCTTTTGACGATAACAGAAGTTGTAAATTTCATAGTGAACATTTGAACAGCAACTGCAGGTGCTCAGGTCGTTAACTAAACTGACGAGTGGTTGACATTCAAAGTGGTGATATTTTTAGTACCTGCATTTGAAGCGCAGAATTGAAATAGTTCTCGGGAGGAGGAAGCTCATAACTAAAGAAGAGAATTCTTCGCTATAGTGTCTGAATACTTTTCGACGCCCCCTCTCCTTGAAGTGTTACTGAAACTGTTTGATAGACAAATACGGAGCGCATCTGCTTTCAATTTTCATCTACCTCGCTTGCCTAAGTTTGCATTGCTTGTTTCTTATATTCAACAAGAAAAAAGTAAATCCACTTTTTAGGGCAGGGTGCGTTAACTACTTTCATGCATGAACAGCATTCCACGATTCCTAAGTTTACCCCGTTTTGAGAAAGGACAATGCTTGGGAGTCCTATGGTAAGTACGTCGTATTTAATAAGTTTAAGCTTGGCAACATGTTTAGTTTTGAATAATCGGGTGTGGCAGGCATCATTTACATTATATAAAATTTTTCAGCATTTGCTTCGAAAATTTAAGGAATGACTTGAATCTAGCGCTCACTATTCAAATAAGATCACGAGCGAACATTCTCACGTAGTATAACGCATGACCGCGGAGTAATACATCAGATTGGGTTAAATTGACGCAAGTGATTAAGCTTAACACTGACATTACATAAATTTGCAGTGATTTTTCATGATTTTAATTCTTATCTCTCTGCTGCTGTCATTTACGTTGTGGTCCTATAATTTAATGCAGATATTCCGGCGTTTGGTATCATTTAATGTTGATTTTCAAGGACGGATGGGATTTTTCTGCGTCCTCATCACATTAATTATCAAGCATTTTCTTTCATTATTCATGCGTTCATTTCTTTACGTTGCAATATTTAATATGCTACCTCCGGTCTCTATAATGAGATTAACTATATCGAATAATTCGGATTTATTAATGGTATGATGACATGGACTCGTTTCTTGCTAATCTCATATCTTTTCAAAAGAAAGAGGAATTAATCCACTTAGATAAAGATTACAATTGACTATAAAGAACTAATCTGAAGTACATGACATTTCGGATTAAAAGCTAAAAAAGTTGTCGTTCACGCTACGACCTGTGAGTTATAAAACTGAGTCAAGTTTAACGAAAAAATGAGTTCGGATGCTCAGCTTTATGAGAGTTGTTGTAGACGATTGGGAGTGGGCCTTGAACACTTAGCGGTAGAGATATGATTTGGCTTGCTGAGTTCTATGATTATGATATAATAAGCAGTGCGACAGCTATACGCCCCATGGGCGAGGGCGCGCCGAGAAACAACACACTCTGGCCTCAATGAGGTCTATAACCCTCCTGCTGCCCTCGGCTTTGCGAGATGGCTTCAAGGCAACTGCTTGAATCTAACTTTTTTGTTTGAACGAAGTTTAGGAAATATCAAATCATTCTAACGTACCCAAAAATATGCCTAAATGAATCTATAGCACTTAAATGAATTCGTTTTGCGAAATTCCTTCTAAAATGTGAAATAATAGCATTATAACTAAAGGAAATAGAGATCTGAACATGTCTTCAGTGGCGGTTGCAAAAGGCTCGAGGCTTGCTCACAGGGCCGGGAATGCCGATGTAACGCATTCGTGACAGCGACGCTGCAGTTGTTTGAAGAAGCTTTATTATGAGGGAAGACTCCCAGGATATTCGTAGAATGAGCATAGCTGGAATCGTAGAAAACTCGTGACGAATTACGAGTATATCTTCAAGTACGATCGACGCAGTTTTTTTCGAGAGTCGAAGAGAAAACGCAGGCCTCTGGCAATACTTATTCTACAGCGCAGAAATATTTATAAGTAGACCCTAGATATGAAGAATCGTGCCAAAATTATATTGTAGTTAGTTCAGAGGATGCAGTGGAACTTATCAAACGAACATTTTGTTTCACTTCTCCCTTCTTTTTGTTTTTTATAACTGTTTCAGTAATACTGTTCTTTGCAACGCAGACAGCAGAGTCCTCTTCCTGAGGAAAGTTCGTGAGAATCATGCGATACCGTTGGAATTTTGTCTACACTATCTGAAAAATTCAAACACGCTTCTAGTTCAAAATACTGGCCTTCTTAAGACAAGCATGCGAGAATTATTACTTGAATTCTCATTTTTTGTATTAATAGAGTAATGGATATGGTCGTAGTTTTGAAAAACTTTTGAATGGCTGTGAGAAAGATAAAGTTGAATCGAGATAATAATTTTTTTTCTATTCACAACGTGACAATGCATGCGGTGCAAGAATGCTGTCATCCGATTACCCGCGTTTGTTAACAAATTGAACTGAATAACTGGCATGGAGGACAATCGGAGTCCGAAAACAATGGCGATGCATTATAGGGTCTGAGGAAAACTATAACATTTAGAATGTTTTTTCAGGAATCATAACTCGCTCCAGCTCCTCGCATTCATCAGCCACATGACATCGAACGTCAGCGGACTATTTCCACGTTAAACAAGTGCGCACTGAATGGCTTCTCAGACGCCTTAATGAGCTTTTAAGATTTTAGGCGAACATCAGCTTGATAAAGAATGCTATGTCTCGTTTGTAGTTCATTTATATTTTATGAACGATTAACGAAACAATTTGGATTTGAACGTTGGTATTAAATTTTCCTCTCTAAATAGAGCCAACTATCAAAGAAGATTTGTTCCTCTGAATTGCAAGGAAGTTCAAACATTATGTCAGTAATACCCATTCTTGAAAATAATACAACACTGTGGCAAACTGTTCTCTTATTCCTTTAAATTGCAGAGAGGTTCTCATACGAAGTCAGTAACACCAACACTTCGTGCATGTAGGAGGCATCGTGTAGGAGGCATTTATAACGGAGCTTCTGAACAGCTATTCAGTTTTGTGCCCACCTAGCAATATCAGTGCCTCCTATTTCTGACGACGTACATAGAAGGCATTAGCAGTACAATGTGGAGAGACTCTAGGCAGAGAAAATAGTTGTGGCTTAAGTACTGAGCGGGAATTTGATGATTTTATATAGTTCATACGTAGTTCATTATTTTACATGCCTGGTCACATGGTTAGAATCTACTTCAAGGAAATTCTACTTGATTTTGATAACGTAACTTGTATTATGATTTCACTGTGAAGATAGACGTGAACTATTTAAAGAAGACGATAAAATTCTTGCACGTTGTTAGTTTAATCCGAAATAATGAAACATAGATAACTCCAAGCTAGATTTACAGTGCAATTTCATTAATATAGCTTATCTGGTCCAAGTTTCAAGATTGTAACCCGCGCGATGAATTACCATCAATATTGTTCGAATTTTAGAGAGAACTACAATTGAAAGTTAAAGTAAACACAAATTTTAGACAAGTCTGCTTTGTGCCATAATATGATGAAATGAATCACGATGGTATGATTAATGAGGTTTTAAATCGAAGATAATTTTAATCAAGAGGAGTCACAAGAGTGCCGTAGCTGCTTGCGCGCGCCGTGAGGGAGATCGGCGAAGACGCAGCGCGGTGGCCATCAATCATGGGAGTGCGACGGCGCGGCGCTGTTCACAGTAGCGACACGCAGCGCACAAGGAGCGATGTTAAGCGATTGCATCCTCCTCCCTTCGCCTGATTATCATAAGCGATACCAAACTGGTCCCCACACGGACATCTCAATTCCCGACTTCACTGAAGCTGAGATGATGACGAGACCATCATGCACGCACCTTGTGTTTAGTGAGAGTTGAGTGGCGGGCGCAGACTGCTGAGGATTTTTTTGCGCGTTGCTAAAGGAGCAAGCCAAAAACGCGCCGGAGATCATAACATCTGGGGAACAATTCATCCGTAGCTTTATCATCCGTATGATAATATGTTATTATTTGGAGAGGAACAGCATTACATTAAACGTGCCGTGCATTAATAAGGTTACATTAATAAGGTTAGGATATATGTTGCCTCGTGCGTCAATGAAAAACGACAATTTAAAATGATTCTGCTGTTTTCTGCGTTTAAAAATGAATAAAAATAAATTAATACGAACGTCTTTTGAAATTACTAGAGTGATGCATTCACTTGAATATAATGAATTGCATAATAAAATTCAAAACTTTGTGCTGCATTATCTGAAGATATATGTATAGCTGCACGAATATCGGTATATATTACCACGATTATAACATAACGTATGCGGTGTTTTTTCACCGTAATGAGAGTCTTAAGAATTACGATTGAAATATGTAGTGCAGAATTACCATCATTCCATATCTCATTCCCAGACAGCTTCCTGAAAGGTCATAGAGGTGGCCGCTCATGAACTGATCTGCTCTCATGAATAACGAACTATAGAATTATTTCTTCAATTGAACTCATAAGCCATATCTTGTACTCCCCGTCAGAAGGGAAGCCAGTTTTAACACTGACTGCGGTAGGTAAAACTGAAGTTTAACATTCAACTCAAATTTAAAGTTAATTGTAGTAAGCAATGTTGAGAATAGCAAAGCAAACATTAGCAGGATAGTGTCATCATTCAGTTTTGATTAAGTATTTGTGAAAAATGAGTTTGGGACTACTGGTCGGTCAGCAGCATTATGAAAATCCCCTCCGCGTACCACCAGTGGCTCACGTCACAATCAAATTAAAGTCTCCAAAAGAAAGGCTCCGAATGGTACGAGCCTTTCCAAATTAAAGTCTCGTATAAATCTGTTCAGGAAAGTCTGCATGACTTTTTCCTTGTGCATAATATTTTTGCATTGTAGCTTTGTTTTCAGGCGATCGCGAATGTTGACAGTGGCGAGACTGGTATTCTCGTTCAAGAATAATCAGTTTAGCAAATAATGCCGTTGATTTCTCAAGACACATACCGGTGTAGGATACTTATGCATTTATCTGCGCAAAAAGGCAAATGTTTTTAAAATGAGTATGTTTTTTGACACAGCCAATATCATTTGTCGCTATTGTAGTCTTGTGTGGAGATTATTTTACATACTGCTTTTAAGACAGAACAAAAAAGCTGTGACTTAACACCCTCAGACTCAAGATACACACTTCCCTGCTCCGCAGCTGTCACAATGTCGAAGTTTCAATTCTTCACAGTTCCTGATTCCCACTTTCGAGTGCGTGAGTTTTCATAACCAAAATTATCTTTCCCTTGCAATTGCTATCGTTTAGTTTGATAATTTTTTATAATTTATCCAACTGGAGGTTCGACTCCCTTTCATTCACTTCATTGGGGAGCCCAATTTTTAACGCAATTTTTTCGTATCCACTCTGCTCATAATTATTTTCACTGCCCTTATAATATAGATTAAAATAGAAATCCGAGGAAATTTACCGAAAAGTGTCAGTAAAAAAATTTCAACAGGGCATGTCAATACAGAATCATTTTTAGAAATTTATGTAAAAAAAATCATTCAGTGTTAATATGAACTGAACTAAAATTACTTAGTTATCATAAAGCATCGACATAGAGTTAAATTCATTGTATCAGAGATGGCGGGAAATTAGCGACGTCGATGGGGAAGATGGTAGCGTATTACAACGCGGGGGAGAGGGGGGGGGGGGGGAGAGGGGGGAGGGGGTGGGGTTAGGAAGACAGTAGAGTAGTGTATTACACTACACTGATACTTTCCACGAATCTAGGCTCAAAAATAAGAATTAATAAAAAATTGAGCTTGATATGGAATGAAAAAAATTAACCCCAAAAATGAAGTTCGAAGGCGATGGGTGCACACCATATAGAGGTTAAAGGAAAATGTATGAACGAACGGTGGGAATTTGGAGCGATGCTCCGTAGTGTCCAGAAGAGACGGACGCTGTGCCTACTTGAGCGGGCATGGAGAAATAACGGCTCATTCTTTAAACTGTGAGAGTGATGCACATACGAGTGAGTTCGAACTCGAAAACAAATCTTTTCAGTGTAACAGTTGCGAAACATATATGGAATGTGAGACAATTAATTATTATATGGTTAAATACGAGCATAGTGCGGTGAGGCGATGGGCTATCGCTTCGCATGTATAGAGAAACTGTGCTAAAACCTAGTGCAAGCCGATGCCATGGCACGCGAGCTAAGCAAAGTAGTAAGGCACAATAAGTGGCTTGCTATTTTTTTGGAAGGAATCTGTCAAATTTGAGTTATAGACCGCAGTTCCTTTACAGTTGGGCTCAATCAGACTCCATTTGTTCTTTGTTTAGCTATTTTTATGACACCGTTACGGAGAGTTTACATTATCTATTTAAGTTATTCGATTCTAAGCCCTGCCACTTTGAGCAACATCTGCCATGACAAGCGCATTTACATGTCTGGGCTTTTAATTTTATCTCGCAGGCGATTTATGCGCGTTAAACAAGAGGTAGTGCACTCCATTTTTGTGACTTAATTGTTGTGTAAATTCATTTAACTGACGCTGGTACTCATTCAATCTTTTTATGTGTTGCGATTTTGAATTGTTACAGGCAAAACGGGTAGGCATTATTTATAAGTTTCGAGTCATTAAAGAAAAACAGTGACAGGACTATTCTCATTTGAATTATGTGTCCTTACTTTTCCTGTTGAATGTATGAGTTTGATTTGCTTTAATTTAAATTAAGACTATGCATTAAATAATTTAAATTAGTAAGTCCTAACTGGTACTTGGTCACCATTGTTATATGTGTCTCATATATAACACACTCACGAATGCATGCTCAACGTTGGTGAAAAAAAGCATCACCGAGCAAGGAAAAGTAATGTTGAGGAAAACCACCTGGTTAGTACATTATAAACCACACAATGAAATCAAAACACCGCCGAACCGGTACAAAGGCAAAATAATTCCTACTACAAGCTGCCCGGGCCTGATGTGGAAAAATAAACTGCGCTTGCACCTTTCGTAACGAAGAAAGTCCCGGGGAGAAAGACCGCGTTCGATCTTAAGTGAACTATCCTACTACATGTAATCAGTTATTAATTGTACTAAACCATGCTTAAATAGAACTCTAGATCCCGATGATGTCGTAACTACATATTTCTATTGATATATATATAAATGCAATAAAAATTAATGACGATGTGGGTTGGTCAGAATTATGACAAGACTAAGATCCTTCCGTTTCGTTTTGAATTATATATATAATTATTAGTTTTTCTTCAAGTGTCGGTCACCACCGACAATATTTCCCCTCGAATGCTTCATGAAAAGGCTTAGTATACAGATGATATTCATTCTGAGTCGAGATTTCGTCTCTGTTGGGTCTCTGCTTGGTTCTTGAGATGCCAATTTTTTACTTAAATCATTTTGGATTTATAAATGCTTATTAGTGTCCAGCACGACGAAGTATTTCTGTATCTGTGAAAATTGCAGTTACTTTCGACAAACATAATTAACCTAAAATCGAGACCCTGTCGTATTTATTGTCATCGATAGACTTTCTTCGATAGTTGAGTATAACTGCCCTTGCCCCATTGCCCCCAGGTAGCATGCCTTTATTTGACTCGTTTCACCAAAGTGTGTCTGCATTAATTGCATTAGTAAACGGTTGGCCAAAATTTTTAGAGCATTCCATCCTAAAAACTCGCTGGAGAAATGCGGATTAAAATATTGAATACTATCAAAAAAACGTATCGTCATGTGAACTATGTTGATCTGAAAATATAATTATAATATCACCAACGATTGTTCAATTTATTTCTGAACATCGAGCTGACGAAATTCACATTAACTACCTCTGTCGACTGGGCAAATGGCAAAGAACGCGATTTTACCCACATTCGACCTAGGAAACACCCTAGGACGCGATTTTCATCGATTTGATGAAATTTCTTTGAAAATATAATCAATTAATACAACTTGAATGTCTGGAATAAATTGGAAAAATAACCTTGAATAAATGGAAATCAAATTAAGAGTACACGTCATAGAAATAATAACTGAAGAAACACGATGTTTGACACGAGCAAGAAACAACATAAAATTTTGTAAAAGGGGTAAATTAAGAGTAAAAATAAATTGTGCATGACGATAAACCTTTATCCTCAGGAGGGCTGGATCTCTCTTCAATGACCGCGATGACAGCTGGAAAACAAAACGCCGATCGAACACAATGGCTTGAGGCCTGGCGGTAACGACCTGATGCAATGGATCACAGTTTACGAGCTGCCCAGAATGAGGGACACGCAAGGCTCAGTCTCCTATAATGTGGGCATTCACACCTTTATATAGTTAATTGTTACTGATCATTGCAATTTTTCAAGGAATGGTTCCACATCAGCATTTATTACGCTCGAGACAGTTGCAGATAATGTAATATTTCATTAGCGTTCAATACAGGCTGTATACTTTGTTGACTGACGTATTCCTTGAACAGTCCTCGACATCAGCGTAGCCTAACTATGTTGGCCAATTGCATACAAAACTGCACGGGGCTGGAAATTGTAGGAAGGATTTGCATTCAGCTGTAAGCAACTCGACTTCAGCAACAGGAAAGGTATTGCTTGCATCCTCAGTAGTAATTGAAGCAGGGCGACGAGGGTCAGAAATATATTCATCTTTTCGTGCGTTATCTGCGGTGCACGTTAGGCGGTCAACAGTAGAAAATTTATTTAAGAAATAGGGCTCTGATACTGAGTCAAATGTTCAGAACTTCATAGTGCTCTGATACTGAGTTAAATGTTTAGGTGAAGATCGTAATGGAGGATTTTTGGATTGAGTTAAGGAGTGAATTTACCTGTGCATTAAAAGTGTGGTGGCCCTGATGCCAAGGGGTGTAGGCAAACATCACATTCAAAAGTGGTGCTGATTTAACGAAAGCGGAAAACGTGCTGGTTTTGTCGCGCATAAAAATTGAAATTAACACAGCCTTACGTTCAATGTTTGGGGCCTAATTTTGTATAGTGCTCTGATTTTACTTGTGTAATGTGTGTGTGATATTGTCTTTGCAAACATAGAACTTTAATGACTTTCTATTGTTATAAATGGAAACTCAGTTCCGAAAATGGTGTTACTTTTCAAGGTGAATTACCGTAGACAAAAAGTATTAAAATAATTTATGTCCACAAGCGACTATTATTCAGTGCTAGGTATTTAGTTTAAATATACGTCTGATTAGTGACTAAATATTGTAAATATTTAGTCACTAAACTAATCTAAATGTTTATATTGTAAATATTTATTAGTAGTAAAAAACCCAAATGTCTTGAAAGATTTGAGATGCCGGTAAGTTTGGATATTCGATGTGGGGGCCATTTCTGGCCAAATTCGTAACTTTCGGTCACATCGTAAAATGAAAAACCATTCAACGGGTGCGTGGTAAATTTGAAAATGAGTTACGGATTGTTCTACTTTCTGCCTTTGAATCTTAATCTTTAATCGTTATTTACAACTCGAAGTGTAGTAATTTTCCGATATTATTTACGTTACTCGCCGAATCATTTCGAATGCCAGGTGGTGCGCTCCAGTTTATCAAGGGCTGATCGAAATTCTTGCTGTTTTGCAATCATTACGCCGAGACACTTTCTGTTGTAAAGCGATTTTAAAGATCGAAATAGTTTTTAAAGATTAATAGAAATTGATACCCAGTGCTTTTTCAATTCCAATTGGATTAAAGAAAATTTTTTTTAATGTCAGAAGAAACTTCGAAATCGCTTTTGTGACTTTAGTGAAAGAATAGCTTCGTGACTAATCGAGTAGTCTTCAGTAAACTTGAATAACTAATGTTACTCAAAAGACTGTAGCAGATGCTTACTTTTGAGACAGGGCTTAATTAGCTCTGGCAGAAATAGCTTCAGGTCGCGTCCAAGGATGGAAAAATTCCAGACTTCGGGCCATTCTGACGTTGAGTAAAAAGACCTCTATATATTAAACTAAGAAAAAATAAGTGATGCCATTGTAGAAAATAATTGGTAAGGGGTAGGTAATTAAGTCGACGTCTCTCGATAACAGCGGTCCTCTGAGATTTTAACTATGTCTTCTGGAGATCAAGATCGGACTTTTTGCCGTCTCTCGAGAGACAACCGTCTTTTGAAGGCTTTTAGGGAGCATTTTACATTAGAGTCGGACCTCATTAACTCGCTTTGATGATCTCAAGCTCTGTTTTTGTTATTTAAATGTTTTGTTAGAAATCGCTCGGCTCCAGACATTTGCTCGACCACCATTATGGGCGAAAACGCGTGTCTTCTTTCTTCAATTTGGGTTAGTGACTTCCCTCGTCTCAGACGGTCTAATTGTTCTGCAACTGCCGCTCAGTTCATGCATGATAATATAGTTTAAGCGTGTACGTTATTCGTTATTTCTGTAGTTTCAAATGGCAAAACCTCAGCTTTTGTGGTAATGTTTTTTCAAATGTGATATTGAGATTACATCTACATTCATCAAAATTTGATTCTGAAATTTATTCATCGTATGTTTCGTAACATTTCGACGTATGAAACTATTATGTATCCGGATTGATTTTTCTAGTAAAGCAAAACTTTTTTCTGATCAACAAGACTATATATGTGGAAATAAAATTAGCATTTTACCGCACCCAAAAAGTGTTATAACACTCTTTGCTTTTTCTGAAAAATACCAACACGCGCAACTGAAAAATACTCCATTGAACTCTTGCTAGAACTCAACTTTTGGTTGATTAAATTTGATAAACCTACCATACTTTTCCATATCGCTATCCTAATTTATTTTTATTTGAGTGGTATTAGTTCGTCAACTTTTGCTTGAAACTAGGATCCAGGAGATCTTTTTGGGTGAAAAGCTCGTAGCCAGTTATTCTACTCTTGAGCTTACCATTATTAAAACATCTTTTACTGATCTTCTCATAGATAATATTTCTTCAAACGTTATTTATAGCTACATATATTTTCTAGGTGTACTAATTTTGATAAGTAATAACCCAGTTATACTTTTTGACCATCTCTGAGTCGAATGTGAATTATTTTTCTCCGCTTTGATATTCAAAATACATGAATACGTTCCCGAATGCAGGGAATGAAATCAAGTGTTCGTAAACAGCTCCAAATGAGCGAGTTGATGAAGAGACTCGTCAAATCTTACCGCGTATAAGTTACCATCAGTTATCCGTGAAGATGCGCTCAGATATTTTGAAAAACACTTCTTCCAAATCAGTTGAATCATACAATGAAACTTTATTTGCTTGTTTTTCATTGCGTGCCTATAGTTGTTCCGGAATACGGGATTGCTTAATTAGTACACAACGATCATCTTTTAAAAGATTGTGTGCTTTCCAACACCCGTTAGCTGTTTTGTGAAGAAAAAAATGTCATTTTGGCGTAATGCGATCAGTTAAATTAACACAGAAATTTGGATAAATTTAGAGTGATGCCTAGACTATGGAAACGCGGGCTTGTGTTTTCACATTCCTCAAAAGATCGAGTTTCATCCGCCAGATTTCTACAGATGGAGTTCGTGAAACTGTTATATGCGTGGGAAATTTCTTTGTTCGAGCATTGGAATTAAACCAACATCTGGATTAAGCCGCTAACAAAACAGCTGAGACGGTGATTAATCCATGCTTTCTGTTGTACTACACTGCGTATTTCTTATTTTTACCCTTCATGCAACATTATTTTCAAGCGGGAAAAGTTTTTTGTGTTCCCATGTGATGGTGGTATTTAGTGACAATTTCACGTGCATTCATTGTTCTCAAAGTTACCAGCAGATTTGAAGGTATCATAGTACCGTCACTTTGTCTCGAGTCGCGTGTCCGCTCGATTTTGCTTCAGACTAGCAATAATGCTGGTCCCGGCTTCGTGGGCGTTGTTCTCGAGTACTGGTGGAGTTTCACTCTTCTTGAGTTACTTTTCGTGAGAGCTTAAGGGAATAAAGTGCAATATTAAATAATTAAAGCGTTATTCGCTGGTCCACAAATTTCTTTTACCTCAAACGCTATACTTGTACCTAGTAACGTGCGAAGTATACTGTAATAAAATTGTGCTATGTGATCGAAGCGTATTCCATGGGAATCCATTTTCTCTCTTTCAACCAGAAATTTAACCCTCTACACTAGTTTCTAAAATTCGTCTCGCACTTTGGAAAGGGTCTTTAAGAAAGAGGGGATTTAAACCCACAGTTGAGGAAGTAGGAGAGATTAGAAAAGGTTCTAGGAATAAAGATTTACAGAAAAATGGAATTGAAATTTAACGTAAAAGTCCTGCACTTCTTAAGTTTTTTTTAACATTAAGACGATTAAAATTAACTCAAAAACTTGATTATTTTGTCTGAAGAAAGCACGCGAGTTATTCGTCGTGATGTAATTGTGTGCGCAAAAACAAAATAAAAAATTTAATTCGCTTGTAACCACAAAAACTCATCTGGTAGGAAATGCTTTGGCACGAAATAATATGAAAAAACAAAACTAAAATACATAAGTACAGAGCAAAATCAGGAAACAAGATTTATCTGAATCTTACATTACGAAATTAACATGTAAACAAGAAAAATTCCGTGGGTGAAGAGCTGTAAAAGAAACATTTAGAAAACCCTGCAGAACAAAACTTTGCTCTACCCGTAGCAATATATAAATTAAAAAGGTTTAGCACTAATTGGCCTGCATATTTTCTTATTGGATCTTTGATTTGCCACTATTTCTTCTTTAATAGTTTTTACATCGCTTATCCGTGTATTTTCCCACTTTTTATAAGTCACACTTTTTATAAACACCTACATTCAGTTCTCATGGGTCTTCTTTTGACCTACGTAAAATCGAATATCCATCCCTGCTGGACCCCAATTGTCATGTTTCATTTTAGGTTGTGATATTCCCCCGCTACGCCATCAATTGCTATGCGCTCTATAGGTGGAGTTCTTTACTCACCCTCATATTTTTATCTTCGAGATCGTGACCTTTTTCATGTCATTCCAATATTTCATTGATGATTCACAAGATGTATTATTCATCCGCAGTTAAAATCAAATTATCATTTATGATTCATATGTTCACGACTTCAAAGTTTCAGAGTGGATATTAGGTTGAGTGACCTAGATGATTATTATCATAAGGTATTTATTATCATAAGGTAGCGTTTGTATCATCATCAACTTCAATACATCTCCATCCTTAACGTGAAAGTAAGAAAATTTGAATCGCCTTAATGATTTATTGCCTAAGTGGAAATAATTCTGGAATTAATGAAAATATGCCCAATACGTCAAAATGAACCCAATGTGTCAAAATTATACTAGCATGGTAGATACTACTACACGAGTCAAAGACACTCCTACGCGGCCAAGTAATCCTACTCGGGAAAATAATTCTATGCGTGAATTTGTTGATGGGAATAGGGCTCATGTTAACACGGATAAATACTGGCACTAGTCGTGGGTTACAAGTTAGTGATTGGAGTGAGAATTTTAGGTTCTTGTGAGTTGTGAGCACGTCACTCAGATTTTCATCCGACAGTACAAAGGTATTTTATCAAGAAAGTTCTTCGCCAGATCCGAAGGGCATGCAGGAAAGGCAGAACCAACGACCTTCTCCAATCACAGTCCTTTATCGCGTGCCTACACTTCCAAAATGAGGGTAGCGCCTTCAAATATCGGGAGCGTATAGTAACTATTTCGTGACTGTTACTGTCCAACTCTACGGACAAGCAGCATCGTTTGGCGGTTTAAATTGAAGTCCTATTATCAACAAAAACACTGATTTATATTGAATTGAATTGATAACGATTTCTAATATAACTTATGAATAGTTTTGATATCTTATAGACATTGAATCAAATAATGACACAAGAAGAATATTATAGAATGAACCTCTCTCGGTGTCGATATCTGGGAACTTCGATGAGGTGTGGTTGAATGTGATGCTGGTGCAGGCCTCCGAATGTCGATGTTCGGTTTGGGTCAGTTAGGGTGTCTCCTACTGCCTCATCCGAACATAATGCGTAACTTCTACTTGTTTAAATGTAGAGCGGTATGAGATTACTGATAATACAGTCTTTAATAATATTAATACCATCGAAATACCCTGCTATCATTCCTCTCATAATTTTTTGTCGTTGCCCGCCTAGTTTGGGCTGCTGTTAGCGTGTGAAGAATTCTCATTGTTTTACTCCTGCATTCAGTTGCCGTGACCTTAGCGGAATTGTTTTTCATCTTGTTGCGTTCCGAAGAATATCACGCGTGTTCGTCGCAACTTGGAGTATATATATGCTTGTTCAGGGCTTTGCATGCAGGAGAACGAACGTAGATAAATTGCAGGATAGGTAAGGATTGAAAAGGGTTTGCTTGCTTTTTCCACCGAACAATGTTCAAACCTCTGCGAATAAAGCAACAAATTTATTTATTATTTTAAAATCATTCATTAATCATTGACCAATCCCTTAAGTTGAAAAAAACTAATCAGATTAAATAAATGAGCATTTTTATAATACTAATCTAAGACTCCCTAGCCACCACAAAGGCGATCGGAAGAGTGGGGAAAGCAGGGAACATTAAATATGAGTTGTAGCAAACGGGGAACCTATGCACTAGGTGTGTCCCCATACAGGATACCCTACGCATAGAAACTGCAAGTTAGGGAGGAAGAGGAAGAAAAGTTAAAAAAATAAATGGCTAAGAAGACCAGAAAACTGAAAAAATAAAGTGGGTGCGAAAGATAGAAGCTCCGCAACGTATACCAATGGCTGAGGCATCTAACACCATCCTTCCGACGGCGCCGGTCCCCGTACAATGGGATAAACCAACTTAACTCATATTAACTAATGCTTGTATCACACGCCCTGAGGGAAAACCGAGTACCAAGTACTGACAATATTTTATGATCCAGAATTTTCAGTCTAAAATTATAGTGTTCTGCAAATCACAAAATCACTAAAATTGTTTAATTTAGCACATTCACTCGTGAAATCGCATACATTGAGGGAGCATAACTGATTGAATGCAGTCACAACCCTTCTTCAAATTTAGACATTTATCGAATTTTTGATTCATTGTTTCTCTACATTTATTGTTTATCCAAACTGTAAATACTGACTAATTAACATTCAATTACCGCTAATAAATAAGTAAAATAGAAAACGTGAGAAGAAAAAGACCATTAATGTCTACAATTAAAGAAAGGCGCCTAGCGCACCCCAGCTATCGTATTCTAATTGTATTGCAGAGATAAACTGCCACTTTTCAAATTTTATATTCCAATTCTCATCTTCTTGAGCGTCCGACCTGGTGTCTCTCTCACGCGCTCGTGAGGGAAAAGTTTGATTGTAATTAACCATGTTCCTAAAATATCTTACCCCGAAACTCATTTGATGCAAAAAAATTGATTACCACAAAATTCCAGGTAGATGTGCTGCAAATATATAAAATTTAGTTATTATGCTAATAAATAAGTTATACCTGAACGAGAATTTCATTCGGGATACATATTTTTTGAGCAAAATTTTACTACTTTTAATTTTTTAATTTGCTGTTTGCATCTCGGAAAATGAAACAAATTGCACATAAGGATGGGAGAGCCATTTCCGATTAAGTATTAATAATTGCCGAGACATCGAAACTGATATTCCAATTGAAAGCTTTGGGAAAAAGTTCTGATGCTCGAACTTGATCCAAGATATCGTCATTATGCTCATCGGCTGGTTACCATTGAAAGTTATTCAGGTGATAGCGTAAAATAAGTGTATTTGTATAAATCCTGTGTTGGGAAGAAACTTTGCCACATTTGAATTATTATATTACAATTTAATATCTTACATAATAACTATATTTTGAAAATGGTTTGATCACAGCCCTCCCACGCACACGTCGCGGTTAGGCACTCACTCGAGAATGATCAAGGTTTGTTGAGGCCGCTGGAGAGGCTCCGCAATCCTCTCATTCTAAAGTACGCTCAAGCGCTTCCTTCTCAGTTCCTTCCCATTCGTGTGTATATGTTCCCTCAATCTCTATCATGTGTCCATATATTTTTTTGCACGTTCATACTTATTGAAATAAATTTAGTTCATTCCATTTTCAAAGGAAATTTTCTATGAGCTCGAACTTTTTAACCTAAATTCATCATATTTCTTGGCGGAGTAACACACCTCATTCTTTCTCCTTCGCTTGTAGCAATATTCTGAGTCGCACATTATTCCAGCTTCCCTAACTCTTGTTTAACCATCTTCTAATACCAGTAAATCATTTATGAAACTAATTTGTGTGTTTGCGAGAAAATTCCTGATTGTGATTTGAAAAATTTGTCGTCATACCGCTGAAGTATTTTATGCTTTTAATGTATACTTCTTTCCAAATTATTGTGAAGACTTCGGAACACGAATGGGCTGCATCTTACAGAATACCTTGCATTCCTTTCCGCTGAGCAAACTCTGAGGCAATCATGAGGACAGAATAACTATTATAAAGGCTTGGGTGGTGAGGAGAAGTGGGGCACTCCCTTAACTAATGTGGTGGACCTTCAACGCCTGCCAGACAAATGTCTACTTATCCTCATAGCCAGTGACGCATGTAGTAAAATATTTACTTAAAAAAATATGGAGAAAGGGCTAGAGAGAAAGTATTTTTCACCCTAATTGCATCGTTACTGAACAAGTACTTCGATTCTGATGGCTCATGAATGCAATGTTTCAAAAACTTGACCAATTGTACTTTGGCGAGTGACAGCGCAGAATAATCAGTATGATCCAAATTCGAACGGTAGCGAGGTGTATTGATTAAATTATACTAACAATAAAAAATAACAGAGATGAGAATGCCAGTCCTACATAGATTCCATATCATTGAACGCAAAAATAACACTTAAAATTGCCTGCTGACTTTAATTTTTGAGTTATTTTAATTTTACGTTTAACATACATCGCAATGGCAGTAGAATTGTACGAATAGCAGTTAATAAACTGTGCCTTTTATACACGTCGACGTTTGGGATGTCGCTCATGGTGGATGTTTGGAGCATCACTGGGAATCATTCAGCAAAAATCTGCTAGCATGGAAACTGACCACGCACTTCGCTTTGTAACGCTGTTCCATTGCTGAAATGTTCTGAAGGAATCGCTCTCCGTGTACATCTCTGAAAGCCCCACAAATCGCTTGGAAAAGACCAATGTGTGAATGTATGAAGTCCAGTTTTAAGGACATGTTGCATCCACTTTTCTCATAGACAGATATAAGTTCTTACACTTGGTGTTTGGTCTTAAGTTCTTATAAGTTCTTACACTTGGTCTTTGTAATTTTCAACGCAAAAGTTGCACAATAATTGGTTACTAACATTCCGGAAGCCTTGCCAGGTATGTAGCTCATTAGGATTGAGAATTGATTCAAACTGTTTGTCTTGCAAAAACTTGCGTATCTTGGGACCTATGAACACCTCTTGTTTAACCTGTACCGTACTGGGCGAGGAAACTTTTGGCATAAGTATTCAAATGCACGGGCGTTTTTGTTCAGGGCCTTCTTAAATTGGTTCATAAGTCCAGAGTTTCATGTGCAGAGGTGGTAGGAAAATGCTGTTAGAGATCACTAGAGGTTTGTTTGAAGCGTTTTTAGTACCAGGCATCAAAGCTGTTCGTGCAGGCTATTCCTTCTGTTTGTAATGGGCATGCCTCGTGCGTCTATCCCGTTCACATACTGTATATAGCCGCAGTACTTTGTGTACCAGCCTTGTACCCCTAGCACAATAGCTATTGGTTTTCAATCACTAAATACTAACCACTTACTGTATTTTGATTGTAGTTTGTACGATTCAGAAGGCATGGACTCATTGAATAACTTTCTTTGCCCAGGGCTTCGTGAGCAACAGGGATTGATGAGGATATTTCAGTATTGTTACGCAATCATACAGCCTTCAGGCTTGTTTTCGAGGCGTCCATGAATAATCTCAAATCGTCTGCTTTCCGCGAAACTATTAATTTCAGCATCAAATCTTCAACACCATTGCAAAATGTTAAGTTGCAGTCACAGTTGGAAAATGTACAAAGTTCTATTTTGACCATGGGGAAGAGTAGATATTTTAACTTTATCCTCCAGGAGGTTTCACTGCTGCAATCTGTGAGCTAAAAATTCAGCTTTATTCTTCGGGAGTTCTAAATCCCAAATCAGGTCAGGCAGTTCACCTAGCTTGTGTGATTCTGTGTACGTTACAGGCGGTACTTTTCGGCTCAAATGATGTATCAGCATCACTGCATGGTGTATCGAACATTTTCTAAACACAGCAAGTTAAGTTTCATTACCCCATATATCACACTGTGTGTTAAAATGTTAGAGAGGGAAGGGGGGTGGGGGGTGGGGGGGGATCGGGAACTGGCAATTTTTCTAAATGGGTCACGGGTAAATGATAGATGGTATTCAACATTCCTCTTCTTCTGCGTATTAATTGCTTTCTTCAAGGATGGTATCGTGCAGAAATAGCAATCGGTGATACGATTTATTGTTTCACGCAAAACGGCGGGCACACCAAAGCTCATGGAAACTTTTTCCCATGCATACAAGCATCCAGGGTTGATGAATACTTCGTATAACAAACGTGGGAGCCCAATTCTCCTCCGACACGACACCTAAAGTATAGAAACATGCACCTTTTTCACTGCAGCACTCAATGGCCGCTTTCCGGAACTGCAAATCACGTCAGCGCAGACTAACAAAAGTTGACCGGTGAATTAATACAGGAGCTGCGCATTTAGTAAACAGCAAAATTTATGTACAATGTATCAAGTCATTCATACAACAGGTCACTGTTAAACAAAGCTGTCAATAAAATTATGATAAACTGGCGAGATGAAGTTATCCGGTTTTTAGCATGTACGAGACTGCATGAGACCGTTGGCATCTGGATCCACTTTTTATCCTAGGATCACGTGATTTATGAGAAGAACGGTGACAGAAATGAACTGCGGCGAGTCTATTTCCCTCCCTTATCATTTTCGTTCATCACGTATACTTGACCTTTCGTAATTGCAACGTCCCATAGCGTTATATACAAAATATAAAAAGTGAAATTACTCAAAATACTGAGCCTGGGGAGAATTTTAATAGTGATCAAAAGTGATCGTGTCAGCGACCCAAAATTCATAGAAGGCGGCACTCTCATTTCTTTAAATAAAAAGTTAAAATGTGCTGATCAATGTTATATGAGGATAGTCTGCTCCTTGTTATACGGGACACTCACTCTACTAACCAGTTAGACACGTGCTGAGAGTAGCCAAGTTTGTTTGTGTATACAGAGTGGATTTCTTGTTGATCCTGTTTACTTATAACACTATGGATCTAAATTCAGAAGTAATTTATTACTGATTTTCTAGCTTAAACACAGTGATGCCATTAGTTCCTTCTTCAAGTTATCGTCAATAAGTGATCTTACAGCGCTAAGATGCAGAATTTGTAGTCTAAAACTTATAATTTTCTTTACTATACGGGCACAGAAAATGTATCAAACACCATAAACTTTCACCCAAAAGAATGAATCAACTTCTTTTTGTTATTGTCCTTTGCTTTTATATCTTCCGCCATGTAGCGTTGGAAATATGTATCTGGATGTTAACACTGTGATAATTTCGTCTTCCAAAAACTGCCTTCGATCTTTCAGTAAATGTATCAGAGCAGTATAAGACCCCTGCCATGTCTCGGTTCACTGCCTGGTAAACGACTGTCATACGTTAATGTAGGCGTGTTTTTATAGGTGGGCATTGTTAGTCCTGTTCGTATCTGAGAGGTCCTGGGAAACCAAAATCTTCACCAATTCATTATTACTTGACGGAAAACTGAAGAAATCGTACTATCGTGTGAATATTGTTAATTATATGAGGAAATATTTGCTGATTTAATATTACAGTTACAATGAACGCTGTAATATTACAGTGAAAACAAAAGTTTAAGGCCATCTGAGCATATCCCTGTTCTGTACGCATATATGTTGAAAATGATGAAATATTTCATATAAATGCTTAGTCTTTTAACTTCGCAATTCCTGTCAGGGTTCCTCCTGATGTAAAAACCGAGATTCATATTATATCAACCTCTTCTTCTACAAAATTAATTACATATTCGAAAACCAATTTAAGTTGAGAAGTGTTTTTAAGAAGAAAACACATCAGAAGTTCCGATTACAGTCTTTTGTCACTCAAGAAGTTCAGCGTACTGATAATATGAATTTCCCAATTTTTTTACTTGTTTTGTTATTTGTGGATTCCTTGACATTACTCAGTTTCAAGGTGTAGATACGTAAAAGCATGCTCTAGGTTGATAAGTGAAACAGACGCACGCCTAAACATTCGTGTTATTTCAGTGGGCTCATTGATAATTAAGAGGTGCTGAGAGGCGAAAATGAAGTGTTAAAATTGCAGAAACCGATTACGTTGTAGTAATGAGATAAATGTGACAAATTACCAAGCTATTCCTCATAACATAAAAAAATAAGAAAAGGTATCTCACTAATTTTACTTCAATTTATTTGGCTTGCAAAGCCTACTATTCAGTTTTTTGGCCGTGCGAATTCACGGCTCCCTGTCAGCCGGTACAAAAGTATCGAAGCCAGCGCTCGAGTGTGTTCACTGTTGAGTCGGCAAATTATCGAGTAATTTTATTTAGCTGACGACCAGCAAGGTCTATATCGTGCAATCTTGTAACTATCAAAATCTGTTTCCGGGCTAAAACAAACAAGCACTGGGATTTTTAGATCAAAATGACTCGTATTTGCACCACCACCCTCCCATTCAGCTAGTGCCCGAGAACGACCAAGATGATGCCGGGGAAGAATCCCTTGAAGTCTGCAGGGAAGCGGAGGTTGGAGGCTCAATAAGGTAATGCCTCACTGGTTTCCAGATGTAAGAAAATAGGCAACTCGATTAAGGATAGTCTGCGAGGATCCTGTAGCGCTAATGTTATTCCTACGGACGAGACTACCGTGAGATGCTGTATTTCTTTTAGTAAGCAATCGCGCGTGTTTGTGTTGAGTTTTTGCACTTGTATTCTTTAGGCTGGATCGTTGCGTCGAAAAGTTTTTCTTGATTTAATAGCATTAGCATCTGATTTTCACTTAGAAGTTATAGCTGAACGATTCTATCCGTAATGGAATGAATGTTAGAACCAGCTTCTATAGGGGGCAGATGGGGGAAAAATGTCTCTCTTGGTGTGGAAGAGTGGCATCGACTTTAACACTACGTAGTACTCCCCTTCTTGAGACACGATCTCGAATGAAGCTTGAAAACCATGCCATCATATACGCTGGGCTATATTCAAAAAGGATCAAATAAAGATCTTCCTTCAACTCTTAGCATTTGAAGATCTTTTCCTCCATGCTCTCTCTGGGCATTTGGATACTTGACTCATGAGGAATAAATATTCTTATGCTGAAGTTACTTGAAAGGAAAGAATAATTATCATTTTTATTTTCATGCTTTGCTGCCAACAAATTTTTCGTTACTTCCGTTTTGATACAACATTTATCGTAGTTAGCCATCACAGCAGAATACGTCCTCGCGTAAAATTCTTCGAGTACTTACTGGCTCATTCGTCTGATGTTCACTGCTTAGGTTCGGAACAATATCTTTTATAATAAATTTGTTTGTTCTTTTTTTCTGAATTTAACTAATATTCATAATTTTCAACGTGAAAATTCTGAACGTGTTTCTTTCAACAAAACTTTACAACTTTTGAGTATTATTTCGTTGTGAGGTCATCTTCCCAAGTGTGCCAGTTAAAGGTCCTGCTAAACTGCAGGACCTCCTGCTAAACTGCAGACGTGACCGTCTAGTCATGTTAGGTTTCATGCAGGCATAAAAAATGCAACCTTTGGACAAGGATAGAAATAGAAAAAGCATAAAGAAAAACAGTGGTTTTCAAATAATTTTTTACATAAAATGGCTTATAATATTTTAACATACTTTCCGAATAACGCTACAAGGTTTTAAAATGCTATAATATAAAAGATTCTTAGTTGCTAAACAGGAATAGGTGTCAAAACAGTCATAACAATAGTGCAACTAAGATTAAGAGAAAAACGTAAAAATTCACCCCCTTCGTTAAGTTATTCGAAGTTTGAGAGGACACATAAATACAGGTAAGAATACAAGCAGCCAGTCACAAATTTATGAAAAATGCCTCCGGGGACAGCCTCCATAAACATTGGCACAAGAGCATAAGCTACCAAGGTAGCCGTTGATATCGTGAACGTGTAATGAGGGAAAGTGAATAAATTTGCATCTAAAATTAGATTGTTGACATGGGGGAATTTTTGAACCAGCATTTTATGCATACATATCAACAAGTAACTTGCCCGGAGAACTTGCTTAACCACACAACGAATTTATGCAATTTAATACGCAAACAATACTGACGCAAGGAACTTCATTAGAATCGAAATTTTCAAATTTCTAGCTCTAGCGTCCACGAGGATGGTGTCGCCATCAAATCACGTGTTGTCATGTAAGACGAGCTGTTGTTTAATTTAGCGCTTTCTTGAAGAGCCGCCGCCGAAAACACTTCAGAAGTCTGGCTTCTGCTTGTCTGACTGCGACCCGAGATAATCGATCGCGAGGAACGTCACACGTACCTACTGGAGCGCGTGGAGGAGCATCAGTGGCCGTGGTCGAGTCTCGACTTATCCAGGAGTCTAAAAAAGAATTTCTTGATATAGGGCCGAGTCAAAAGATCGAGGTCAGGCTGCAGCGTCTGCTTTTAAAACTAGGTTATTTCCCGAGCTCCTGGGAGGAGGGGACAATTATTGTACGCAGATGTGTCGCCAGGCGCGTAAAAATAGCTGCAATTTTTATGTTCTGAAGACCTACTCTCACGTCGTCATCAGGAGTGAGGTGGGTGGCTTCGCAGCTCCGTTGAGGGTAATTATCAGGGAATTGCTCTGCTGGAGCAGCATGTCATTCGGTTGTCATGGATATTAGTGATAAATTCTACTTTGTAAGTATTTCTGTAACACGTTCATTAAATGCTCACATTCAGGCCAAATAATAAATTAGAATACTAATTACATAATCGTTTATTCCTACATTTAACAGCAGCAAAATATTTAATTCAGCTTTCTCTACACGTATGGGTAATAAATAGAATCACCACAGTTTTCTTCGCCTGTGGTAACTGACTCGTGCATTTGGGACTTTCGGTAAAGCTGTTAGGTATGACTATCCAAGTACTGTGAAATTTTTGTCAAGACGTGCACAGATTCTACATTCAATGGTCGAAAAATTTGCACTTAAATTAAAATGAATAACATTGGCCTAATTTTCACACGTTATGGCAACTGAAGACGAGTCAGTTGACATCTTTATATTTATGATACCGAAGCGCACGTGGATTACATTTGTCATGTCAGGAAATTTACGACTCATTATATCGATAATTGCTGATAAAATTTTACGCACAGTATTCTCTCGCTTTAGCCGATTACAGGAATAGAATGGCACACTTTATTGGGGTGTTTTCTAAGATTTGCTCGCACAGTGTTTCTCTGTATACACTGAGATTGTTGACCGCTGGAGGCTAATAATTTGTGGCTCATTTGTTGGAGCGGCTCAACTGTGGCTCATTTGTTCGAAGGTAGAGCCTGTCAAGAAGCGAAGATTAGGTTGATGGCGCTCATACATACTGTATCATTCGTATTGTATCTGCTAACACATATCATTAATTCATAGCTGGGTTTCCTATAATCTCTGTGCATTTCTATAACTTCTAAGGGAATCGACTATGGGAATTTTTGTACTTTTAAAAGTAGAAATTTAAAATACGTTATTGACTTCTATTGACTTTAAAACACACGCAAGCAGAATAGTTTGATGTTGATTTGATACTGATGGTTGTGTTGCTGACAATTAGGGGCATGCTGTTATGGAAGAACCTGGATTATAATTGCGATAGAAATATCGTTTTATTTGAGAGGTAACAAATCAGGTAATATGATTATCAGGTGTAGACTTTTAACTTTTGTGGAGCTGAGGCAGTGCGAAAAGAGTAAAAATACGCGAGAAAAATTGGTACTCCTATTAGAAAAACTGTTACGGTCAACTGGATCATGAACTAACATTGAGACTTATCCTTTGATAGTTTTAAATATTCACGAAGAATGTTATATTGTGACAGGAGTGAAAGAGGGTGTCTCAAATCTTAATTAAAGTGTAGACGCAAATGAACTTGTTTTAATTTTAATTGATGAGCTTCTGAATAGTGGAGAAATTTTTCGCACATTACCACCTACAGCGCTCATCCCGTTGTAAATACTTGTAGGCAGGACCATCAGAAGGCTAATTATTGTTGTATTTCCAACTATCGCTCATTTCTTGCGAGGTGGAGTGCATCCTGATTGCATTGCTTACTCATCACTTGAAACTGGGCAAATAGAACGCGTAAAAACTAAGTATTTAAGTTAAAAGCATTCTTGCAGAAAATAAGATATAACGAAATATTTTGTTATGTCTTTTAAGATCCGTTCTCAGGTGAAATTGGGATTCCAATAAATAATTGAAGGATCAATAATTCGCGCACTTAATATTTTAAAAATTTAATACTTTTGAAATTTGATATTTTTGAAATAGTTTTTAATTTAAAATCTGCATGTAGACTGTTTCTTTGAGCCATTCTTGTACTTGCTGTTTTTATCTAATGTTTCATACGAGTTTATAACAACGATGCCTAAGCCTACTTAGCAAAAAATAAAAAGAGAGACTGGAAAATGTGTTATCGTGATAATTTACTGAAAATTTTAAAACAACTCATCAATAAATTTTCGAGATAACGCAAAGTTTTGTTGTTGCTGAAGTTGCTCTGTTGGACTGCAAGCTCGATTGAAATGAACAGTAACTAACATTAGCAAATTAAATTTATGATTATACAAACATTAACGTAATGAAAACGTTATGAACAAGTCAAAAATCAGGAGGATATGAGAATTGCAATGGAGAGGATATGCGGTATTGAGCAGTGCGTGTCAGAAATGTAAAAGGAAAACAATTAAATTAAAAGATAAAAAATATGATATGAAATGTGATTCGTGTTCTCAAAAGTTTGGTTCACAAATTATTTATGGAAACTGAAAAACGAGAAGGCTAATTTAAAAACAGTGAATAAAAGTAAATACATTAAGATTCATCTTTACTGAGACAGGAGCGGAGAGGTGGAGTACTGCACTATACAGGGTGTTTCAAAAATACACGGCATAATTTCAGGTATGTATTTCCCACATGTAGACAATCAAAATAGTTCATTACAACATATGTCCGGAAATGCTTCATTTCCGAGTTATGCCCTTCACAACATTGAAATTCACCGGAACGTTTTTCTTTCCGCAGGTCGTTGCCATTACAGAAGATGTTCAAAATGACCACCTCCTGCTTGAATACAGACCTCACATCGATGTCTCATTGACCTGCGAACACGATCCCACACTCCAGGAATGTTGCGTATGTCCTCAGAGCGTGCCACAATTCGATTCCGAAGGGATTCCAAATCAGGCACCGGAGACGAATAAACCAATGATTTTAAATGGCCCCACAAGTAGAAATCGAGAGGGTTCAGATCAGGTGAGCGTGGAGGCCAAGCAATTGGGCCACCTCTACCTATCCATCGATCAGGAAATCTTCGATCCAAGTACCGGCGAGCCGTACGACTGAAGTGTGCAGGAGCGCCGTCATGCAAGAAGTGAGCGTGCTGACGATCGATCAGTGGAGTGTCGTCATAAACATCAGGTATGATGTTTTCCAGGAAGTTTGTGTACGCCTGCCCCGTAAGTCTGTTTACAAGTACATGGGGTCCAACTAACCGATCACCAATGATACCGGCCCACATGTTGAGGGAGAACCGCACCTGGTGATGAGATACAACAGTTGCATTTGGGTTTTCATACGCCCATACATGCTGATTGTGGAGATTTGTTATGCCATCTCGTGTGAACTGTGCTTCATCTGTAAATAATACTAAGGCAGGAAAGTTCGGATTTGCAGCACATTGCTGCAAGAACCACTGACAGTACCTAACTCGTGCAGGGTAATCTGCTGGTGACAGCGCCTGTACACGTTGCAAATGGTAAGGATACAATTGATACTCTTTCAGCAGTCTCCAGACAGTCGTATGGGGAACATTCACTTGCAACGCTAACCTTCGTGTGCTGATAGAAGGAGTTCTGTTCACAATCTCCAGAATCTCCTCCTGTTCTTCTGGAGTTGTAGATCTTGGTCGTCCCCTTCCCAATCCAGGAGAGTCAAATTTTCCATACTCGCACAGACGCTGATGGAGACTTACAAATGTCTTCCGATCTGGACATTGTCGCTGTGGGTACCTCTCCTGGTACAAACGACGAGCCAGCGCAGCATTGCCGTCTGCCTTACCGTAGATCAAGTGCATCTCTGCCAGCTCCTGATTTGTGTACATGACACACAGTCGAACGCCAAACACAACACTGAATTTAACCTTCGCCTAGGAATGATCTGTCAGAGTGCCCTCTTAATGTGTCCTTTGACGGCAACGACCTGCGGAAAGAAAAACGTTCCGGTGAATTTCAATGTTGTGAAGGCCATAACTCGGAAATGAAGCATTTCCGGACATATGTTGTAATGAACTATTTTGATTGTCTACATGTGGGAAATACATACCTGAAATTATGCCGTGTATTTTTGAAACACCCTGTATAGCTGTTTGAACGGTGTAGCCTTCTGCCATAGGGACTATGAAACCTCATATCATCTGCTGTGGTCAGTTTTCATTGTGTTCCTCTTCGAATTTGCGAATTTTCATGCATTTATCATAATAGTATTATAACAGCATATATGCATTATTAAAGCAGAATCATTAAAAATAACACCTGTTATTCATCAGGGAAATTTTACAGCAACTCAAACTCAAGCCTCTAAGAAAAAATTCTTGCTTAAAACAGTATTGATATTAAATTTCTTCGACATAAGCCTTGTTAGAAGACCGACCCAACCAGCGCCGAAATTCTCAGCGCTGCACGTCTGACTAAATTTAGCCGTCTGGGAACAATGTATATTTTCATAGCACTCTAACCGTAACATTACAAAAGCATTAATAATTCTTCTAACATCATGCCGACGGCCACCACGTGTCTTACATTTTTTTGAGGACGCTGGAGTGTAAGCGCTCGTCAGTGAGCTTCTGCGATAACGTCCTGACGTACGACGGATGGGATGCCTGTTTTTACGACCTCCCTAATGCAAGTATTTACTTAGTAGCAGTTATATCATGTGAAGTTTGTATGACAGTGTTGTGTTGTAGCAATTAAATCGTACAACATCCGGTGCTTTGAAAATAGGATTAAAATTAATTTACATGCAGTTTCATTTTGATTAACTTTAGTATTATACGAGTAGCTGTACAAGAATTCCTACTACACATCTTGTCTCGACAGTGAGCAGCACTGTCTTGTTTTGTGATGATACCAGTACTTTTCCATCTTGTACGTCTCTGTAACAAGATGATTTGGAACGAGATTGATAGCGAAACTCGTAAGAGTACTCCATAAAAGGGACAGCGCTATTAGCGTTAGATTTAAACCGATACTCTGGAGAACTGAGTATGTGTAGTATAATGTAAATACGAGTTGTGTGTACGGTATGACGTAGCTGTGTAATTGTTTGAATATCATGCGTCTCACAATAGTTAAGTCTTGAGTGCAACATATTTGATCGAACGAAGATTCATTAAAGCTTGTATTAGGTTGAAAAATCATAAGAAAAGCTCACTCTGGCCATTGCAGAGATTTTTGGAGACGCTGCCTTTCTGCCTCTCTTTTACTTCGCGGCTCAGCTAGCAACAGCCGCCACTGACAGTCCAACAGCTCTAGTTGAGTTCCGAAATAGAGCAAGTCGTGGTGACTTCTATTCAACTATCGCAATGTCATAATTGTACGCGTAGGATCAGTGGCAAAATGTATAAGGCTGTCGTAGGACGAGCGAAGTATTACAAAGGGAGCGTATTCGAGCGGTACTCCACGCAGCGCACGTGTGTGCCGTGTTGCATGGGGGCGTGGGTGATGAGACAAAAGATGTTCGTAAACATTGCCGACCTCCGACATTCAGATCTTCAAGTTTCCACGCCGTATCATGCTGATAAATTCACTTCTCTGTATGCCTGAGATAAATGTCTTTTGATCCGACAACTCACTAGAATAACTCAAGCAGAGCCTTTTGTTTGGGTGGGATAAAATGCAAGGTTATCGGCTTTAGGTCTCAAAAGTACCTAGAACCTTCAGGAATAGAAGTGCTGACCGCATGCCAGGAATAATCCGAATTTACCTAAATGAAAAGACTGCTTCTGCAGGAGATGTGTGTCAGTGCGACGCCCGGCACGTGACACACATCCGCACAATTGGTGTACCTGAGGTGACACCTTTCTCGGGCTGCGTTGCGTCATGCTGACGCCTTACCTGTTTTATCGCCAAAATGGGATCTGTAAAGCAATACTGTATCCTTATACACAGGGTCATTTTTGCATAGAAGTTGAGAGGGCGTATGTATTTTTTGCTATGTGTTGTGTAAATTCATTTGCAAGAACTTCTCGCAATGGCCTCGAATCCAAAAATGAACAAGGTAATTATTTTTAAAACTGAAAGTTTATTTATAATATTAGGATCCATGAACAATGATGCGTTAAAGCACGTTGGTGGTTTTTGCTGATATTGTTAGTTTTCTGGCAAGGTAGACTTCGATCAGTTCCACTGAAATGCACTTTCGTTGAAACTTTAATTTGAAAAAGAACGGAACATCTAAAGGTTCGTGAAAGAGTTTCTCCTGGTTTTTAAAATTGACGTGGTAAACAAGTCTAGAAAACTGAAATTGGTATGAAATACTGGGAATTTTAAAGGGTTGTCAAGTGCTGAATGCTTTTTATGATCAATTTTGGATGAAGAAGGTCAAGTTAAGGAATTTCGACTAGAAAAAAGCTAATCTGACAACCCTGATCTGCACAGTTCTATCCGATTCAATTTTTTTAATGATTCCTAAACTTATTAATGGTCCTAGCGGAGGCTGAGATGGTCACGTTTGAATGAGTTGGTAGATCTCGCTTAAAAATTTTTCAATACAGTTTTAAGCTCAAACTTTGCTTTTAGACATATATGTAACGAGAGGAATTTTATGTTTTTTTTCGAATTCTTATCACCTGAATCAGATCGTTATCTGTGTGAATCTACAGCTCGTCTGTCTGGAAGTCAATGAAAAATATTGTACATATAATAATATTTTAGAGTGCATATAACTGACACTTGAAAGAGTAATTTACTGATAAGCAAATACATTTCTATCAAAAAGACTGGAAGTTTTGCTGTTTATTGGGTACATTTCTGCTACCGACTACATAGTAGTAATATCCTGCGGCACATACCTGCAGTCTATGTTTCGTGGATATAAACAAGACGCCTACATCTGTACCTCAGTCCTGGCATGGTAACAGTACAGTAAAAAGCATCGTTAAAAGCAGGCACATCCCTTTAGTGATTTGACGGTGTGAGTGAATCACTTCGTCTAATCGGTTTATAAGAGTGTGTCCATTTCTATTCAGCTTGCCACCGCCACTTGCTTGTTAAGGAGCACTCGCCTTCTTCTGGAGAGTTTGAGGGTTCGAAACACTGAAAACCCGGTGTTTCGTGTTTCTTCCCGTCGGGATAGAAACAGAATAAGCGACACTCTCCTTTTCAACTATGATGTTTCAAATGGGTACCTGCTCGACCCGAAATAACTTTCATAGCTTCCGGGCTTTAGTTATAAGTCATTTGAAATACCAGTGTGCATGATGATTTGTATAAACGCGATTGGAACAAAATGTTATTTTTTGTGGCCAATACTTGTAGTCTACTACTACGCGTTGTGTCTCTTCTGGCGTGTTGTTCGCTTGCTGTATCCCAACCTGACGACTCATTTCGTGCGTCAATCTCGTCAGTCGTGCAGCGCTTGGGTATGTTAGCGACAGTAATTTAGTTTAACTCTAAAATTATGTAAAGAATTCAATTTTTGCACCGTATACACAAATGCAGGAAAACTTGTTTCTCACAATCGGACAATCATAAAATTAACCAATCAACCAAATTCATATTCTTACCTGCATGCCTTTGAGTTATTTGAAGAAACTTGATGAGAAAGGATAATGATTAAAAATTATCCTCGAACTCGGGATGGGTCGAAGATGATACGTTTTACATGTAGTTTCCTTCACTAGCCTTGTCTCATCTAGTTTTTTCTGACGACACTTTGATTGGGACATATGATATGAATTCACAATAATATTATTCTAAAATAGAGTCATTAATTACAGGCAAGATCCTGATAGAATCACACGGCTCAGTCACGGTCAGGTTTTTGTGGGTTCAGCGAATCTTACCTCACAGTTTCATTTTTTGGACTCCATGCTTTAATGCTCTTGTTACTGGTGTTATCGATAGCGTTCAAATAAACAATGGAAAATAACACGAAAAAAAAGTACGATGCCACCCTAACAATTCAATTTTTAATTTAATTATCGCCAGCAAGAATGAAGTCCAAAAATGGAGGTAGTGTGCGTGTAGATGGCACGTAGGAGGGCTAAAAACGCACACTCGTTTTGGCGCGATGCCGAAATATTTTAGAGTTCGTTCGAAATTTACTAATTGATTTCAGTGGGAAGTCAAGTCGAACGAAATAGAGGTACTGCAGAGAAAATGAAAATAAATAAATAAAGGTACTGCATTTCGAATTTTATCTAATAGCTTCTATTTCATCACGGTTTGAGTGTTTGAAAAGTTCTGAAAAGCTTACAATTTCTAAAAGCATTCAGAAAATTCGTATGCTTAAACTAATGTACTGCACATAGGGAGACGGATAGCATTTCAAAAAATGAAAAGTAGTAGTAGTAGTAGTAGTAGTAGTAGTAGTAAAATGAAAAAAAAATTCCTGGCATTTATGAGCTTCTGTTTATGTAAATTCCGTTTTCTTCAGAGTAGTCGCGTTGACTGCAGTGGAAAATGAAAGCCCGCAGGTCTGCTGGTATTGTCGTTCAACTTTTTTATTCTTCGTGACAATACTTCTCTGCTGATGAATTTCGGTTTCCGATTTTGTCAGTTTTCATGAGGGCTTTAATTTTTTAGCCTTGCTCTATACTGATATCCATAAGTCTAGTTTTCAATCATGCTACTCAAGATACGTCTGCAAGCATGAAAGAATTACCGAGCCGAATCCGAAGACATCAGATACGTTACAATGCAATCAGATGAACTGCGGGAAACACAAACATTTATCCTCAACCTTGAACGTGAACACAAGGTTACTATGAAATTAATGGACCCTTTGTCTTTGATATCAGTGTGTTACGTCAGTGATAAAATTTATTGATTATTCACATACCAGGCTAGGACGACTTTTTTGCTATTCATACTTTTTTCTTCGGCTTCTATGAGAGCCATTCATGAAACCTAACGGAGTCACTACCTGGTCCTGTGTGCCACTACGGGACTGCGTGATGACACATTCAGGGTTACGTTCTGACGAGGCTAAAGCCGAGTGGTGGCACAAACAAAATAACGTAATGCCGAGACAAAAGGTTGGTTGTGAGAAATCTACGTCAAACGAAGAGTTTTTTGGTAGCAGAACCAGGGTTGCACGTGGTCGAAACAAAAAGTTTTCGGTGAGGGTTGTGCAGAGTCATACCCATGCATTTTACTACGGTTGTATGGCATCACAACCAGGGTTGCGTGGCGTCACACTGACGACAGCATGCATCATACTCAAGATTCGCTGCAATGCTGGTTGCAGCACACATAGATCACGTCCGACTCACGGCAGGTTTCCTAGTTCCCACTCAAAAGATGCAGGGTCGGAACAGGGGTGCTTATATGACACTCGGTCAACTGCCATGCAGAGCACCGTCACTCACGTGGCATGGTAAAAGTGAAATTACATCATACGTTATACTAATGAAAATCTTTTTCCATATCGAACGCTAAATCACAAAAAACATTTTTTTCTTCGATATTCAGCAAAGCATAAAATCTCTTATTGTATTTTTTTAAATTTGAATTTATCTTTTCGTTCAACATTTAACCGAATTAAAGCTTGAAAAGTTTGCTAATGAGACTCTCATAGCCCTGAGTTGAGTGCGCTTTCGTGTGTTCCGCTGCTGGCGTGGAGGAGAATTAATTAAAAAGTCCTAATTTTTTTAAATAAATCGCATTAGTTTGAACTGCAAAGCTTTGATATTCCTGATTTAATGTATTTTTACTATTGGTTTACAGGTTTACATTATCATTATTGTTATTCGATTATTTACATTTTAGTTTCAACTTACATCAAGAATATTTTTAGAAAGAACTCTGACACACATTACCAAATTCTTTTCTAGCATTCCCTTAAAACGTATTAAAAAATTATCAAATAATCTTTCTAATACCTATTCCATGAGTGAGTGTTACTATGTTAATGTTCTTCTGTTATACGTGATCTTTTTTTTATAGATAAATGGCTTCAACACCTCATTTATGTCGCGAAGCCCCAAAAGAAGGAACATTCGCAGCTACATAACGAGCGGCTGGCAGGCGCACGTGGATGAGCGACCGCTGCGGCGGCGCGGCTGCGCGCGATCCAGTCAATTCGCCCTCCCAGGAATGCCAATAAGTCGCGCTCACTCGAACACACCTGATAAATCCTGTGTCTCAGTTTCAGGCAGCAATTAGAGGGTCTCTCGGGCAGTTAATTATCTCGGTAAGGGCTTTGTGAGCTCCGTCGAACTAATTGATTAAAGGGCTCATGAGGGAAGAGCGAGGGGAGCGGGGCGAGGAGGAGGCGGAGGAGCCAGCCAACCCTGAGCTGAGCAAAAGATTGCTTGGAAAACCGATAAAAGCAGCACGAACAAATGCGAGTCCTCTGAAAAGAATCGCTGATCGGTGTCTATCTGGTTTTGTACATTATCGTCGTTCATGAAATTTATCTCCCGTATTATGGCTCTCTAGGTTAAATGATCCAGCTTTTGATAGGCATGATGGTGGAAAATTTATCTTTGTGAACTTTCTCAGTGGGAAAATCCAGCGCTGCCATACCTTTGGTTATGTATATGATGGACCACAGTTGGTCGAGCGTGAAATTTCATGTCAGTACCACGGTTCTGGGGCGGTTCCTTAGAGGCCATGAATGCTTATCACCGACTGGCCAACGGACCGTTTACCTTTAATGAGAAGCTTAACTTGTCTTCAAGTGAGGCCGTGCCGCTGTATCGGGCTCCAAACATAAGCATTTGATGCAAGCGTGGGTCCCAGAGCAACATTCATGTACTTTATTTCAATTGCCGCCACTCATTTTGAGTACATGAGCTTGAAAAAGAACGAATTACTGCTTCAGATGATGAGGGAGAACTCACAAACGACCGTACACTAAGTCAGCTATCTTAGACTTACAGGTACAGTAGATAGATCACGTCATAAATGTACACACGCAATGACGTCTATTTTCAAACTTTCTAAAGGATCTTTTTCTTTGAGTTGCCTGCGGCTAATGCATCCGCTTTTAGTTCACTTGTCGGCAACATAGAGCCAAAAACTCTCTTATCAGCAAACTATATTTTACCCGCATACGCTAATGCAGTCGGTTGATCTTCCTTGAGATTGTGAAATGCGATACGTTAATCCAGCCACGTGCAACCTCGGCCTCAAATGGAGCACATAATACATTTCTTGAACGATCGGATCTTATTCTATCGCGTCATTCTTTCCTGAAAGCATAAATTCCATAGAGTCCATGAAGAAATTTATAGCGGGTGACGCAGCACGACCTGATAATCATATAAATACAAGCTTCATTCGTTATTATTCGAAGATTCTCGGTAAAGAAGTTTTAAAATACACGTATTGGTGTCTCGCTTATCTTATCTATAACCGATAAATATTCTTGCGTGATTGGAGTAATTTCAATAGCACGTTACAGGTTATTTCAATCTGGTTGGTTCGATGCATGTCGTAACAACTGCTCTTTTAAAATTTGTTCAAGAAATTTTCTCGTTTTAGGTCAGTCATTATTTAGCTTCACATCAATCGCAAGCCCTTGTGATTTTCTCTTTACGGTGTTTCATTATATAAAAGGAATTTTCTCTAATAGGGAAATATGATTTTATTTGTAAGAAGAAACGTTTACCATCGTTTTCCCATCCTTCGACTTGCAAGCATTTCAATGAAATACTGTGATAAACAATACGTTAATATATTAATATATCGGAATATTATTAGATTGGGAACATCAGTAAAAGCAATCAAAGTATAGCGGAAAACTTTTGGAACCGCGGCGAAGAGGACTGTATGAGAAGGCTTGTTTCGCAGGAGTCGACTCAGCGGGTGCGCGAGGGTCGACGCTTTGTTTGTGTCTCGACGGTTTTGGGTATCTGTCTAGGCCATTAAAATGTCCCATAAATCGGAGGAAAAATAAATTTAAATAAGGCTATCCAGCTACATACGTGCAACTTGATGGAGAAAAGCTAACCAAATATGAGGAGTCTATACATATGAAATACGTGGTCATTGGATTTTTTTCTAAAGCGTTAGGATGAACTAAAATTTGACGTGAGAATTTTTTTTAAAAATTTAAAGATAGCTTAGCGGGAAACCTCTTTGAATGTGGGTCACATGTGGACGCGTGCACGATAGGGAAATTTAGCTGTGCGGAAGTGTGTAAGAGAAAATAACTGCGATAAAACTACATCGTGAGCAGAAACGTCATAGGGAGAAACAGCGTTCAATGTGCATTTATTAATGTTGTTGTTGAAATAAAACATATAAAATATTGAAAATCGGTCAAGTGACACATGAGTAGTGTTCATAAGTATGGGTGAATAGATTCACTATCAATGAAAAATTAAATGAACATTTATTACAGATTGACGAGAACAAATATGAAACTAACTAGTGTTAACATTTTTTCTTACCTGATACATCATGGCTTTCTCTAAAACCACAACTTATAAGCTTAATAAATGGCAGAAAATCCGCATTGCTGACATGGGTCGGGTGAGTTCGAATAAATTGTCGGAATATACAGCGTCTCGGTAATGATAAATTCCTTAAAAATGGTATTTTGCATGATGAAGATATACAGTTTAAAATATCTCATACAAGAAAAATGAAATTAAGGTTCATATTAATCTACGCTAAAATATAATTTAGTGATAGAAAATATCAGGTTGGTGTAAAAGTAATGTCCGAGTTTTAGAAAGGATGTTTAAAATTTGATCGGTTAATTATTTATAGTCAGTTATAAGTGATACATATTTCTGTGACTAAACTAAACGATTTCCTTTCAGATTATTTCTGGTACATATATATTTTTCATAAATATTAACATCTATGTTTGTCCCATTTGTAGATGACATAAATGTTCTCCTACACGAGTTTCATAAAGGTGTTAATGCAAGTGAGGAGTCAAATCTATTCAGAACAGTTTTAAGGATGATGTAAAGGAAATAAGTTGCAGGAGAGAGTTTTCCGGTTTTAGATGAGCCAAAGAAAGGTCGTCCAAGAACACTTGATTCCGATCAAATGAATGTTCTTGTGTCCGAGGATGTTACCGTTACCACTTGGGGGATGAAAGGACAGTTAGCAGTTAAAGACAGTTATACATGGCCCTTACAACCTGCTTCTGATTCCCATTTGTTTCGAGGACTACAGAACCATTTTAGTTAATTTAGATTAGCAACAAAAGAAGAGATTGAAAAAGTATTGAATTTGCATTTTGATTCCAAGCACTCAGCATTTTACAAGCGAGGCTTTTATAAGCTTGAAGAAAGGTGGAATGAGGTTACTGAAAGCAACGGAGAGTATGTTAATGAATAAATGTTTTATAGTCATTGGCTCATTCATCTTAATTACTTTTGCACCAACTTGACAGAATGCGTTCCTGCTTGCAGGTGGAGGATCATGTTGTGATGGAGCTTCTTTACACTTGCCTTTGCTTCTACAACAGTCGTTGTGAAAGAAACATCGTCCGGAAAAATTAGTCTTCCCGAGGTCAAATTTGAGAACTGATGTTGGAATAAAAATTGAACAAAATGAGCATCAAACTTGACATGAGACTGTAAATGATATTGTGTAGAGGATGCAATCGTTCTGTGCCTGTTATCTGAATGTGTTTTTCTTTCGTGTTACCGTATGCTGTAATCGAAGTCTTTAAGGTCTGCAATTCTTTAATATCATATTCAAATAGCTAACATCAGTAATCGGGGGAAGTAAATTGGCCGGCCGATGTTAAGATTTCAGAAGTGTTGTAATGAAGTATACCAATTTGTAATTGCGGGTTCTCTGCATAGCAATCGTGTAATAGGATCTTATGGCGTGTGAGTAGTGAAGTTCCAGTCAATCATAATATGTTCCAAGTATATTCATCGAACAGGTCTTGGCTTAAAGACAAAAAAAAGCCCATGAAAAACAAAAAAAAAAAGGGTTGGAGATGTATTTCTGTCTCTCTCCGAACTTTGTGAGTACCTTAATAATTTTAAGTTTTGCAGGCTCATTGTGGTATATTTATCGTGTTAGTGCTGTGCTTATGTTTTACTTATGCAAATTGCACAATCATGTATATGTTTGCGTGGAGGTATGGCATTCCTCCAGTGGGAGATTCTCTTGTTAATGCAAATTAACTAGGGGGACAATTGTTTCGTGACAATACACAGTTCTGTTTTTTTTTAAACTTATGTACTTATGTCCGTAGAAACAAATTTTACGTTAAAACTTGCGTGTTGTGATTGCAATTTTGATGCAGTTGGAACTATAGCTGATTGACGTCAACCATTCTATTCCGCACTTTTAGTTCCTCTAGCGTCAAAGTTTGCGTTGAATTTTAATATATTTGTCGCTACATTTTCTGCCCATACGCGTTACTGCAGACTCCTGCTAGAAATAAGGATTCCGCACTTATTTATTCATTATACGATTTATGATTTTAAAACACGATAAGAACGGAGCCCAACAGTATGTTCCTGACATCCATTTTTTTACTTGATTCTCTGTCGGAAACAATTTTTTAGTCGCCAATCACTGCCATTGTTCTCTAGCCTGCCACGTTAAAATGTATACGAGAGCGCACTTTGGAAGTCTGTTACTCGCGTTCAGCATGACAATCATTCATCACTGCCGGTTAATTTATGAGCAAACTGTGATTTGGGCGCGCGTGGATGGAGTGATTCATCGTAGCAGATGAGAAAAAGCCCAGGTGCAAACACCAGCGACGACTGCTTTGGCTGCTCCAGAATATCCGTCTGTTTCATCGGAGAGGAGTATTCCCCTAAATCCCGGATCTTTAGTCGAGTTTCGAAGGACCGATACTCAGTTCCTATCTTTCAGACACCCCAGTTTGACCCTTGTGCAGTCAGGCAGGACGGGCGGAGATGCGCGAGTCTGTGCAGGGCGTCCCTGCCCCGAGTGGAGGTGGCGTATTACATTTCAAAAAGCCCCCGAGCCTCGTAAGTGATGTAGTCGAAATGTGAAGGATCGGGTCGGTGATGGTCGCTCTGTTTCCTATTTGTCAGATGGGAAAAAAAGAAGCAACTCCGTAGAATTGGAGTGAATTGAGTGCGAGCCTCGGGGGGGAGAGAAGTGGAGGGTGGGTGAGGGAATAGGAGGGAGAGCGGTAGTGAAGTCTTCGAACAAAGAGAGAGGGGCTACGATATGATTGTGCTTAGAGAGGGTCATTCAAGAGGATGATGAGGTAATTGATAGAGGGAAAAGGGAATGCCAATTTCACGAGGGTCACAAGTGGATAGATGGCAACATTGAAGCAAGTAAAATGAGAGAGACAGGCATGATCGTCGTGAGTGAAATTATAAAAATAGCGAGAAGTTAATTCCATGCCGGTAGAAATGATCCAGCAACTACCGCAAAAGCTTCGGGCGAAATTCGTTCTGTGCTAGAGTTGCCGAATAGGCGCACAAATGTTTGTCTTAGAAACTTGTTGGAGCAGAGGTTGCTTTGCTCGAGCTCCTCTTATTTCAGATACGCCAGCGAACTACATCACACAACATCAACGCCGGGCCTCACGTATCGAGGAACATATGGTCAAAACAATGCTGTGAATTGCGCGCTCTGATCATTAAAAATTTTATCTTCAGTTCGGTTGTGCTGTTCGTGTGAACTTATTTTTACGCTTTAATTCGTGTCTTCCTAAAACAGACTTTCTTTCTCGAATGCATTACATCCAGAACGCCGACTCTCGTGATACTTCCAAAAGCAGCATGATAACTTTTCGCCCAATTTTCAAGAGTAAAGCTCATCGATGAGGAACACTTGAGAAACTAGACGCACATTTAAAAATTGGCCTCTATTTGTGAGCTTTCCATCATGTTTTCGCATTAAGATAACATGACAACGTCTCTTTCGGTCTTGTTGCAGTAGAGGCAGAGTTGAGCTGATGACGGCTTCTCATGCACCCTCTGCAAAGACCAGCTAATAAGACTAACTTTACACTTCAACTTGAATGTTTCTGACATTGACTGCCAGATACAGCACGTGAATACCTCCTATAACATTTGTTTCAACTTCTTCCGACCTCGGCACTAAGTGCAAACAATGTTGTTGCTCGTCCACTTGCCCTAGCTCCAGATGTTGCTTAGATCATTGGTGTCTCGCCAGCGTGCGTGATCTTAGGTTACAAGCACGAGTAGCGACTAGTTCTATCATGCCTATTGTTGCGTGCTCATGATGTTACTGCTGATGTGAATTTAATTCAAAGATATTTAAGAATATCTATGCGAACTACCGGAGGTAGTTTTTGTGCCATTGCAACCTTAATGTTGCATGGAACATTGCTGACGATACTTTACAAAGAGTGCTCTGCCTCTGTTGTGTTTGTGACTCTTCAGTGCTGGCTATTGTAAGCTCCGGTGCTGTTACCATCGACGGATCTGTTACAGCATCTGAATTAACATTCGCTGCTGACACAGAGAGATCATCACGTCATTTCATTGCACGAGCCTTTTAATGGACCTGACGACACGTCAGATCAAGAAATCAGCGATGACGTCGATCACTACAATGACGTCTCTAGCGTCAGTGACGTGGCTGCTCGCATTGATTTTCCCGTCGTGTCACATATATACCGATAATATCTATAAGTATTACTCACCCGATCAATATATGTGCATGCTTCAACAGCCACGCCAGTACAAATATCATCAAAGTCCCAACATCAACACCATCACAAAACCTTCGTCGATGCCACCAAACCCAACACCGTTGCTCCACTAAAGCATCCCTATCATCTCTAACTAACACACCAACACTGAACACACCACCGTCACCACCGTCACCACCCCCGTCACCACCACGAGGATGGGAGCAATTAAGCACGACCTGAGCAGGGCTTCGTGGAGTTGTTTTCTGGACCTGGCTGCTGCCTTCATTATTGCGGGGGGGGGGGGAAGCTGTGGGGGGCGGTGAGAGGGAAGGGGAGCTGGGGGGGTGGTGTGAGGGAAGGGGAGCTGGAGAAGCGAAGCGGTGTGAGGGAAAAGGAGCTGAGGAGGCGGTGTGAGGTTTGGGAGATGTAGAGCAGGGGACGTGAGGGGAGTGTATAGGAAGGAGGGAATGGGATGTGAGTAATTGGAGATGTGAGGGAAAGAGGAAGTGAGGGGATGTGCTTTGTCAAATGAGGTGGGAGGTTGACGGAAAGAAGCGTGTTTAATTAGATTTCAACATACCACATCAGAGCTTCTGAGGCACTTGGTTAGCTGTCCGATACGCGGTAAAGTTTAAGCAGAAATGCACTTCTTGGGTGCATTATCAATATGGTTACTTTCGTATCTAGGTTCTTCAAATTTTGTATCGAATGTAGGAGACTTTTGAGATTTCTAGGGCAGATGAAGGAGATATCAGGGTACATGACGGTAGAGTCATGATGTACAACAGTAGTCTCCGGGTACATATAGTGTGTGTTGGGGGTATTTTTTTCTTGAGCTCAGATTATGGGGAAGACCAGTCGTCGATGTAAGACTCGTGGCGGATCTCGGAGCTGCGATGCCGTTAATAAGGGAACTCTTAGTCAGTGAAGACTGGTAAGCTGCCTGCTCTCTCACTCATGCTTGTCCCTGTCCTGTGAATTTTTAATCTTTTGTAAGGAATCATTTGCGAAATAAATGCGTTTTAAATAAAATTCTTGATATTGCATTAAGGTTTGTGGTTTATAATTCCTGTTCTGATTACTTTTAACGAGTGAACGTTCAATACGCTACTGTACATAGCGGTGGTATCTTGGAGTTCAACAGTAGCGTCAGGGTACGAGACGGTAGCATCAGGGCACAGGAATCGAAAGGTCTGCGATGTAGGTGTGAGTCAGACGGACATTTTGTTCACTTTGTTCTAAGATCGCCGAGTATGTTAGATTGTGGAAGCTATCACATTCTCCGCCAAATCAATCTTCTCGCTCATAGACTTTACAAAGCTGGAAAAGCATCGATACTTCTTCTACCAGCCGTCTTGAAATATGGGGGCAGAAGTAATGTTTTCCAAAGCAGTGCGTTATTCAGAATTTCTCCTAGTTCATTCTTGGGGAAAGTTTCTCCTTAGCTAGCAACAGTTGCGGTACTCTATAATAGAAAATGAAGACCCATTTTGAAGAGTGTGCTGTGGTGAAAAAAATGCAGATCTACCGGAAGCACTCGACACGAAACTCGTCGCGCCTGATTTTATATTGGAATCGGAAGAGCACTGCAGTGCCAAGGTAAAATATGATGAATGGTGAACTCAGCAGGATTTAAATGACATTAATAACGCACTTTTGACGTAATTATTGACTGTGATATTTCGAGACCAGTGAAATCCCGAAATTTTCGCGAAACAGGATTTATTATCCTAGATACCTAGATCTCAGCTAGAACTCTTGAAGCAATGAGCTGTGTCCCATTGCGAGTTAAAATGTGTGGCATTTTTATTATGAATGCTTCCAAGTTGTAGTGACTCAAGCCTAAATACAAACTAGAGCATATAAGGGCTTTCGATCAGGATGGCACTGAAACAGAGTTATCCTGAGTGTATGTACTGTGTTATATCGGATTGAATCGGATTGAATATCGGATTGAATGGACCTCACGGGAGTGGCCGTCGCTGAACCTCGGCCACTGTATGACACGAATCACTTGAGCTGAATGATAGCTAGAGACACCAAGGGCGAAGTCGTAGTTATGTGAATACTGTAGCAGCGTTTTAAAAAGGTCGCTCTTGCACTGTACAATAGAGTGATTGAGGTTTGGTAATAAAAATAGGCTGAGTGGTTAAATGTGTGTTCACCGTGAGCGTTGATTTGACGCTCATATACACGTGCCGTATGGGCACAGTTGGGTCACGGCCAATGCTGACAAATTAGACGCTGTATTATGGTATGTTTTAAGCGGACGTTTAGGTACAAACAATGCTTGAGTTCTAGTCTACAGCGAGTCTCCGAGTTTGGAAGCACGGTTTTGTGAGGTCTGAAACGATGTTTATACGTAGGTGTGGAAAGGGGTCTTAGTGTAATCGAAAATGTGTGCTGTAGGATGGGATAGAGGTTTGGAGTCCTAAAACCCAAGCTGGTCAGGTCTGAAAATATTCGTTAAGGCTTCCTAAAGTTTCCTTAATCGCTACTTGAGGTATGACCATCATAAATTATTTTAACAAAAAGCTGTAATACATCTTAAGAAAAAGTTAAAATGTTTTTTTGTATTTTATATATCAGTAGGTTGATACAGGATATTGATTGAAAAAAGAAATTCATCTTGGTGAAGCGGACGAAAATCTGCAGCTAGTAAATTGATCGAAAGAACAAGAAGTATTATTCTGTTGGTTTCCTACACTGTTGTGTTTTTCCTCTTGAATCTAGAAAGACAGCAGCAGCTCACTGCATCCCAGTCTCAACTCCATCAAGTAACATAAAGTTCACACTGTCTTCTGAACTGCGCTGGAATTGAGAATCGCTCTCAATAGAGGCTCATTTTCTGTGGTTAATTACGAAAAAATTTTTCTGCATGCTGACTGAATTCTGAATTCTAAAGCAGCATTTCCAAAAGAATAAAATAAGTGGAGTTGGATTAATTAGAGGGTATATCATATTTGCAAGTACATTTTTATGTTAATTTAGAACCTCATTTACATATAAGGTATAAAGCCGTAAATGATATTCTATGGACACGCAACCACTTTAAAATTCTCCCTGTTGCGTAACATAGAACGTAGAATGATGTCCATCATTGTCTAGGTCCATAAAATAGCAAGCGATTTATCGTAAAATCGAAAGAGATTTAATAGATGAGTAACGCAATTTATACATTCACTTGACTATAAAGACCAAATAGGACCGACAGCTAAGGGGCTTCTGCCATGATTACTTTCCGATTTTCTTGTTAACGCGGCCCTTGGTCTTTTTCCATCTCCCGCATTCGCTAAACCCTTTCATGACACTTCCCCCGACCCTTCCTTTGACGCCATCCAATTGTTGCGTGAAGTTTTTGCATCTAGAGAGGGAACAAACGAGCCTGTATCTTTGCTCTCCTTGAGCTTTGTCCTTGCAAAACGCCTGCAAAATTAATTGAGTTCCCTTCAAAAGAACTCGTACGAGCATCATGTGGCGAAAGAAACTTTTTGAAAGGCGATCATCCGTTCTCATTGGCAGACGAGAATTTTACAGATTTTGAAAAGGAGGGTTGATAAATAAAACAAGACCTGTGAACTCACGTCAACTCAACGGCTTCCAGTCCCGAGATTGTGACTTTCTTTTAAGTTCGAACTAAAAAGGCTCTTCAAAGATGTATCCTTTCCAAAAAATGGTGTACCATTGAAATGAGATAATGAGTTTCGTGTTTCGAAACACTAGTAAACTGAGCGCCGAGCCAATGAACAACTCTATTCACGATAGATATTGAAATAATTTTTTCGCAGTCAAATGAATTCGCAGAGTCAAGTGAAATGAATAGCCCTTCATCGAAAGGCTTGATTGTGGAAGTTTCTCTTGTTATTCGCGGGATTGCAACACATACGATAATGTTAACTGAATGGGGAGGTTTGTCTAGCGTTTAGCCATAGAATGTTAGTCTTAAATGCGTCATTTACTTCTTGGGACGATACCGGCATTTTGAGTAGCAATCATTTTGTGTCTGTAAATCAATAGAATTTCAACGTCGTCTGAAAAAGCCGACGATCACTGCTCCATTTACGGAAAGTCAGCCAATAACTTAAGTGGACCGTCAAAGCTATGCATTCAAGATTCATCAGTAATTTGAGGATTCTTTAGAGTTAGCAAATCGTCATCTAGTTGTACGAAAAGTGTTGGTCCGTCATGACATCGATGAACAACGTCCAGCACCGTTTTAATTCGCTGGGCAGGTGCCGATCGAGCGATACCAGCGCCAGCATTTCTCGCCTTCCTTGCGTAGAGTACATTAAATAGTGTCCATCATACGGTGATTCTCAAAAAGGATTTTGGTAGGGAAAACTAGTTACCGAAATGTTCATTATTTAGTAAAATTTTTATTCTTCAGAGTTTGTTCCGTTTTTGTTAGTTACTTCAGTAGACAGGAGTTATTTATAAGAATGCTGCAAGGTTGCACTTCCCGTGAGTGTAGGTATTGACACAAAAAGTAGGTAATACCACATTTAGGAAAAAGATTATGTAATCTTAAAATACCCGTAGACAAACTCCTCAATGCAAAGCATGTCGTGTTGTGCGCACTCCAATTTTCTTAAATTACGTGAAAAATTTAGTGTCAGAGTCAGCATTTTAGAGTAATCGATTTTAGTTTTTTCACCTCGCTGAATAAGCCTCAGGGGAAAGGCCGTCCCTGTATTTCAGATGCAAAATCGTGGGTATTCACTAGTTTCTAGTTTTCACGCATATTTGCTAGTGAACCTCTTAATTGTCATCTTTTCCTAAGCGTGAGAATGCTTCCCCTCACGATGCATCTGATTCTTAACAATACACTATGCTCGTAGTTTGGAGACCGATGATCTTATTTGCTTTAAACTATGCTACCAGAGTAGGCTCTTCATCAAATAGTCATTTTTATTCAAAGTATAGAGGTAGTTGATTCAAATGTTCAATCTTCGATCGGATGAAGCAACAAAATATCAAAGTATTACTAATTGCAGCCATTTAGAACTAACATTTAAATAATAAAACTTATTCTCATGCAAGCACAAAATACTTATATTCAGAGGGGCAGTAGTTTATTTTGGGCATCAACCAGACGTTGATACTTCTGATTAGTTCTCCACCAGGTTTTAGTTGAAGGTTAAAGCCATGATCCATATTTTTTGGTTAAAACGAATGACTTACATGACCGTTCATTGTATTGGATTACACCCAGCTCCTGAAGTAGTTATCTTTTCTTAGGTAATTAAAATGCCTAGTGAAATCTACAAAGTTTTGTGAAGGCCTACGTTTTATCTATTCCCATCGGGTTCGAGGATCGAGCAGCCTGCAGTAGAGGTCAAAAAGGATCCATATGATGGATGCAGATCCATAGTTACGACTCATAGACTCCAGAAAGACTTGTAATTTATACAGAAATTAATAGCTCCAGAAGACCTGAACTGATCAACACTTGAATAAGTTCATTATTGCATACGTACTGCAAACAGTGAATTTTTCGTTCACGTAATCTTCACAACATACGCGCAGTAAAGCTTTTACATTAATGAGCGGCTTCTCTCGTGCGCTTATAGTGCAAATATTACGAGCATAATTAATTAGCAAACCAACAGAGTCGAGTGACTTTAGAAGAGTTTTTTGTTCGGTGCTCGATCGCACGGCCTAGCACGAAATTGTCGGGGCTTCGTAAAAAGCTTCCACTTTTCATTGTTTGCTAGGAAATTAAGTTCAATATTGGGACTACAGCATTAGCGGCCCTCGAGCTAGATGCATTATGCGTTCGGAGACCTGCTAATAATTAGTAGAACTTCAATAGCAACGAGCCCATCCGCGCCCTTTTAGAAGCAACAAGATGGGGCTGCGTGAGAGCAGAGCTAACCTATCTCCAGCGGCCATTAGTGGAGTGCCCTGCGGTCAGTGTTGCCGTCGGGCGTTTAGAAAAAGTTCACAGCTTCATCCAAAAATGCTCTACTTCTCGTCTCTAGGGGTTTGTTTTTAGATATAATTCCATCGTAGTTGCTGATATAGACTGCTGATACATACTCCTCGCATATAGACAATGAAAAAAGTTAAACTTTCCATCTCAAACAAATCACAGTGAGATTTAGCAAACGTTTACGAATTGAACTGATAAATCTAGACGAGACTTGTAATTCAAATAAAACTCTTCACTCTGAATTGAATTTCGAACTCTGAATTGAACTCATAGTTTCAAATAAAACTCGCAACTCCAAATAAAACTCATAACTTTATTTAACTGAGCTCGTGATTCGAAATATAACTCGTGACTCTAAATAGAACCTCTAACTATAATTAGAACTCTAACCTATAAATAGAGTTTTTAATTTTGATTAAGACTCGTATCTTTGAATAAAGCTCCCTACTTTAACAAGAACTCTTAACTCTAAATAAAATTTTTAACTTTATATAAAATTTCTAACTTGTAATAGAACTTCTAACATTGATTCGTTCTCCAAGATACACGTCGGTAGCCCACCCCCTGAGAACACTTCAAATTCAGAGCTCCTCGAGGTGTTCAAAGCAACTGATGTCTGAGTCAGCGATGATGGACGTGGAAGATTGTGCTCAGTTTGTCCGTGTGACGAGGTATGCAGAATTTACCCTCATTTTTCTTGTTTCTTTCTCGCTCGGTGGCGGTCGCACTGCAAGCGTCCGCCCCTCGACGTGGGTGTCTATTTTTTATTCCTCTGATACACGCTTGCTGTCAGTGTCACGGTGTCACTCCTGCCAGTGGTGATGAACATAAAGTGTTTCGCTTCGTTTGCTGAGACGTAAAATGCAAATAATCAGTATTTTACAAATTGTTGTTATAATCAGAAGAAAACTACCAGAATGTAGTTAACAGTATAATGCTATTATTTTTTTTAGGGAATGAAAATAATGGCAAGGTATTTTAGCATCCAGTTAGTCATTTAGATGCTTGTTCGGACTCCTTTCCTTTATTAAATAGAAAATAACTGAAAAAACAGTTATGTTATTAAGTTCTGTTGGAATAATCAATATCGCTTGAGGATCACGTTGTGATGTTAAAAAAATTAATCATTTCCGTTTTTGCGAAGTCTTCGTAATTTTACAGCCGCACATCAATGGACGAGACAATGAAACATCGCCAATCTAAATTTGACGGTTACGTTTTTTCAAACCTTGTCCCAGCTATGGTACTTGGACTTGGTCATTAATCATGAGGTGTTAATTTTTATTTTTTTAATAGATCAGTAAACACAACAGTTCCTATCTTTTACGCACGCCTTGGTAGCTGCTAGAGAAGTCTCATCTTGGTCAGAAGATGATTCTGCACAGCCGAAACAACGGGAGTTATGCTACAATCAGTTCTCCGATGAAAATTAGAAGAGAGTGCTTGACATGGTGTCATCATGGAGAATTTCGCTGCAATTTAAAGGCTTTCTGTCAACTTAGTAATGTGTTTGTTTTATATCGAAAAATAAAGGTCGCAGCTGTTTTATTGCCGTGAGAAGGCTGTCTATAGCACTCCCGTTTGCTTATATCGGAATTGGACCAAATATCTACGTGAAGCGAAATAAATTTCGCCCGAGGTATCTTGAGACATTTTCATGCTAATATTTTCAGTGAAGTGGCTCTTTACTGTAAAGCGGAGTTGAAAATTTTGTAACTTATTAGAATTTGAAGACTTATTTCCGTAGACTTTCGGCAAAAGGACAGGTCTACTTAAAAAAATTGGTTTCTGGGTTTTTAAAAATCAATAGCGGAAATTTGATTACATTTCAATATTATGTGAAGAGTGTTCATTGATAACTTAATGGACTTGAATGTTTTTCATCAGGATCGTTATGGCCTAAAGCCTGAATTGCTATACATTATAAAATGCCGCAGCCAATGCCCATGAATAGAGCAGCTCATACCGAAAAGAAATCATTACTTGCGTTGCACAGGCTATGCATCAATAAAATTGACGGGAAGGAATGAGGAACATTTTTTATTCAAGACAATGCCATAGTAGGTCGTAGCATTTCTTTGCTATACTACTAGTCATCTGAGTCTTCCTATCGTCTTTTTTCGTTGTAGTTTGGCCGAGATCGTATCTGCATTCAGAAATTTGTCTCTTTAATCAAATGTTTACTTTTTTCGTCGGTTGAACGTAATGTTGTCTTCCTGCAATTGATTTTCTTTGCCAATGTGTCATAAAATTTTACACCCTTATGAGTTGCTGTGTCACTTCATTCAACGTGTTTTTAGTAAATCTAGAAATTATGTTTACAGATCCCGTGCTTGTTGGCAGAACCGACATCTCGTTATGTTTTCCTGATCATGTTCTCGGCAGGTCATCAAACTTAAAAATTACACTAGATGTTTGAAATGTGTTTTCTTACTACAGTGCCAGAAATTCTAGGATTATAACCCTGAGTTCGGTTTCTTGGTAAAACGAGATTATACTATTAGGACGGAATGGAATAGTGCTGTGATTTTCGTTTGGCATATCTATATAGGTTAGAGCCATCCGGTCGAACTTTTTAAAATGTTAGATATTTTTTGCCCCCAATTCGAGTGTTTTCATCCTTAATTAATTTTTCCAATTTTTACAGGAAACGATAAAAAGTGCCTTTTGTGTAACTTTCAACGCAGGTGCAAAGTCTTCTTCACGGATTAAGTACTCATCCTTAACGCTGTATTCCTCATCGATTCAGTATAACCATTACTAACAGTAAAGTGTGTAGTTGTGTAGACTTCATCAGCATCAGAGGCTTCTGTAGTTTTGTTTGAATATTTATGTGTTAAATGAGCGAACGATTTTAGTTTTCGGATGATCACACTGTAGTGTGGACATCTACCTCTTGGAGCACAGTTTCTTATGATTGACAAACTTCAAGATCTCAGTTTGTGTGTGCAAATAAGTCCAGTTGAAAATTATTTTAGTGCCTACAGTTGTACTCTGATCAATACGTTTTATAATTCGATCATGTAAAAAACCAGCGAACACAGCCCGTCAAAAATTACCTGATTCGATTATGTCGAAAAAAAAGAAATTCATCTCATTAGGTTTGTTTTGTATGATGGGCAATTTAATACCTCCTGAATTTCATTAAACTGATCCGTCAGATAATTTTAGTATTAGTTTGGTTGAGTGCACCAAACAAATGTACTCAACCCAATTGGACACACAGATCTTAATTTATTTATATCAGTGAAGAAATGAAGCCAATATCACAGATGGGATCCTTGAACAGTTTTCTTTGTTACAGACAAAGGATTCTCATTTAGATTCGTCATTTTGTTCCGTATTTAATGCTGAAACCGTGACGCGTAAACCAAGCAACACATGAAGACTGTTGTTATATAGCACGATTGTGATTTGAGCATATTTTTTCATGCATCTGTATTAATTTTCACAGAAGCCGGTTTTACTGATTAGAGATACGTAAAGGTTACGGTTTACCGAAGTTGAAAGATTCGAATGTTATTAAAATAAATTTCGTAAGATTTTAACTTTTCGGAGAATTTAAGTTTAAGGTAAAATTTGTTTTCATTTCTGAAAGGCGGTAAATCAGAACTTACTTTGAATGTTCGAAATGCTTTGCAATTAAATATATTTTCTGAGTGAATGACTGTATCAAGCATATTACCGCTGCTGAAAATGCAATGTATGTACTGTTTTTTTAAATTCCTATAATAAAAGTCGAGTGATCCAAGTTCTATAAAAATTGAACCGAACCCGCAGTTAACCAAATAATTGTATGTGTTAAACAATTATCAGAGCTTCACTACGTCTCTGAACCTCGAGTACTGGTCTGATCAACAACCAAATATTTTTTTTCGAACGAATTCAGTAACTAAAACTGTTTACTTTCTGAAGTGTTCGAATTCTAACATGTTTCGGTCGCGCTGAGTTGCTCTAACTCTATAATGCGATCACATGCAAGTTTTCGAGAAAATGGTTTGAGCCTAAAGTACCCCTAAATATTTCCCGATGGGCGTAGGTGGTACAAGATATTTAACTTGATTTTTGAAAAAATAATATCTATAATTCTAGATTTAATCGAATACTCGAATTAGGTTATCTTAGCTTCTCTTTTAAAACATTGAACAGGAGGAGTTGAGGGCAAGCACAGAGGAGTCATTTGATTGTATCATCCTTTCGCTAGATGGAATTGACTCCCATTCCAATAAATAATTTTATTTGTTATCACTGCATGCAGAGAATGGTGTCTAAATAATAATACACAGTTGTTGCTTGCTTGGTTGGACGGTCAGTCTCTCTGTCTCGCTCTTGAGGATTTTCATAAGATGGTCTTATGACTATATCTGTGATACGACCTTGTTGCAAGATTTATGTGCTTCTTCGAATTTCATCGAGTTCCGTCATTTTTGATCGGCCGTGTACAGTAATGAGTAATTTAAAGCACAGTCGACCTACTAACGCTGGTAGTGTGTGCCTGGCTGCTATACAGAGTGTCTACGAAAAATGTGTACACTGATTCTATATTATAATAATGCATATCGATGATACTGTAGGATAGTTTTAATTCAAATATATTTATTCACCTTATATCCCATCTATGGGGAGCTTAATAAAAAATGGAAAAATATTGAGTCATAGATTCTCAGTGGATGCAATTTTCGTGGACACTCTGTACAGCATTACAGAGGTACGGGAGGGGATTGGTTCATAAGGGTTTTGGCCGATGTTGTCTTTTGGGTTCCTGGCCATCATCAACCATAATACTTCTACGATCCTCGGGGCACAAATGCTCTTCGTGTCAGACCATATTTCTCGCATAGCGATGTTTTGGCGGTTTGTCATTCTTCGTAAAAATGCGTCTTCTTGTGACGTTGATGTGCGCTTTTGATCAATTTCGGTTCGTGAAATACTAATTTTTTACGTTTTTTAGGGATGGTGACGCCTGCAACGTCGAAATAACTGTGGCTGTCAGTTGAGTTTCCATGTTGCTGAAGGAAAATTGGTCATGAAGTAGTGCGCGGCTGCATCGAACGGAGCTCCGCTGGTTGGATGCTTAGTGTAAATGTTGTGTATTCTGAATGGCTTTGGAAGAGGAAATGCAAAAATCTAATGACCATGTGAATTTTTTCTATTAGAATGAGATTGAAAAGGCGAGTCATCAACGAAGTAGAGTCATTAGTACTTTCTACTTACAACATAAGCAACTTTTTCTCTCCCTGCTGGAGTCGTAGTTTAAACGTCAATGTGCTTTAGGTCAGGCTGACGCAGTGGACTAAGTGTAGTTGTGAATGGCTGCAACTTCTTATAGAGAACGTGGCGAACGATCAGTGCTCAGATACGGCTGATCCAACTCAGCGATAATAAACGAGTTATGGTTTATCAACGTTTTTGCGAGGTTGAACCAAAACTTGTACGAGTATTGAAGTAGTTCTCAAAGAAGAACTAAACAATCAAACGGCTCAGTACACATCAACCTAAGCAGGCCGCTACTGCCTCGCGACGTTACGATCATCTGAGCTTGCCTACCGTCGCAGCGCTGCTGCGGTGCTAACAGGAGAGTCCAACGATTTCAAGTCGAGCAAACTAAACCGAAGAACTAGCATCAAATATAGACACTTGGTTAAGCGCGTTGAAACTTTCGTAAACTAGGGAGAATGTATGAAGAAGTACAGTATATAGAAGAACCTCAAACAGATTGAAGAGAGCTTTGTATTTCTGCTGTCGTAAAGGTATTGTTGGTGATCATCGTTTTGACGACCGAAATCCCTAAAAAAATATCGATAAAGCATACACTTTGCAAGATCATGTTTAGTTCAATAAATCCTTTAAAAGACTTCGGAGTGATATGAGTCTCATTTCAATTTTATGCCTCCGTACTTTTACAACAGGATGCAGAATTGATCAGTAATTTCTAACTAAAATTTATACTATACACAAGTCCAACAACCAATTGATCATTAAAACGCAAGATTTGTAACATTTTTCTCCTATATTTTAAAACGAACGCAAATCAAGGCTTAATGTAACGTTTCGTAATCGAGTTTCAAGCCGCTGCCAACGAAAAAACGTACTCATGGCTGTTCCGGAGGAATATCCCCAAATACGCATTGGGTAATGAATAATTGTTGTGCGGCAGCAGCAGCAGACCAATTTTTAAGGAAATTAAAAACAAAGTGTGCAATTCTTATAGTTTTGTTGCTAGTCCGAGTTCGGATACTTAAGATCGCACCTCGTACGAAGGGAAACATTATGGAACACACAATTGTGAATAGGATAACACAATAGAGCACACACAGAAGTATGAAAGGCAATACAATGAAGCAAAAATATGCACACAATAGTACTCAGAAATGGCCGAAATAATAACTTAATTTTCACGGAGAGTGTGCAGCCAAACCTAATGGTGACGCGTCGTGTATCTGGCAGCCCTACAACCCCGTGGAGCCTGGGGAGGTACGAGAGCAACATGCAGCGTAAGTAATAAACATAAAATATGAACCAGGGATTTTTTAATGTTGATAACAATCAAAGCTAAATCAGCGCTGCAAAATATAAATAATATTGGAAAATAAAAAAATCTTTCGCGAGTACAACGATTCAAATGATATTTTTGTAGGTTGTTTTCGCAACAATATTTATTACAAGTTAATGATTCGGAGGGATTAAATTATACCAAATAAAAACAATATTGCACTATGTAAAAGTTCTTGTTAAATGCAAAAGCTCTAGAAGAAATAAATAACTAAAATTAAATAATTCATTTCCAAAACCTTTCAAAAACGGCTTTCTACGAAAAGAAAACACAAAAAGTATCAGAACTCAAAATCATCTAAGACATGGCGTAACAAAATACTGCGAATCAAATTCGGTGGCAAAAAAAGTACTCATTTTTGCAAGAAATAGCTCATTATATTGCATCTAGTGTAGCAGAATATATAAGAGGGCACTTCATTTCATGTTCGACGTACTTCGAATATAAAGTTAGGCTGCAGTTGTGTGAACTGGGTGAAAGTAAGTGCCAATATAATTTAAATTGAGGTGAAACATGCGCGAATTATCTTCAGAACAAGTGTTAATGCTACGTGAGCAACAGAAAACATCACATCAATATTATGAACATCTTCCTAATTTCTTCAGCGTCTTTTGCAACATCTCAGAATTTTAAAATCCCCAACGAAAAGCCTTCAAATCGATATTTTGCGTCTCGAGTAGCCACTCAGATGAGAGCAGTTCGCTAAGTAGTCGCTTTTAGGAGGAATTTCTAACAATACCAACTTATCGAGATCAAATCAGATTCGGAACTATACATTACGTACACCTGCAACATGGATACCCCGAGAGGTGCCAAAAAACAAGAAAACTACTGACTATCGATTTCTTGGATTGGAACTGATGTTCGATCGGAGATGGCAATAACTTTTCCACAACGAGTCGTACAGGCCTCAGCGTGAAGCTGTCACAACTCAGCAGCAACTGAAAGCATTATGAACATTTTCGGTCACTACGAAAACATACACACGCGCAAATTCTTATATTAAATCACACAGTGAACATAGTAGGAGTTTCACCTGTTAAATGAATACACATAAGCCAGGAACACCTTAGTTTTCATACACAGCAAGCTGCCGTAAACAATCGTACAAGACAAACTTTGAAAAGCTATGTACACGAAAGTTTTCTCGAAAACATACTACTACGATATTTACATTCACAGTCGTTGAAGCTCTTTGTTGACGAATTTCGATAGCATTATACACAGCAGAGCAAAGAATAAATAAAATATGTCCACAAGTTATCAGGAAGACCCCGAGGAGGAGTTTTGGTCCGCTACGGCCACTCGCGAGGTCGTGTTGAGATCTGGCCCTCGCGGGCGCTGATCTGCAATGGGCGACTGCGGTGCTTTTCTATCGATCGAATCACCCAAAAATTTAACCGGCGTAGGCGATGGATTTGAAATCTCAATTTGAGTAGGGAGTTCATCGGATGGTGCCGACGAAACTTTGGAGCCCCGCAACCCTGAGTGACTCTCATTTGTAGGTCGCCACTCTTTTGACAAGTGGCTTGCGTGAGAGGTTGGTATTCCGTGTCGGATGGGAGAGGTGCTCCTGCCATCAGGAGACGACAGGCCTATTTGATTTTTCAATTTTGTTTGTGACGAATTCGAAAGAGAACAAACTTCCGGCGGACGTTCGGATTGGCAGGCAGATTTGAAATCCTTTAAATGTTGTTCTGAAGAACTGCTTGAATGCCCGCTGAGATTCACACCTTGAAAAAATTTCCCATCTTTCGGCAGATTTTTTGCCTCTTCAGCTCCTAAATACACGGCAGACTGTGATGAGCTATGGGAAGAGAGAAGGGTTTTGTCAGCTCCAGAACAGTCCCTCTTTGAGGCACTCTTAGCATCTGAAAAATCACTAGCTTGACTGGGTACCGCTAGATGCAGAACATTCTTGAAATGCCCTTGTGACAAGGCAGCGGAGCCATAGCTAGCTTCCATTCTTTGTTTAAGATTAAGTTCATCTTTCATATGGACAGCTTCTTGATGAACATTCCGCCGGAGATTCGCATCGTCATGTGACACATGCTTCGAGATATCCATAGACGTTTTCACAGCTTGTTTAGATTGAGTAGTTACTCGGTTGCTTGAAGAATCATTATCGTAACCTTGATCAGGCATTGAAGTAAATGCATTATTGTTATTATTCAGTGGTTTTGCAGCTAGAGTAGAAAAAGAAGGAGGGTGGCCGAGGTGATCAGGCATTGACGTAAAAGACGTCGCTTTACGGCCGTCCGATGGCCCTCCTAACGATGATGACGTTTCGTCACCGCTCGAGACGTCGCTGCCGCACCCTGGGCTGGCCTGTGGGGCACACGAGAGAACTTGGTCACGCTCCGTGAAAAGAATATCTAGCCATCAACTCAGACCACTCCGCAAACAAATATACTTGAGGATTAAATAGAAATTTATATTTTGTACTGCGTAGGAATTTACAAATAAGTTTTCATAATCAAAATACCTCGCTATTATTACAAAGTCTAACGCTCGTCATTTGGACCGGCAGTCTTTAAACTTCGTGCAACAAATACACACCGAGTGAGATTTATAACATCACCATTAGTATAGCGTCCAGGCTTTGTAATGTTGGTCACTCTAGTATAAAAGACGGACACGCTGAAGACACCATTACCGACAAAAATGTTCGAGCACTAAATATTCATCACGTTCGGATTTCTTAAAATTAAATACTCGCATTAAGAAAAAGTCCATACAATTGCACTTTCAGCACGATAGATCAAATAAAAAAATGTAACTAAAAATTTAAACAAAAGGTGAAATACTTGTGCTCTGTAAAACTTATTTTTAAAGGTTATAAATCGGGCAATTGTAAGAATTTCACACGTTTATTCTTCGATTGAAGCCTTCAAGAATATTCCATTGGAAAATATTAAGAGAAGCAAAATGCGTCATCATTATCGCGTTAATCACACAGCAAGAAGACATGGCAGCTCGGAGTTGACTTGACATAAAAGATTCTGGATTTCCTTTGGTCAAAAAATGGTGATGGCGCTGTTATAGAAGCCAATAGACGAACGTTTCAAGACGGTCTGGTCTACACAATGACAATTTAAATCGTTGAACACAAAAGAGAATATGAGCGCATAAAAATATCAAAATTTTTACCAAAAACTGCAAGAAAACTGCGCCTCCAGGCTAACGTGAAGTCAAGAATTATGTCGCAAGGCAACGCGCGAAACTTCGAGACGCAGGCTATAAGCTCAAGTTACTACAGACAGTCCAAGATTGCAAAATAAAAATGAACTGAATGAAAAATAGTCCCGACAAGATATAAAATGAAAAAACAAAATTCTGTGTGTAATATCGTGGATGGGGAAAGTTTTAGGAAAAACTAATGGTCGCTCTCTATTCAAAATACTTCGAGCCATAGAAGTGAAAATAAAATGAGAAGATATGATCCACGCATTTCATGATATTGCAGTTCATCTTTATGTTTATTACCCTAACTACAGTACTAGCCTGTCTTGCTTTAAAATACGTGTTGACTAGCCTGTCTTTCTTTAAAATACGTGTTGACTAGCCTGTCTTGCTTTAAAATACGTGGTGACTCACAAACAAATTCCGTCAAGGAAGTTAAGAGGGCGCGCGATCGATCGTGTCTGAGATACCCGGAAACCCTCGGGGCAAGACAACTGGAATTGTACTCCTTAACGAACAGTCCATTTTGGCATGTCGATACAGATATGCTTGTTGAAGGCTAAGCCTATTTGGAGTTGTTTCAAATGCATCCCTGATAGCTCACGATAATTAGGAATAATTTTGATCGTCTGAGACGAGGATACAAGCAATTAATTATTCCTTTTGATAGAAAACTGAAGCATCCGAAGCACAACGCACATGCAATGAAACGCAGTAGAGCATTTGGGGTCTCATAAAAAGGCGGAAAAAACTATAAATGACAATATTAATAGTGATGTATAGTTGAATTAGAATTTAATTTAAATGTGTTAACGTTAGTCGGACATTGTCAGACAGACATTTGAATTTTACTGATTAAAATTTGACCTTCTGCACTAGACCTGAATTTGACATTGTTTTCTATGCAGAATGATTAAGTCAATCACCAAATCTAGGAACTGAGAAACTTGGTGGTAAAAACTGAGTTTCATTATCAAGAAAAAACCTTGTCAAAAAATTCACTCAGAAAAAATGGTTCAATGAACGCACCAGTGAAGCGATATGAGATGATGGCTACCTAGAAGGAGGCGTTTTAGGAATTTACAATCCTAGCTGAAGTTCGGTTTCACTTACCTGCATTGGGCGATAACCATAAAATTACAGCAAATATTTTGACATTTCTTAACAGAGAAATCCCACGTATTTATCTTTTCTCTATGATCGAAGGCAGGTATTATACTCGAACACACTAAGGCAGTAAATGCTCATGGACACCAACCTCCTCCTAGGATAACCGCACGCTGTTCATTTGAGCGTCTCACCTGGGAGGGGCTGCCTGGCGGGCTGCTGGCTTCTGAAACTGCTCTATTGGCGGTGACGTCCGCCAACTGCTGGGTTAAAATATATAAAGTTTAAGAAATCACAAACACGCAATGAAATCTGAACTTGCTGATGATAAGCAGCAGAATCGTCTCACAGTAAGTAATAAGATTGCAGTGCAATGAGTAAGTACCTACACTACCTCGTCCCCTTTTCACAACCCATGAAGTGACGGTTTCTTATCTTCTAAGATACGAAATTTTTCAAAAAGAGGACTTGAAGATCCGTCGTCCTATACCTCCTTGCCCACTACTGAGCAGCATCACCAACTTAGTTGGGCTTACTAGAATCAGAAGACAGCATAACGAACTGAAGCACGAAGGTACGAGTTCTACTTTCGGGAAAATGGGTTCAATTATTGTATTTTGACCTCGATGGGGCCGTGAGTGAAACTAGCTTGTGACTAAATGTATAAAAATTAACAATAGTGAATATACTGATGACCTATATGGACATATTTCGAAAATATTTATTCTGCGCAAGACTTTGATCAGTGAACAGCCACCTGCATTTTTAAATAACAATAAAAAAGTGAACTTAAGGTGAGGCTCAAACTTCTGACATCGATAGTCTGTCGCTGATTTGTGCCGACGATACAATTTGCCTGTTACTGAGTCCCAAGAAAATTTTGCCGTGAACTTCTCAAGTCCAGCACAAATCTTACACTAAACTACATAATAAAAGTAAAGCTGACGATGTTCTAACTAATACAGGCATAGAGAACTTACTCCCAGCATTTCTGTTTATAAGATTTACAAATTATGAGTCTTGGAATAAATTTCTTGATGATTGAAGTGTGCAGCTGAAATTTTGATGACAATTTTATCATATTTAAAAGCGTGTGTGCTTTCCATTCACGAACAATCCTGAAAAAATGTGGACCCGGTATTCTCCATTCGTTGCGTAAACTCGAGCAATAAGTAAAACTCCATTGAAATCTTCGGTGTGATCATATTAAAAACTTGAGGGCTGAAAACGTTTACTCGCACTTCGCATAATATCATAAGTGTCATCTTACAATATAGATTTTTAATCAGGCATTCAATACACATGTTTCCCAAATGAAAAAACGGAAAACGAACCGGTACGGTGAACGTATGAGTATATGTACCGCCGATAAGAACATGTTCTAAATCGCGCCAAGTGAACCTTAATCCTGTCGTATAAGCTTTCACAGTGAATTGAAACTGACACTGCCGCATTGCGTTTGTTGGGTTATATTCTCCAGTAATTTATCTAGATGGAAACCAAATGAAAAGTTGTGGTCTCCGATTCTCGAATGTCCTTCGAGGTGTGTTTGCACTCAAGTTACTCGTTAAATGCTGTTCTGAGACCACCTTGCAACTGACAATAAAGTATTTTATGCTGAGAAAGATGCTCACCTTGCCAGGCAGGGCGGGAAGGCTGTGCGGTGAGGAGGCCGAAGAAGAAGAAGTCACGCTTTTACGGTTCTTGGCCGAGGTCGAATTCTTGAGTTCCGCTGCCTCAGCGTTGGTGACACCTTCCACCTTCTTCCACTTGGTGCGGCGATTCTGGAACCATATTTTCACCTGCAAGAATAGAGAAACATACTTTCGGTGAATATACAGGTTATAAACAGCAGTGTTTAAAGAAGCAATTTATGTATAAGCCTCGTTTATTATGAAGAAAAATCCTTCACATACAGATCCGGTCAGTGTAAAGGTAAAAATTCGACAGATGAGCGGCGAGTGTCCTGCAAATGCAATAATTTCAAAGATTAAAATGACTTCAATACTTGAATTCCAACAAGCGAAGACTCAAAGTTTTTATACACGCTTGAATCAACAGCGTTTAGGCAACGAACATTTTGTCATAACATCATCCTCCCGAACTAAGCTTTTTGAACCTGTTGAGAAATACACGTGGAAATAGAGCAAGGAGAACCATCCAATACAAAAATGAAACATTAACATAGGCCTGTAAAGTGTACAGCTTCCAGTGAAGAAAAAACAGCGAATTAAATTTTCAATAGATATTGAAGAATGGTAGAAGCGACATTGTTTAAGCAAGTACAGGGAGGCGTAAGAACAAGCAGCGTTTATCATAGTCGCGTCCGCCAGAGAGCGCTCTAACAAATGAGGCAATCGAGGATCGGCGTCGAGTCAGTCATGCTTACCAAATGAGAGTGAAGTTAATGAACCTCTTGACTAAGGCAGAGCAGAGACCCACTTATTGCAGGATCGAGGTAATAAAAGCAAGAGTGTCGCGGTCTCCTGCTGAATAATTAAGGAGTTTTTCTGTCGTAACTTGGAGGAAGTTTTACGGTTCAAGATTAAGACAACACCGGTAACTGCAACGGAAGTTACTTAATGGCTTTGATGGCAGAGCCCTCATTTTATGGCGGCATCAAAACGCTCTTAGTTCATAAAATGAAGAGAGGCGAGGTGAGGTTGGTGTGAGGGGAGGGGAGATGTTGAGGGGTGAGAGGCTAAGCGTCATCGCCTGAGTAGCGCTCTCTATCAAAGGCAAGAATTAGGCTCAGTCATTATCCCTTATAAACTTGAGAAATAAACAGCAAAGCCAGGTATGAGTTTCTGATCATGAAATATAAGGTCGGATGAATAGCCACGTTTGAATAGTTTTCCACTTGCAGCGCTCTGGGCTTTGGGTCACTTTTTTTGTCAGACTCGTATTCTAGCAGCCGAGCTAGTAGTTCATTTAAGCAAGTGCTACCACAAGTAACTGCTGAGCGACAGGACCACGCATATTCAGTACCATGTGGGCACACCAGAGTGTGCACGCATATTACCAATATTTGTGAGGTTTTACTACCACAGACTATACGCTGACGTTTCATCGAAGCATTAAGAATTTTTAGATTTTTTTTTTCATATTCGAGTGTATTACAAAGGCACACCACTTTAGTGTTTCTTCAAACGGCCCGCTTCGTCGACGAAGAAAACCGTGGGAATCTTGATGAGGCGAAAAGGAGAAATCATAATGAAGAATGAAAATGAAAAGACTTGGGCCGAAAGAAGGTTGCACGGTCTTGGGCCGGCCTCCGCCACGAGAGAGAAAAAGAAACCCACAACAGACTGCTGTTACAAATGTAACTGATTTTACAGCGAGCAGATTGTGTGACTAATGAAATGCGCTAGTTCTCTGAGGTCCGCTGATGAGAAGGACAGACCCTATCAGTATACCCACCAGAGTGTACTCAACCTATGCCTCCTAAATCTATAAAGGAGGCATCAACACAACCCGCTCCAATACATCTTCGAAAAAGTGCCAAGTCCCCAAGGAGAGCTGTAGAGTAATCCCTTTCAGCGCGCACCCATTGGGAGAAGCATGTTCAAGGCCTGCTCTCTCGAGTGCATATGTTGGAATCACGAAGCAAAGAGTCATATTTTTGCGTCAATGATCTTCATCACAGCCGCAAAATCCTGAACCTTTAAAAAAATTTTGATCCGAAAATGACATGCATTAGTTTAACATTTGACTACTAGACGATAAAATGCATTGCCAATTTCAGCTACAATGGGGATCTGAGGCAATCTAATAATGCAAATTTGTTAATAATCAATTCTACTAATTTGCGTCAACGTATTTTTCTGCGTCCGTTTCTTCAGAAGTGCATGTGCGTATTGCCAATACAACGAACAAAGGCACCAAAATCTGCATCAGATTCCCTACCATCATCGTAAAGCCATGCGGAAAGCATCGTTGGAAAGAATTAAATCTTTTCTTCGTAACAAAATTCACAGCACTGCTATCCAATCGAGGTTCGACTAATATTTAAGAACAAGAATTCTTAACGTAAGTATACAACGGTTCGATCGGCACGGCAATTTTGATAAGCGTCTTAAAATTTTATGGAACTCGTGCCTTTGTGTGACGGGACTACAATCAGTCGAGCCTGATTCAGATGTCGAAGGCATCGATAGCTCATCATGTTCCGATAAGGAAAATTCTCATGCCACGTTTCTGAGAGCAGTATTTCATACACATGCGCCACACAATATTGCTGATGATTCAATTGCTGCATTGACTATCCTTTTCGTTGATTTAGGAACGATCAGTCCCACGAGAATGAGGTCACTGTGTATTGAACAGAGCGCCCGATCGGGCTCACCTCAACGCGACGCTATACTGTATTTCTGTCCGAAAAGCGGAACTGCGGCTTGCATCGTCCAAAGTAACGCATCTCCGGCGAGAAAGTTTGGTGATAGTAACATAATTATTTATTTGAAGGACAACCGCTCTTTAATAATTTAAATTATTCCAACATTCAATCATGTAAGAAATGATTGAAGTCAAAATAAGCAAGTATTGAAGGCATAACCGAATATAACATTCACTGAAAAAAAGAAGTTGAAATGCAGAATCAACAGTTGAGTCGTTTCAAACTATGGTTACCATAACTAAATTAGTACATGACGATAAAATTATTTCTACCTTCAGCAATTTACTCATTCATCAGAATTTAAAGCTCGCGTTATGTATTTTTTATAAGTCGTCTTACTGAAAAGATATATAAAGTTCTTTATTAGCAGGGACGATTAAATTTAAAAAATTGACAAAAAATCTAAAATTATTCGTACAAAAATCATTTTAAAAGTACTAGTTCACGAAACTGAGCGTGGTTCACGTCATTTCCTCATGATCAAAATATTCGATCAACAATATTCACTCCGTACAATATCCCAGTAATGTGTACAAATTAAATGACTCAAAGCGTGTCATCATGGTCATTTTCACGTGAATAGTACGACGAGGAAGACTGACCAGAACTGGCTCAAGGTTAAGAGTTGTTGACTTCCATAAGTTTGGAAACATAGCTACCGCACCGTTTCAAAATGTCATGATATTCCTAAATGTACGGGACCAGTCGTCAAAATGGTCTAAGGTTACAAAAATTAGTATGAGGCTGTTCCACAATATTTTTGGATGATTTCCCCCCTGGTAAGATTGGGCAATTAGCTGCAATAAGGAGAATGATAAAATCTCGAGGCCGCATCAGTTATCCGAATGAACACTTCAAAACTATAGGTAGAACATCAAAAAGCAAGCATGAAGACAGTGATCCTAATCATACGTCTTATGGTCAATGGTTACTCGACTTTAGAAAATAAATTGGCCGCCTTTCTATAGCCTTCAATGAATCATATTTGAATTTGGTAATAAATTTATGGTGGCCATTAAAAATTCTTACGCATAGTAGGTCTACAAAAACTTAATAAATTAGGACGTCTACAAGAAATGAAATAATACCCGAGAAGAAACGTTCAAATCAAACAAAATATTTCTGGTGAATGACCATTGAAAGTTGAGAAAATGGAAGGCTCTAAATTTTTTAGTTTGATTATATTTATACTGTACGCAAGAGGCAAGACATTTAATACCTTTTATTCAATTTTTTCTTTACATTTGCTAAATTTAATTAATTCATTTTAAAAATGGCGTTTATATTTATTTCTTAGCATTTCATAACGAGCAAAAAACTTGAAATTACTTAAGCATTAAATTTTATTTGAGTTGACTGAAAGTACCTAACTGTTGCAGGCATTTGAACAATTACGTTTTTAATTCCACATTTTTGCGGAGATACCAATTCTTTTCTCTTCCCTTGATCAGGGAACCCTAATGGAACTTTGATTCAACAGTTGAGAAATTAAGTAAAGTGTACCGAATAAAAAAAATAAGAGTGGCCGTAATGTTAGAAGGTGCAAATGACGATTCGCGAGTAATACGCAACCCTGCCTTGAAAGTGAGACAGAATTAACGTCGCTCTGATATTGATGCAGGTTTCAGGACGCAATAATCGAGACAACCTCTACAAACGAGGGCGACTGCTGCTCGTTTTTGGCTGCTGCAGGAGTGGCAGGGATCTTCTTAAGCGACTCAGGCAAATGACGTGCGTCCCTCCGGGCCCTCGCACCGCCTCCACCCGACCCTCTTGCAAATCAAGGCATTTTTGGAACCCCTCGAGCTCCTCATAATCGCAGGCCTCCTGAGCCCCACAGGGGCCGGCCCCAGAATGCTGATGGGCCCATTTTAGCTTGGGCCTCATTTTTGGATAATAACTCATTTATGGCGAGCCACAAAAACACCGACGCATTAAGAACACATAAACGCGGACGTGATCTGGAAGACCTACGAGAATGTACTCGGAGACTAAGACCATCTTGCACGGCGCTTGGGTGGCCTGGTTCGCAGTTTTTGAACTGGGTCTCTCGCAGGGAAATGAGACTCGGAACTTGGAGCATATTACTGAGAGGATGTTAACTTGCAGGTAGGTTCCATTGAAAATTATTAAAAAAATATACATCATCCGAGGAAGAAACGTTGGAATGAAAACTCAAAAGTTTGCAGTATTTAAAAGAACGCACAAAGTAGTAGTAGTAGTAGTAACACGGGAACGCACAAAAGAAATGCTTTCAGCTGAAAACAAATTTGAAATTTTAAAACATTTCATTTAGCACACAATAATATAGTACGTGTACCAATAGGTTTCCTCTCACTGAATTGATTTTATCCGTAGTGTACTCAGATACACTCGCGAAAAACTTTGTTTTTCATACTGAGAGATTTATAGCACCTGACGACTAGATCGAAGTGAAGTGATTGAGGTATAGTCGATCAATTTGTTGGAGAGCCACGAGTAGAGATTGTTTGCTTAGGACCTCCGCGAGTTAGCGAGGGCGCGCAAGATGTCAATCAAAAGAAGCCACAGGGGTCGCTGAGGCACAACAAGTTTTCCGAGGTTCAGCGAGTTATGTGTGTGAGACGCCCGTTTTTAGTGGCCTCCGCAGCATCGTTAAGAGCGATCGCTAGATTGCTCTTAGCTTGGTCCCGAATAATGAGAGTTTAATTGCGCCCAAAAGACCTAATTAGAGCAGTCGTTATGACTTGAGTGTTGCAGAAGAAGGCTCTCGTAAAGTGTGTCTCTGAGGAACACTTCTGGGCAACGCAGCAGTTCTTAATAAAGAAGACCCCATCACGATCATTGAACCTCTGTTGAAGCCACTTAAAAACTTCGTGGGCCACAGAAACACAGCGTAAAGCGACTCATTAGAGGTAAGAGCCATCTGTAAATAGCGATTCGGAAACTTCAAACAGTTTACTTTGAGCGATTACCTAGACGACTCTAGCAGTGACTTATATCGTGTATTTTAATCGCTGATCAAACATTCCTGGTACGTTCATATTTAAAAGAGCTTGTACGTCACTATTAAAACCAAAGGTCGGACAGGAACATCTGGCACCAGATTCATCATCGATGGTAAAGAAGTTAATTGAATTGGTAGTGGGTGAATCACAACAATAAATAAACTGTGTCAAACAAAATTCTATCCCATCACTTCATTGGTAATATAGTAGAATTTCCAAATAAAACACTTAAAAAAAGTACAATTTTAGCATTTGAGGTCCATGCGCTAGGCATCTCCGCACAAAATCCCTGATTCAAAATTTGCGTCGGTGTTTACGGATTCTTGCTCCTCCCATAAATTGGAGAGTGTGAAAGCTACCAAATAATTAAAAACCTTAACCTGGGCCCGTTTTCAAGGAATGTCCGGCTATTCCCAGCATGATTTCGATCAGCATCATAATAGTGAAATTTGTAAACTCGTCAACACATAACGTTGAGCCATATAAAAAGCACGTGAAACCAAGAGCTTTGTTATGCAGAACTCAATTTCAATCGCTCACTCTCAGAGAAGGACATACAGTATGGTTTACTGAGGGAAAGTACGCCAACAAGCAAAATTTTACGGCAGTAAGACTCCAAGCATCTCACATGAGTGAACAGAGGTCCAATTTTGCAAATTTTAGTAAACTAATTTTATTTTTGCTTTACAACGAATTGCACCTTACGTGACTGCATACAATTTTGCCTGTGCACTTCGATTTCATTTACGCTGTTCACGAATTGTTCTGCAATGTCTAATTGACTGAACCCGTTCGAAAGCTTCATTTTGAAATTTGAAAAAAATGATTATCTAACATGAAGGAAAGGGAATTGAAACTAAAGCAATCGAAAGGCCAAAAGCTGAAGTATTTGTACGAAGTAAAAAAAGTCAAGCAAGAACGACCATTCGAAGCGCCACACGCCACTCAACTATAACAGATGCATTAGCAGCAAATAAAATTTTCACTTTCCTTCTCGACTTGCTGCATGCCTCTAACCTGCGCAATGTAAGGCGCATCGTCATCGTGCTTGTCCTAAATTGCAGTGTTACTATATAAATGCCAATAAATGTCACACATTCAGCTCCACTGTGTCACTATTCGAGTCACGATTCAGGTGCGTACTCCACATTGCAAGTATGTAAGCTGTTGGGTGTTTCTTAATTAAAGTGAACAAGTGACGTGACGAGAGACGGACGAGATTGAAACGCATCCGACTTTTCGCTTGAGATTATTTGAAGTTTCAGATCGGGTGTCCTCATCCCATCGTGAAAATGATAAACACAGCATTCTTCTCAAATGGTTATTTTTTTAACACGCCTGCCCATATTACGCAAATCAATTCACTTTTTCCACCATATCGATGCTATGTTAACCTTTGGATTCCCGATAGAAATTGCTCGACATTTCTGAGCTCGAAGGAAGCTCGCCTCTGGAGACAGAGAGGGTGCAGACCCACGAGACAAAGCCCTGTCATTCTCCTGTCACAGGAGCGTCAAGCGAGCCCGAGACAGCACGAGCAACGCGTGAAATAAATCATGCTCACGCCCCAAAGTTAAAAGGCTCGGGAACATCAAACATGAACAGGACGTATAAACGAGAGCGGGAGGCTCTCTATAAACAACGCCCAGTACAAAAAAGTGATGAATTATAGAACGCGAATAAAGGCAATCTAGGGATGTGAGGACCTCTGCAGGCTTTGAGCAACAGCAGCCTAGCGAGGATTGCATGAATATATGGCCTGCATAAACGATTTGAAAGGTTAGTCGAAACGAAAACTAGCGATTTTGCGAAGCGAAAACGAGGAGCGGGCAATCAGAACAGGTCTACTGATAAGCGTTATGAAAGTGATCGAAATGACTACATTCTGACCGGTTGTCTTGAAAAAGACAACCGGTCACTTAGGACACTTAGGACTGCAAGGACACTTAGGTTTAGCTGTACGGTTTGATAAGGGACGGAAAATATTTATTTTTAGTTACAAAAACGAAGGTATCACACAGCACAAATATGTCGGATAACCCCTAAAAAATGTTAAAGTATTGATCGACAAGAGAAAACTCTTAATATGTAGTTAGTTTTGGGCCCGAACACCGTATTGAAAAATCAAGAAAGAGATGATGAAGACTTTGAGCTCTAGGAGAGGGCAATACATGCAGAGCCCAGTATCGGGCAGGATTGGCAAATTTGGCTGTACACAAGAGGCACAGGCGTGCGGGCAGTGGAACACGGCGCACGTTCTGCAGTCACACGCCAATATTGCGAGGCAGCCTTGTATTGCACAGCATGGTCACTGCACATGGTCGCAATATTAGCGAACACGGTCGGCCCGAAGCAATGACTTCTCGGACCGCTTGCCAGCTGCGCAGATTTTCCCCAGAGACGAGCAGAAGCTCTTTGACTTTTGCTCCGGCTGAGCGAGTGCAGCGGACGACGGACCAGCTGCCGTGAACAGAGACCCTCGCTACACGAGATCCCGATTCAAGTCTTCCATAAGAACGATCAAGGTCCACGACGGAGCCAATGGCTTCAAAATTTAGCTGCTGCGAGTGAACGGTTTCAATTATGGTATACGCACCAAAAACTTCTGGGATTTGTGTTTCATCTCTTTTTCTATTAATCATATTGGTTGGACGAACTTGATTCGTAACTTAAACGATGAGATATCTCATGACTATCCGTAAATCTACCACCTCGCTGAGGTAACACTTGCTCACGGAGACAAGCCACTTAATCTTGAGCCTGAGAACGGTAACCACCATCCCTGGAGACCCGCCACTTAATTTCCAGCCTCACTATGGCAACAACTGCCTCTCACGACGGGGAAGGGCGGGTCGCGTTATTGAGATAGTGAGGGGAAAATTAGCTTCTGCTCTCTGCCTGAGAGGGGAGACTCCACGCCGAGGGTTCGAGAGAAAAAAATAAAGAGAGATCAGCGCTTCGAGGAGCTCCCATTTAGTCGAGCGAGAAAGGAACACACGAATGGAAATTATTGATTACAAGCATTCGCGTTCAAATGCTGGCTGAAAATTTTACAAAATCTTCAATCGAGTTCGGGATGACAATAAATGTACTAGAACAGCATTATTTAGTCGGCATGCTTTACGGAATGGAATATTTCCGTTAATATTGCCGTGTTACCAAAGCACATTCAAGTCAACACGAACTCAACGTCTGATGCTTAAAAGAGCACTAAAATAGAGAACGGGACGTAAAGCGTCACTCTTGAAGACTAAGAACATTACTATCTGTTCGGTACTGAGTAGATGAACTGGTTTATCAAATAATGACTAGCGACTATTTCTAAGCTTTTAATAGTGTAACATAAGTTCAAACGAAACGCCATTTGTGATTCTGCCCAAATTATGCGTTTAACTATCGAGGAGGCACTGATGATCAAAGTGCAAGAGAAATTAAAAACATTCAAGTGTGCATTAGACTTTTGTGACGCAGTGTGGCTACGACGGCAGGCGATTTGAGCAAAGTTTATGAACCATTCACGAGGTACTTCAACTCACCACCGTAGAGGGGAGTGAAGTGAAGGGATGAAACAGACGGGAGGATGATTGCGGAGGGATGGGAGTCACCCCATTTTCCCATCCTTAAAATAACACATAGCATCTCCCCCAGCGCATCACAACTGAACCATGACCCCAAAGGAAACTTTTTCCACTCCAAATGAGAGACTTCGTCGAGAAAAGTTGCGATTTACCGGGCTGCCAGCTCAGACCGGACGCTGCTAACTCAGTTTCTTTAATTTATTGTACTTCTCATGCATCATCACTGTGTAATAAATCTCATTGAACTCAATGACTGAATGGCAGCTCGCTCACCCGCTGTCCAGTCAACGAGCAAATGGTTACAGGGATGAGGGCGACCGCAATCACATCGAAATAAACTCGGACCGGACTTTGTGGGCAGCTCACGCGCTCACCACTACAATTGCGGCAGCCTTGGAGGAGTTTGATGGAGCAGAAGCTTGATGGAGCATGTATCAGAACAGCCAGCAGTGCCTTCGCAAGGACAAACTAGTAGAGCTTTCCCATTAGGACAATTCTTTCTCAATAATACGGCGTTGTTCGAGTAGTTCAACCAGTTTTTAATAATCTCAAAATGTTATCGAATTCACACTGAACTGTTATTAACTAGTACTTGGTACGCATTTTACGACCCATTAGGACTGATGATAGTTTTCTGAGTTTCATAAATAATTTTGAGTGAAGATCATGAGTGCGATAACCATGTAGCAGCTGCGGTTTGGGATGGAGAAGATCCAGGGGAAGTTGCCACAGACTTGACTCGGATCAGCGTTTATGTTAATGAAGCGCTTTATGAGCTGCATATTTGAGGAGACTGGCCGATGCAAGAGGAGGTCACATGGAAACAAGTGAAACACGAAAAAGTGAGATATAGTCAAGAATAATTGCAGAATAAACGTCACAAAGTTGTGGGTCACCACTGCTTCACTTACATCGATCGTGCTTGCAAAGATGAGAAATTGTCTTTGGGAACACACTTGAAATGAACGAACACAAAGTTCTTAATGTCCTAATTTATGCACTGACATGACATTACGATACGAAATATGATATGAATTAAAACAGCACATGGGATTCATGAAGATCTATCACTATTATCAATAGCCTAGAATGCATAACAATTTTTGTGCTCTGTTAACAATAAAAATTGTATATCAAACGCCATTTTGAAAAATTTAGAAAGCATAATCAATATAAAAATGCATCAAATTGAACGGCAACGTACTTAGCTTGTGCTATGATCTCATCCTATAAGTTCCTATCAATTACATGCAGTACATGGTAAAATTAATTGAAATCATTCCTCGGGAACATTCGGAAAGAGTATGTATTGCCGCAGCCCATGGCACTATACATTACACCCATATTCAGCACCCATATTCAGCATCTTAGATTAAAATGAAAGAAATGAGTTCACAAATAGTTAGAGTAGCACTACGACCGTAATCAGCAGAACAAAAAATATCAACAACAGACATGTATGTGCTCGTCGTAGCTGTGAGACTAGCGAACTTGCCTCCGTCCAGGCAGACCCTGGTTCGAGTCCCGGCGCTGGTGACGATTTTCTCTGTTGGGTATAGGGGAAAAATTCCAAGCACAATACCCCACTCTACCCAGGTGTCTGAAATGGGTACCGGTCTTGACCGGGGGAAAGCGTAATGGCGTCCTGGCGTTAGTTATAAGGCATTTGAAAATCCAATGTATAAGGTCATATGTATCAGGCTTGAAATTGGAAATTAAGCATCCGTAGATGCCCTCATTATTATAGGTATGGAATTTTGATCAGAAAAATACCTAAAAACGTTATGAAAAAAATCAGAAAAACGAAACGTTCTTGGAAGTTGATTATTCTGCTATCAATGATTCTGGTTGAAACTTTTCTACTCGAAATAGACCAGCAGAAGAAAACACGGCAAATATTTTACAATTTTGAACCCAATCAGTTTTAGTTCAAACTCAGGGGCAACAATTGAAATTTAAAGATGCTGCTGTTTCTTTAAAAAATAAACGCAACCCTTACACCAACAATGACTACAATTGCAAAAATGTTCAGCAGCTTTCAAAACAGTTCAAGCAGTATAAAACCCAAATCTAAATCACTTGACTGTCAACTTGCCAGGATTTAACAAAAGCTACTCAATACCTTTATTCCACGAATTTTTCAACAGTTATCAATTTAAAGGCACATATATTTTTTCCGTTCACATGAACCGAGCTTATCCACACACGCTATGTACTCAGATATGGCCAGCGGAAATGAGGCGGACGCGAAAACGGAACAGAAGGATCAGCGCCTCAGCCCTCTTATTGATGACCCTGTCACAGGACCGTCTCTGAGGGATGCCTCTGATTCCGAGGTCTCGAGATCACTCACACGGTGACGCCGCTCCCTTAGAGGCGGGAAATTACACACAGAGGGGGGCATGTGTGCACAACTGCCGGCTGCTCCTTTCCGGAGAGGGAGCGTCGACCCCCAGTGATCTCTCTTACGATGAGAGCCCGCCGACGATGAGTAAATATTTTTGGGGAAAGCAATTTGAATTTTGTCCGAGAATTTGTGATGGGTCTCGTTTTCTCAGAATTTTATTTTCCCTTCGCTGATTAGCGAAGCGTTTTACGTTGTGATAAAAAGCGTGGCAGCATCGTGAAAACTAGGGTATGTTACCAGTTTTGAGGGAAATTGTAGATGAAAGGAGAAATTGCGAACACGCAGCTCTGAGAGGTCGTACACATGTGATGAAGGACGTAACCTTGAGCCAATGTAAAGTACGAAATCATACATAAAAATGACAAAGTAATATAAAAACATAAAGCACTACTTAATGAACTAGCGCGATGTAAATCAGCGGCAGTACGAACGCGAGAGCGCTATCTGGTTTCTACACAACAATGCAATTTGACGTCGGTCGCTGAACAAGGAAGATGCTTGATTTCCTCAGCGCACGCTAGTTCTTCTCTAATTACTCGCAGGCTAATGATGCGTTGCAGTGACTGCTCCACTGACATTTTTACGAACAAAAATTACATGTTCCTGCTCACTGAAACACATAACAAATGGTCTTAGATGAGTAAAAAATCTTACAATTTACTTTACTGGAGAATTTATTAAATACAAAATAACAGGAACATTCCTGTGATCCTTGGAGCGTGCCTGAAGTTCGCATAAAATTCTCCAAATTCCTCAGCCGGTTTACCGAATAATGAAGGTATAAGCAGAAAAATGTTAACGTTATCTTGCCCCATGTCAAATTTTGCCTTATTTTGTGCACGGCTGTGCTTGACGGAAATAACACACACCAAAACACGTGTTTTTGTTCACAGTTCACGTAAACTTACGTATAAACTTCTCAACTGACTAGAAACCGTTTCAAGAAAATAAAAATTTAGAATACCGGTGACTTAAGCAATTTAATTCAAAACTTATTTTTACAAGGGGAAAAAATTCAAGTCATATGAGTCATCTTCACTTCAGATGTAGTTAGTTTATAATTAAAATATTTAGGTTCCACTTACTTTTCACGTTCCATTGAATAAAGTATTTTCATTTATTTCGTGATACATTTATTTATTCCAGGTATTTAAGACGGTATATGTTAAACTAATAAAACTAATTGATTTTTCATCAGAAACTTGTACCACATACTCTATAGTTATGTATTCTGGGACCAAAAATTAACTGTTCGTTCCAAGTTTTCGAAGCAATCACCCACACACCGAGCGCTGCATATAGCAGATTGCTGGTTTTCCGACCGCTAATTTACAAGACCAAGCTCCGTAGCACCGAGAGCCTCGTCGGACCAAACTATTTGCACACACAAATGCAACAATTTAGAAGGGGTTGTCGGGATTAAAACACAACTCAAGAGAAGCGCAGGAAAATTTAGACATCGTAATTGAATATTTATAAAGAGGTCGGCAGAAACCAAGTCATTTGGAACAATTCTGAATTTTTATGGTTCCAGAAACCGGTCACCGGCGCCTATCCTGAGGTCCATCTCGTAAGGACTCCATTAAGATTCTTGTTAAGCAGCGAGTTGCTTTTCTACGAAAGTGAGGCGCATCACATAAGCTGCTTCTTTTAAGGAGGGCTTTTTGAGCCCTTCTTTTTTTAATGGGCTCACTAAGCGAGTTTATGACAAGTGTGGTCCAGGTTACACGCTCGATGACAGCGTCAGATAGTCAACCCCGGAGGAAGCCCACATGCTATCTTTATAGGGGCCCAGGGTCCTCCTTCTCGGGTCCGTGCCATCGCCTCAGAGACGCATGGCGGCACGCTTTTATACCTTACCCACATTGTGTGGCGCACTGCCATTCACTCGCCTAACATTAGTCACACTATGGCGCACTGCTATACCTCACTAAGTGAAACATGCCTAAACAATTGTCACATAATGGCACACTGCCATACTTCTCTAAGCGCGACTCTCCTCAACATTAGTCACACTACAACACACTGCTTTCCTCACTAAGTGATACCCGTCTCCTCATTCGTCACATTATGGCGCACTGCTACGCTAAGTGATTTATCTTATGGACGCGCAGATTCTGGAAGTCTGAGCATCTCAAGGGGACACCTAAAATTGAATTGCTTGTACAGACACATTCTCGAATACATTCCTCTCGATCGATCCTATATGAGTACTGCTTCATTGCTTTGTTTTCTTGCACGCTACCTCAGAAAAAGGATCATAATTATAATAAACGAAAAAAGTACACAGGAACAATTTTGAGCATTTAACAATATGGTGAGAAAATATTTATCGCATTAAAGATTTCGAAGGTAAATTTGTTATGACAGTCAAGTTTTCGAGATTTCAAACGCAAAGACGCAAGTTAATTCCAAAAATATGGCACAAATGTATTGAAACATTTCAGAAAACGGGCGGCGGAAACAAACCAGCATAAGAGGCATACCTTGCAGCACACCTGCCAGTGAAAATGCGCTACAGTTGAAAAACGGCATCGCTCATTTGCCCAAGAATTATTACTTGAAATTAACTGAAAAATTTATAGCATCCTCAGAGAGAATTTTAGTACACTTTTTTGTAGATAACTCGTTCAAATACAGCTAGTGTCATTCATTATGTTTCGCGAGGAAGATGTTAAAAATTGCTTTTTATTCGATGAAGGACTGGCATCTTACCAGATGCTATCCGAAAATACGACATATAAGCTACGTCAGGAATAACACATCGTTCGCTGATTATTTTCATCATGAAAAAATTGATGCCACATTCGTCAACAGCCATCGAAAAAAATATTTATGGGTCATACCAGATATATATTGAAAAAGCTTACTAGTTAAAACCAGCGAGATACACAGAAAGAGACATCGAAAGAAATTAAAATAATAGCACAATCTATCTTCGAATCAGCTAACTAAGCACTACTGCATCAGTAGAATACAATATCGTACTCAGCAATTTCGTAGAGTGCTATACAACATTGTACACTCGCAATCCACCTTTCGAATTTGTAAAACGCTAGTCGGTCTCCCTACGAGTTTGTTGTGGGGAGTCATGAAGTCAGTAATGAAGTACGGTTAAGTAAGAATATCCTATATAGACATCTGCATAACAGCTCTCTGAAAAGCAGCATTTGGAATAAGAACGTTAGAGAGAAAAGTATGGAATACTTAAAGGCTCGGAAGAAAATATCGAGAAGAAAAGAAATTACATAGCTGATTCAGCAGTCACCTTTTAATACAGACATTTCGGAGGCAAGAATGACGCGAAATCACCAACAAAGTTTCGCAAAGAAGAAATAGTTGAAGCCTGGAGATCAATGGCTGCGAGTCTTAGGGGGGGGGGGGGGGGGGGGGCGATATATGGTCTCTCCTCAGAGTTGATGATGTCCATGTTTCTGCGTCATGGAAAACACAGAAAAAAAGTCGGTACGAGCGATGTCCGGCCTGACAGTAGCTCATCTTGCACAAAGATGGATGCGCAGATTGGTATCTTCATGAAATTACAGAAGCAATCCGCAAAAGTGAAACCATCGAGATGATGCACGAGCGTCTAATGAACTGAAGGACCAGTTCTTCGGAGGCTCTTACACAAAGAAAGCGCTTTCTAACATTAATGGGCTATTGCGATGGCAATTCCGACAGAGCATTTAAACGAACGACCCTCGTATTAATCCGAGGGTAGTTTAGATTGGATAGCTGGGGAGTTAAGAGTCGGCCTAGACGAAATATTTACAAACAACGGCTTTGAAGTCCACTGTCACTAATTCTTCTACCGAAGAATTCAGAGGTCCAAAAGCGGGAAGTAACCAACTAGATTTTCAGTGAATCTCGTCTCATCAGAATGCTCGAAATTCATTTTTTAAAATTTGGGCAGCAATGTTTGGCAACAAACTCATGCATTTCACAATAAAGGTAGAAAGAGCAGGGGAGAGCGCTTGTTCATCGCTGGCCGAATGTCATGAAAGGATCAGGGTATTACATTCCAGAACCAAATTTTGGAATGACTGTTTTTGTCTCTGTTACAGCATCTACGGATTATTACATTAGGAGAGGAAGGGGAGATAATTATATACATGGAATATTAAAATTATGGTGCTGAACAATCTCCAACGTATTCATACGAAATGATGCGCAGGAACAGATGTAGTCGTAGCCAGCTACAGTCTATTTCCAAATTTGCTATTGTCGCCCGCCTATCTACGAGTATGTCATTGCAATACTTAAAATGGCTGCAGTCAGCCTGCTAATGAGCATCAGTTCAGCAGTTATAATGGCTGCGGTTAACCTGTTAACTTATGTCATTGCTATAGTTACAACAGCTGTACTAAGCCTGCCAATCAGTGTCATTGCTGCCGTTGTAACGGTTATAGTCAGCAAGTTAATCAGTGTCAACGCGAAAGTTGTTAGCCACAATTTCATTGGAGTAAAATGATTCCGAAAGCAAATGCGTTTGACTTCAATCGTGAACTACGACCGATCCAATTAAATCGTCTCATTAAGCCGGCATATCGACTCGGCTAATTAGGTCGCCATATTGAAGGATCGATGCCAGCAGGGCTCAAATGAGGCCGACGTACGGTCCGCGGGGAGCGAACTGTGATCAAGTGATCGCATCATGTGATCATCGTGATGGATTTGGTCAGTCATAAGAGACAGATTTTTGGTGCAAAAATCTCTGCCAAGAGGAATTAGTCGTGAAAAATGGCTCTATTAGATCCGAGGTCTGTTCTATTTCATTCAACTTGATCGAGTATGTATGCTGCAGACGGACAAACAGTGCGAAGTGCGACGTTTAGGCGTGCAAAACACTACCTTATTGAAATGTTTTCTTCCAGTTTGTATGCGAGAGCCCTTGATTTCCAGACCCAATGGGTTCATTTCATTTGGGTTTGCACGCACGGATGACAATTAAGGATGAGTGTCAGGCTTGAGGAGCTGAGATCGAATTCGCCGCGCTCCTGGACGGACTTTCGCTCAGAGTTTCTACCTGGAAAAGTATTCACGTCAGCAGTTTCTGCAAGGCAAGTCGGACACCATTGGTAGCTGTACAAGCATTCAGCATGCACGACAAGTGACGCAAGTATTTAAATTCCTGCTCCTGATACATTCTACGAGCATTCAAAAATTTCAACTTAATCCCAGCAATATTAAGTTTAGCCTCTTCTTGCTCTATTTAAAAAAAGAGGAATGAAAAATTTTCTTTTTGCCACTGCATTTATCATATAATATACAGAAGATTTGCCTTCCATTTATAAGAAAATATCATACTAAAATAAATTAATCAATGTGCAACACATGACAAGGGATGTACATGCGTTTTCATTAGATAATTCAGTTTGGCTCGTGCGATTTGATACGCTCCATATCTGGCATTCGGTGTATGAACGGATCAAACTTTTTTTGGCAAGTTTGTCACGTGAATTCCTAAATTTTTCAATTTTATATCGCAAACAACGACAACCAAAATTTATTCAACGACGAATTTCAGCCAGCTGTTGCGATGTTCGAGTCCTTTCAACAAAGCGCTCAGGCCATGAAATAATGAATGATAAGAATGCAGACATCAAAAAAGTACACATTCATCACTAAACAACACTAAACTGACGAAACTCATCACTCACAGAAAATTAAGTTTCCCTAAATTTCATCCACCAGACGTAGAACAATGCAGAGCGTGCATTGTTTTATAGAACATCAACACGAAATACGTGGCATTTAGCAGTCAACCTCAGCTATAAAAAACATCTCGAAAGTGATTAATGCAAAAATGCATTTTAGAAAAATACATGAACTACTCTGGGCTATCTGTCAGCTAGGTATGTTATTTTGAATCGTTTATTATTCTATAAACGGTTCAGCATTAATTAGCGGAATTTTTGATACTAACAAATTCATTTCGGTACGCTGTTTCTCTAACAAAGAAATGAGTGTCTCCTTCACGCGTTTTAGGAACACGTCTGAAGCAAGAAAAGCATTTGCAACGCTCGATTTTACCCCAGATGTTCATCCAGACAGAATTTTTGATGCTAATATATTTTGAAACATAAGAGTCATCATGAGAGCTTGTTAGGAAATAATGATTCAAGATTATTTTTGAGATAAAAATACTATTAGCATTAAAAAATACTATGTAGATAAAAAACTGAAATTGAATTGAGTGATGTAAATTTTTTCATTGCAATGGACACGCCTTCAAACTGTACAATTAATTTTTTCCGCAGAGGAGCAACGTTTACCAAGTACCGACACAAATGCGGTAGAAAATTAGGCTTGTGTCAAAAAATGGCCTGGCTCGTAGGAGCGTGCCTCAGATGCGAATAAAGTCTTAAAGATTTGAGTTCGTTCAAGTACAACAAAGTCGCTGACGCCTGGCAAATCAGTTACAAGTAATTTGGCTGCCAAAGCAGTCGACTGAAGCTTCGGATCTTGCGAAGTGTCCTGGCTTTTTTATGCAAATCAGCGGAGGGCTGGAGGGGAACTTTTGCTCTTTTCGCTCAGCGTTTTTTGGGCGGACGACAGCAGAACGAATGGCGGCTGCCATGGATTGTGTAGCGGTTCTCAAGCAGCGGTGGTGGAGCGGTTCTCAAGCAGCTGAGGTGGAGCGATTCTCAAACAGCAGTGGCGGAGCAGTTCTCAAGCAGCCGTAACCATCATGGCACAGATTCTAAAATAAAACCAAGAAATCACCCTCGAACGCTGCCGCGGTGCCTCAGGGAGCCACACACTCTGTCTCCACAGAGCCCCTTCCAAGGCTCTGGTGCAGACTGTTGGCGAGAGCGAGAAGTGAATTTCAGGTGCAGAAGGCATCAGGGAGATTTGTTGCATCGTTGACGGCATCCCGAGGCCGATAATGCGCACAATCCATGACCATAACTCCCAGGTGGCGGCACGCAGCGTAACTCACTGCGGTGACCTAGTGCCGGAGCGACGGAAGCCACAACAGACATTGTCTAATCTTGTATCTACTCTACTATTCGAAAAAAGGGAAAAATCCTGTAGAATACGTAAGATCGACGGTATTCCACAGGTGTGACGCTAATGTTCAAAAAACACGAAAGAAGACGATACTTGTATCTTAACATTTACGCCTGTATCTTTATTATTTTAGATCAATGAATATTATTTGGTTTGACATGTTTGCTCATATCCATGAACTTCCTGTAACGGGGGTATAACCTTTTCACTTCCCTTATTGTTTATTACTGGTTTTCGATGTAGGATCGCTTCAACTTCGTGATGAGTAGATGTGCCTATGAGCTCAACCATGGATCTTAAAACTGAAATTCCAAATTTTGTCCGTGCCATTCCAATCAAGAGAAACAGTACGAGTACGCTGAATTACCTAGCACTCGGTTGTTAACTTCCAAAAGAACCATGTATTTTCAAGCGTAAAAATAAATTATTTCTTAGAATAAACTAATTCCTAACACTAATGAGCTTGATCGTGAATGCCAACGCAGGTTATGATTATACTTAGGGCGAATCCACAAACGTTTCCAAACATCACGGCAAAAACAACACATCCTCCATGCAATTTTGCACCAGTTTTAAATGAGAAAACATTCCCGTTTGATGATGGAATTTTGCAGTAAGTTCATCTCTTGGAACCTTGGCAAGCACTTAGTAGCCGGGCGTGTTACAGGGCTAGGAAATGCGAGCGAGACCTTATCACGTTAGAGCTCATAGCTTCCCTAATATGTTTATCCAATTAGTGCGCACATTACCCCTCTGTCCCCAGGCTGGAGAGAGAGGCGATCAATACCCCACAGAGCATAACAACTCGCCTTCAGATCGTACTTTTGTCACCAAGCCCCTCGCATGGAACAGAAAATGAGCCCAGCATCGAGACGACACTTTTACGAACAGAGTTGTCAACCGCACGCCTGCATCTCCATTGTGCAGCTTACGTCCATGGTAGAGAATAGTGTATTTTAAACCTCAACTCATAATTATTGCCTTAGAAAGTAAAATTTACGTCCTGAATTTTATTCAGAACTTTTTATCGTTGAGTGGGGGAAATTACAATTCAACCATCAAAAAACCGCCCGCTTAAAATAAATTTCGAAGAAAATATGTGAGTCATCGACGTCCACGCAATGAACGTTATTCGCTCTAAATTCATTGGCTTCGAGCCAGAATGTTGCTCACGAGTTTAAAACCACTGACAGAGAAAACATTTCTTCCACGATTGCAGGCGGAACAATGAAGCTGTAGAATAATAAGTTCGAATGTCGTGGGATGTAAAGCACCGGAGCTGAAGTAGCAACGCGGAAGGCGAGTCGAGGAACACTGCGGAAATTGCAGTACGCGAGGTACGGAACGAAAAGTGCTTAGTAATAATCAGCAAAAAATTAGGCGACGCCCAATTCTTTAAGTTTTTGAGACATTACCCAAATTACTGCTACTACGAATCCCTTTTCTTTTACCGTTTCCTGCAATTTATGAGAAAGACCAACAAACAAGAGATAGGATTACCCGCAAACACGTGCAGCACATCGACTGATGAGCGTGAGGGCGGTATAATTCATAAGACCAGTGCAGTTCACGTACAGAAAAGTTTAAAGGCCTCTTATCTGTCCGCTGTGTCACTTTGATAACGATGTATTAGACACGAGGCAGTTAAGTTGTCAACATTTTTCGTTGTAGATCAAAATCTAAGAGTTAACTTGAAATCCATATAGCGTTTAATGCACTTAAAGTACACCGTGCCCTATGCTAACGACTCATTATCAAAGATAAAGCCTGTAGAGAAAAACAGATACAAACAAAAACATAAAAGAGGTCGACCAAATTAATTCGTTTAGCAACAAGCGAGCTACACAAGATGTGACGTTATGAAGGAGGCTCATGAGCACCTCTCCGCTCGCATCATGTGCAGGTGAAGCAGGTGCATTACTTAGCTTCGCATCGAGCCTAATGAGCGACTCAACTGTCCTCGTTTGATTAAAGTCAGGCAAAATTATGCTGAGCATAGAGTTAAATAAGCTTAGTATGCTGTCTCTTCTCCTTCTTCTAGTATCTAAATTAGGTAAAAAGTAGCAATCAATAGATTTACTCACTACACGTGATAAACTGTGGCCAATCTGTAGAATAGAGTTCTGGAAACAAGTCAAGGGAAAGATGACATGAAAAATCCTCACTTCAGAAACACAAAAAGATATTAACTACATTGATCGTTTTTCTTGAAAGTTCACCGTAATTAACCAGAGAATTGGATGTTACGAAACTATCACTACAGAAGCCTTCGCACTCTTCCTGTCAAAGCACCTGGTGTTCAGTGGACAAAAATTTATACTGCATATATTTAATAAATGAATAAATTTCAATCAATGTGGAGACGTATTCTTAAAGGTCGCATACATCATGGCTGCAATCGAACGTGCATTAGATATTCTAGGCTCCCACGATCCAGAAAAAAGTGAAGAGGCGGGTGACAGCTCTCAGATTAATTCCGAGAATCGCAATGGTTTGAAGAAATAGTTTAAGTTTGGCTTCTCAACACGACAGCTGCATGGAGCCCGAGATTAAGGGCCGCCATCAGGTCTTATTGAAGCGAGAAGCCCCGTAAAGCACTAATTGTAGGTTGGTGAGGTTCTCTCTATCGCGTATCGATTATAAGCCATTAGTGGCGTTAGAGAACAGTGCTGTGAAGGCTTATCGAGGCGACTATATTAAGTGATCTCGAGACAGACCCGCGTCTGCTGGACGGTCCATTAAGGGTTGCGCCGCTCCAGTCCAGCTCGGCAAACATTACTCACGCCATTCGTCAAGCTTCTCGGATCAATTAAGGGCCTCCACCGTTCACTGGCGCTGGACATTTTTGCTTTTAAGTGGCGACGGACGACTCAATATTGGAGCAGCGAGAGAGCTTAAAAAGCGAGGCCACCGCGCTCCCAGCTGGGAGAGGGGAACGGTGCATCAGGGCGTGGGGAATGAGGGTAGGAGGGGAATGCATATGTGTTACTGCTGAGTGATGCTAGCTAGGCTCGCGTGCATCAGCCCCATGGCTTGAGGAAGGGTAGGGTAAATGAATTAAGACACTACTTTTACGCAGGAATTAATTAAAAAGGTACCGTATATACAGTTAATAGGGTTTGCGGGAAAAAGAAAAACGATGAGTGTCCTTATCGTTAATCAAAATAAATACAAAGGCGTGGCGTAAATTTGAAGCAAAAGTACTGAAGTATAGCCTATTTGAAAAGGTAACAAAAGCGAGGAGTGTTGTTTACGGAAGTAGATACAGAAGTGCAGCGCAGGCCGAGGTTAAGAAAGAGCGACAGGTGTGTTTGTTGCGACGGTTGTGAGAGAGTTGAGCCAAGTTAGAGTGACAGAGGGGACTGGAACAGAGGTGTAGGGAGAGTAGGGCAAAGAACGTAAAACTGAGGTGAAGTTTACGTGAATAGAATTGCTGGTATCTGTTTCTGCAGTGGTGCGCCTTGGATGGAAAGGGATAGTATTCACTCATAATATCAAATCCTGTGTCCCTCAGATTAGTGAAAAACTTATCTGAGATCGAAAGTGTTGAAACAGGTTTCGAAAATGTGGATCGCATTTCCTTATATTCTTATTGGTTTGATGGGCGTATTATGAGGGTGACTAATTCTAAGACTCGGTCAAACCTTAACTTTTGTATTAAGAAATACGAACATTATCAACAAATGCTTATTTTACAACACAATGATTGGAAACCAAGATATGTATGACTTTTTTGGCAAAATATCTCATTTGACATATTTATGGGTTATATTGTGACGCTCTTTACTATCTACAAAGTATTGAAAAAATTTAGCTAACAGATCGCTGCAAATTCCCAGCAACCGATGGCTGTCCACGGTGCAACGTTGAATTCGGTGGTCAAGTTGCTAAACGATCCATGCAGAATGAATGTCTTTGTCATGAAGCAGCCCAGAGAAAGTGCGCAGAGCACATGAGGCTCCATAGGAATACATTCGTTTCCCACTCGTCCACCTCAGGCCACGCACCTCAAACGAAACTTAAAATGAAACTTTCCATCTTCCGTCAAAGGTGTGTTTCCACGCCGATGAAGAGATGCCGAATAACATTTCTCCACCTCCACGTGTTTCTACAGTCTCACAGTGAGCCATCAACTCCAAAAATACCTTTCACTCCCAAAAGAAACTCAATAAGTTGGGATCATAATATGACGTGCGAGACTCGCTGATTTCTCATTACACGATAAAAGCCTCCAGATGCGATACCGTGGCTCAGTGACAGAAAACATCGCAGTTCCAGGAACCAGCGGCTCGAGCCGCAAGCCAGCGCATTAGTGAGGAGGTGCTGTGAGGCGGACGTGAGATGAACGTGTCAGATGAAGTCGTGAGCGCGAGTGTTCGCAACTGATTGGCGATAGCTACGGCGCGACCAACCACCTGCTCTCGAACTGTACCGGAAGACTTAACAAGCAATAACACGTATTTTTAATGAGACTCGTGTAATAAAGGTAAATTCAAGTGAATGAAGACATTTCCATGCAGCAAACAATAGCGATAACGTAATTAAAAGTAATTTTTTCAGGACCTCGCATGCCCTCTCGTCAAATCATGCATAAAAATCGCTGAAAATTCGCACGCATGACATTAGAAAAGACGCTAAAAACAAAGAAAAAGGAAAACCGAAAGTTTCATGATAAATTGGCATCAGCATGAGAACCGTTTCTGGGTTCTATCAGTGTGGGAAATTGCTCCAAAGCTTGTAATTCAGACGAACTTGGACTAATAGTATCAGTCTGGTGGGATAGTAGCTATCTAGGACAGCCTGTAGTGTGGAAGCTACGAGAGTTCGATATTACTTGGAATACTAACTCGGGTTTGCAAAGGCAAAAGGTCGTAGATGAAAAGGCCAACGCTTACGCACCACGCGACGACAGGTAACGATTTTGAAAGCGATTGGAATGAAAAACTTCCCTTTCAATATTGTTCACAAAACTGTTACTCTAATGCAATAAGAAAACACCGGAGTACATCAATACTCATGATTGATCTTCAAGATCTTTCTTCAACGCTGCCCTCTTTAAAACTTCAGATTTTCAAAGCACAGTAAATTATGATTTGTTTTATCTAGCAGACAACGGTGAACAACACTTGCGACAAAATAAAGACTGAAAGTTGAGCAGCTGTGGCAACTCGTCATTGTAACTTAGAAGAAAGTGTTAGTTCGTGCATTCCTGAATCATAATGCATGGATTTGTATCACAAACTACATGAACTCTGGAGAAAAAAAAACATTGAGAATAAAAGAACAATTCCGCGTAAGAAGCCGAGTCACTTTTTCAGTAGCATTAGTCTGGACGAAAATACAAGCATAAGCTGTTCATAAAGCGAATGAATTTTATTTCTGCCGCGTAACTCTCAGCAAGGTGATCTCAGCACGAATTTATTTCAAATTTTTGTGAACTTCAACAGAAATTAACGTTTTCTGAGTTTACTGAATACCGCAAAAATTCAAGTGAACGGGAAAACGAGTCTGAAGTAAACCGGCTGCTTTTACGAAGATTTTAATAATTGAACACATATACGCATACCAGAGGGTAAAACGGCGGCCATGCGTGAAGCATGTTTTGAGAGCAAATGAACGGTAGACAAATTAGTGCCACTAAATCTGGTAGCAGTATTGCCAGTCCAATAATGATCAAGCAGTCAAGCAGGGAATAAGCAAGGATGGTCACGAATTGAAAAAATTAGACGTGGATTTCTGTACTTACAAAGCAAGTGTAAAGCTCCATTAATTATAAGTAGATTTGAATTGATCAGTTATTGCAAGTTCGTAACTAAAAATGAACATTTGACTAAAATTTTTTTAGAATTTCCTATGCCATTTATTTAAATCGATAAAATCTCAGTAAATTCCAAATAAAAACAACCTTAAAGTATAACCGCTTATTATAGGATCACTTTCTGAGGAAGAAAAATACTGTGAAAGACTCCGGTACGCATAACAAACAAAAGGTCCTGAAAGTTGTTTTCCATGCAAACTTGTTAAACAAACCACAAACACATACTAAGTATCCTCAACACGTCAGATATGTGAATTCGCAAACTCTCACCACGAATGGAGCCTTGCGCTACATCCATACTAATACGGTCATCATCGAGCATGATCGAATGGATATAATGCAAGTCTCCAGCTTTGAAACTGATGAATCGACCTCCTCGAGCAGTGGCCTACGAAAGTCACAAAGAAATAGCGTTGTCAGCTGACACAAGGAGAGGAGGAAGCGAAGATGAGCGACAGGGCGGACAGACTGAGGGGATGTCTGCAGAAGGCAATTAAGCAGCGCACCAGATAAGCTGCTGAGCGCGTATTAAGAAGCAGAGGGGACTGACAAGATAGCGTCCCAGCCACCACTTAGACGCGGCAACTCTTTTTCAGGTGTTAGTGCAGCTGATGTCGCTGGCCAAGGGACGGACGGATTTTAAAACCATTGTGCGCTGCTGCAGCGTACATCTGGCGGCGTACGTACTGATTTCTTTTTGACCACGTTTCTTGAACGCACGTAGCCGAGTCAACTTACGCTACCAACTGCACGTTACGTCGATATAAAATGCTTTCAAAATACAGCTCTTGGTTCGTTCTTACGGCTACAGTGGCAGCACAGCGAGCTGCGTTCAAAATCAGTCAATGATTCACATTTTAATTCGGTATCTCCATGACATAGATAAAAAATCTCGTGCAGTATTTTTTTTTGTAGCTCCAGAAACGGAGCTTTTTAGTTGGATAATGTACATACACAGTATGGACTACAGCGTTGATTGGATAATTGATATTTGTTTAACGCACGGAAATGACACACGAATTAGCTTTTATCGTTAAAAAAGGGTGCCCTAATAGCGAGCAAGACGGTTGTGAAGTTCCCACTTTACTCAAATCTGCTGAACGCTGATGAATTGCACATGTCCCATTCACTTGCGAAGCGCCGTCGTCCAGACAACATTACGGTCACAACGCGTTCAGGTTCTCTTTAAAGGGGAACTAAATTTATTATCGAGTACATGACCATGTTCATCTCTTTCGTTATCCACGCCCAGTGAACCCAATGGATGTTTTTTAGGCAGAGCCTTGAATCTTAAAGCCTTATTAAATTTAGTTCGATGCGCGCATCTTGATTATCGGGTTGTTCAATCGGTCCTCTCGATCCCAGACTGCCGCCTCGGGTAGCAGCAGGTCCTGGACGTCTGACTTCGGCCGACTCTACTGCCGGCGTCTCGAGTTAAAGTAACTTCTACTCTCGAAATTTGGACTAGTTTAACATTTATAAAAATTCACAGGGTTCATGAAATTTAAAAAATTGAAAGCGATCTAAAAATGTTCGAAGGTTTCTAGGACTAAGAAATAAATTAGAGCTTCGTCATTCGAAGTAATTTTATAAAATACGTGAAAAAATAACGGCGATTCTCTAATTCTGTCAAATTTTTTAAGAGTCAACAAAAGTCAGCCCAGCTGGTGGATTTACGGTTAGCTAACTCCGTGTTAGCATTCCTGAATCATAATGCACGGATTTGTACCACAAACTACATGAACTCTGCAGAATAAAACATTGAGAATAAAAGAACAATTCAGCGTAAGGAGCCGAGTCACTTTTTCAGTGACATTATTCTGGACGAAAATACAAGCATAAGCTGTTCATAAAGCGAATGAATTTTATTTCTGCCGCGTAACTCTTGCGTTTCGAATGAAAAAGTGTTCACTGCGCATGCATTAGCGACCAGTCGATTGGAGCGCGCACTTTGTTGCCGATACAATGCACGTATAAAACCAACACGTAACGTTCCCAAGCCTCTTCGCTCGCCTGACTTGAGTAGCGGAATTAAGAGCACATATCAGGGCCAGCTCGCAGTGCAGCTGCATGCCCAATTTATTTCACCAGCATTTTTTGTCACTCACTTTACCTCCAGACGAGGTCGCTCTCTCGTAATGGAATATCGATCCGCGAGTCAATTTGAACTTATTCGTACTTATTTAAACGTTTGATTTTCTTGGCATGGGAATATATTTCATAATTATAGCCTCTCTTTGAAGCCGTTATTTCACTAAGAACAACTTGAGACAAATGCAACTAACTTTTCTTACTTGAGGAAGTGATTGAAATCATCAATACATTGGCGATCGGGAGCAGTACATTTGAAATCTTCCCACGTCGGAGTAAGCCACAGAAGCACGGCACGTACATACAGAAGAAGCCTGTGATTTACGACAAGCCATACCATTGCGGGTCTCTGAATTGCAAGTCGCGATGACATACGCAAGGCATAACCACACAGGCGGTAAAAATACACGACTCACAAATGCATTTTCTCGCACCGCTTCCATGAAATACAGCTAATAAAGCAAAACAAAGTGCAGTGTAAAACGCGACGTAAATTATTGAGCTCATATTGTACGTATCCCAAACATATAATTGAGACGTGGAATATCTCGCGTCAGATGGCGGTTCATAACAACACCAGATGAGCTCGATGCAAGTTAGATGAATGTTTTATTTTGATATATTACTAGTTTTTTGCGTTAAAAACGAACATTTCTTCTAGTAATTTTTGTATTAGATTGGTCTTGGGTTCGATAAGTCTTTCATCGACGTCAGTATTTCACTTCAATATATTTGAGCAGTTACATGTTCAGTGCACTAAAAACTAGCTAAACAAAATCCTCATCAAAATAGTTTGATCCATTCATATGATACAAAATACATTCATACGACAGAAATGCTTTGATCTATTCATAGAATAAAGGTATTATAAATCATAAGCGCAATAAAATTATTTCAACTAATCACATAATAAGTTACTAAATTTTAAAGAAATCCTGAACCACTTAGCACTAACACGCACGCGCAAGTTGTGCCATCTATCGTTACGTCGGTGTCTGGTCTAAGACCACGTGACGAGAGCGAGGGAAGCGAGGCTGGCTCGTCTATATGAGGGCAGGATCACTTCAGAGCTGGAGAGGGAGCGAGGGGAGGGAGAGGGGGATGTGAGGACGCGATTATAACTTTTTTTAAAGAGGGGAGAGCAGCAGCAGAAATGGCTTGATCATCTCTTGAATAATGCACACACCGTCCCTAAGGCTATGGGTTCAAAAATGCGAGGCTTGATTAACGAGTAGCGCGAGTGAGGTGGATTGAATATACCTCTCAGGAAGGTAGCTGTCTATGCTCTGCACACGTCCAAAACGCCTTCTCTTCACATAACGTGAAATAAAAGTGAAGTGTGGCGAAATTTTTTGACTTCACGTCAGGTATCTCATGTGATCGAACGTGGAAGACGTAATATATTGTACGAAAAGAGTGATTTGAACTGTTGCTTTGCGGAATTCAAAGCGTGAACAAAAAATCATATTGAAGCGGCAGGCACACAGCCACCGGCGTAAAAGCTACGAGCATATTAGTTACTACGCTGTTACATGAGAATATTTTAAATGACTTTTGGATAGCGGGTCATTCAAATAACCTTCCATTTGTTTCCAGATACGAACAATGGCAGAAAATAAAATTATGCCAATCAATTGATCAGCAACCAATACATGTTGAACGAGGCTAACAAAATGAAGCATACATAAATTTATGTTTTTTGAGTAAGATATAACAGTAATTGCACATGCAGCTGGATTGTGCTTCAAAACATTTTTCAAATGGTCGTCTCAACCGGACAAGACGTGCGCATGAGACGAGTGGCTACTATACGGATGAACACGCACCGTACCTTGCTGAGCAGCTAGTGGTGAGAAGTAAGATATCTCTCGAGCAAACGAAGCGCGAGTGTATAGAAGATCATATTATCTTCTATACGAAATGCGACTAGCACAGAAATAGCCAGCAATTGAGCATCATTTCAACCCATAGGTATCACTTTAGATATAAATAATTAATTCAGGTCTATTTACTCTACACACAGAGGTAACTACTAACTACACAAATCGTGAGACTTTTCATTTCCTTCAGTAATGCCCCATGTACTAAGAAAGAAAGGTACATCATTTATAGCACTGCAATGTAAGTAGCTTTCTTATAGCAGCTAACAAAGCGCACGTGTTACTCAAATCAACAGATGGAACACGCAAAGAGCACATTCATATCAATCACAGCAGAACCATGGCTTCATCGTAACTTCTGGTACTTTGATCAGATATTTTGGTATTTTTACTATGTAGAATGCAGCTCTCAGTTGATTATATAAAACGAAAAAACGGTTAGAAAAGGTGAGAGGAGAAACTCTTCCATTTATTGAGCTTGTACTTCACTCACTCCCTTTCCTTGGGTTGAGAAGCTGAAAAAATATTTTTGTAACCTAACAGTAATAATAAAGTGATCAAAGAAGATGCTCTTACTTAACAACGTCCCAAAAAACATTTTTGCAACACTACAGTAATAATCAGAACATCAGAAGAACATAATTCAGCATTAAGAAGTTGGTCATCTATGCGCTGCGAACCCAGTGAAGTATGAAAAACCAATTGATTTAAAACAAATTTTACGGTGACGTATTTGCGTTGGTACAGCACGGACTTCAATTGCTTTCCGACTGGCAAAATCGAGAGTACTTAATTTCGCTGTGCTGTGTGTGTACCTTCGTGAGCCTTTAGTGGCATCTTGCACTAAAATAAAAAATTAAGACGCTTTTTTCTAACAAGTAAGGCTAACTTTAATCTAACTTCATTAGTTACACTATACACTATCTATTACGCAATTATACTAAGCAAGACTCATACTAGTAGCTTGAGGCACAATTCTGAGATCGCTAGCGCGAACTGGTTATGCATGGGAGTCGAGAACTTCTCTGCAGCAGAACGAATGGCGCATAGCGAGGGAATTAAGGGAAATAGAAAAAGTACAAGTTTTAATTACATGGGATGGCATGGCGATAGATGGAGATAAGGCGATCATTATGAAAGTGACCTTATATTCTATAGCTACAGCGTGCGATACGCTCGTCGATGTAAATGCATGTCCCTCAGTTGCTGGTTTCCATCCTTGTAAGAATCCGCAACTTGCTTGAAGCAGCACGGGGTGCTTGAATTGCGATAAAAGGAATTTTAATACTTTTAAACTGTAATGTAACACCTGAAAGTACGTTTTCTGTACGTCTTCTTCGTTAGAAAAGAGATACAGCTGTGCAGAGCGAGTAACTTTGTATGCAAAGTGGAAAAATCTATAAAATTATTCGTCGTAAAAATTTTGCCTCAGGTGCACATCATCCACAGTTGCTGCAGCCAACACGCAAGCAGGCTATCAGTTACAAGATCTCGAGCACGTAATGTAAGTGCATCTCGAGGGCAAAGGAAATTTTAAAACAATATCTCCTGTATTGATTTTTACCGCAATGTAAGTCAAGTTTTTTTTCAAATAAAATGTCCACGAGAGCTAGAAGCTGAACAGTTTTTCTACAAGCTTCAATTACCCTATATTTACTGCAGGACGCATAAGGAGCTATAATCCTTTAAAACCTGTTTGTAATTTTAATGTCTACTAATCTTACATTGCTTTTAGATGATATTTAATTTTTCAAAATTATTCCAATTTTAGTTTTGAAAAAGCACTAAAAAAACAAACTTGAGAATAATTTAGGCCTCTTTGCACACACAAGAGCGGATAAAGATGGTGTCTGCCTGGCGGCCAACACTTTCAAAGAATGAAGTTACCGGAGAGTATAGAGGTGAGAGGCTTCATCGAGCCACAGGCACACACGCGATGACCAAGGCACCACCACAACTTTTAAAATCTATGGTTTTAAGCACGTCTTCTTCAAACGCTCTCATTATGGTAATCTGCTATGTTTTCTATGCAAACCAAAAGCGTGGGTCTTCTAAATTACAGTCCACTGTTGCGGTAAATTACTGGACTCCTCCAGAAAGATCCTCCGGCACTGTTGCTACAGACGCCGGACTTGAGTTCGGCCGATGAGGAAGAAGAGACGGATCAATCTCGCCGTTGAAGCCGTTATTACGGCATCAAAATTTCTGGTATAATAGAGAGCGTAACCGTTTTGCTCAGATGCCCATGAAGAAAACAATGGATGATGGGAAACCAATGACTGATTTGCTAATACATGGGTAATTCTGATAGGTAAGATCGAAGTGATGAATATGCAGAAATAGCCAGAGTAGAATTTCGAATACTATGATTATTAGGCAATATTTTGGAACGCTAATGAACGCTGGTCAACATTCTTTCAATATACCAAGAAACGCACAACCTCCCAGATACAAGTGGTTCTATTTTTCAAAATTTAATAAATATCGAAGGATTTACTGTACAAGCACTGCATCGATAGCACATAATCTGTTTTTCATTAGCTATTCATAAAAAAAGTAGAGCATAAGCGAGGACCCTCTTCAGTGCGCCGGGGTGCGGAACACGCAAACGGAATAAAACAGTGAAAGCCTTCCCTTGCTTGCATGCATTAGCTCAGCTGGCAGCTGCGCTCGCCGATCTACTCAAGACGACACCATCAGGCAAGTGATCGTCACGGGTGAACGCTGTCTCTGAAGGGTCACTCAGAGCTTTGTTGTCGTACGCTCGCGCTGACGACGGTGCCGAATTGCGTGCGATTCCAACCGAAAAATAAACCAAATTGTTGTACACAATGTGAACAAGAAATACATGTATATATGCATACACCATGCCCCGTGGAGGATTTTTTGCGGGAGGCAGCTTAATAATACATCGGACTGATTTAAGCGCTATTTCAAGACCACGCAGTATTCACTTTAAATAAGCCTCGAATGATCACAAATTGCTAGGATGTTACAGAAAAATCATCATTTTACATAACCCGTAACGAAATTACCTTACCTATAAAATATGCGCATAAAAAGTACGTCATAATCTAAGTACGCTGTCACACCCAGCCCATACAAACAGTAATATCAAAATACGTTTAAGAATCAAGATTAAAGTGGAAAAAGAAAACTATGTTGCTGAGAAACAGGTCAGCAGCAAACCGAAAAAAGACTGTCCGAAGCAAAACAAGAAACTCTCATTGTTTCTATAAAAGGAAGTCCTACCTAACCATCAGCTTAGGACCTTACATCTCCCCTTAAACAAGTTAATTCCCATACGTACATCATATTGATTCCTTTGAAAGAAATTCTAAGTAAATCATTGCACTGTAACTTTGAGTATTAATCGTATTCATTCGAGCGAGGCTGAGATATTTCGCCGAACTTACTCAGTGTCGCAGAAAATTCCCTTTCCTTTTGGCACTGAGCTAGTATGTTTCATTGAGGCAGGCTACGAATGATTAAGTTTGTTCTTCAGAAGCATTTCAATTATAGACAATCATTGTCTAAACTACTCCAATCTGAGAAGACTAGGAACAACGACAAGAGAACATACAGTACATACACAGTACACAGAAGAGAGGACGCACTATCTGGCAAAAACATTCGCGGGAAGAAATCAAAAGGCGATCTCTCAGACGCAGTGTAAACGCTCACGTCAAGGGCGCAATTGAAACCGTCTACGTGTGAGCCCTGCAAAAACCGTTCATCTTGAGTGCTTCGTAAGAAGCCTCGGGCCGCAGCACAAAGCATAGAGTGTTGCTCAAGAGTCATCAGTTGATGCCAAAAGCCGCTTTGTGTTGGGATAGTGTCTATGAGCAGATGCGGACGCGAGACAGATGATCGGAAAAACGCTAGCGATCTTACAAAAGTGACAGCCCTGCTCTAGCTCTTCCTTCTGTTCACTCCATCTCTTTCTTTCCCGTACACATGAAGATGAGGCGCTCGCATCCATTTGGCACAGGCGTGCTCGTGCAACGATTATGGATTACTATCTCGCAATGGTGTTACACTTGCTCGATTATGTATTATGATAGTTTAATAGGAAATATAAGCTTTTTCCTATAAACAGTAATTGCCCTGATTGGAATATATAGTGCATAAAGAAGAATATTAGCCGTACAAGACGCAGTAATCAAATACAATTCTAAATGACATCTTGACAACCGAAAGTGTGCAAATTTATATTTCAAATGCTGCCTTGGAGTTGGAGTGAACCAATGAAGATAGACAATTGGAAAAAATTAGGTTTTTTCTTGTGCGCTATATTAAAAAAATAAAAAATGAGGTATCAGACGTAAATAAATGTAAGCATACTTGCATTAAAGACTGGGCAAATCGTTAAACTGTCCAATGCAATCTAAAATTAATACTATTTATACTGACTTCGCTGCAGATCGCTGTGCAATTGTAAGTAAGCAGGGGCAACGTTAGTGATTAGTGTGTAAATTTATCAACCAGAGGACATGTAAAGTGTTGAAATTTTCTTTAAAAAGTTACATAAAACGTACTATAAATGAGATAATTCCACTAGTATGATTCACAGAGGGGATTATAAATAACTACATTACCAGTAAACCTATTCTAAAATCAAGTGTCCCTAAATTTAGGAGTTCACGCAGTCAAATCTGTGAATCACTTTAGACGAGGAAGTTTGCCTTCTTAAGAATATTGATGAAACAAATTGTAGCCAGGTTGACGCTCGCGCTGACCTAACGAGCCCTGCACTGACGGATACGAGAAAGTCGCGACTCCGAGCGTCGTCTTGTCAAGCGAACATGAGAGGCTCAGTCTGCGATACGTGCCTTTTCTGCATGAGCAACAAAAGGAGCCAAAACAACGCCTTTTATCGCGCTTTTCTAGAGCGCCCATTCATCTACTCATCAAACTTTGGGTTCAATAAACGACTATGTGCTCAATGTTAAGCCGTCAATAAGAAATTGTTTGAGTGAAAAAGTATCAAAAAAATCTTTCCAATATTTAGGCTTAACAATGATTTAAGGTCGATGCAATACTCTGACCCTGTGCACAGCAACTCAAGAAGATTATCAACGGATCGTTCACACCGCGTAGGCTTACAGAATAGAACGAACAAAATAGGCCATAAATGTATTCTTTTTTTCTTCTCATTATAAGGGCTTTCTTTGACAGTCAAAAATAAGACATTCTGTTTTCAAAATCGACAAATTTACCATGTGCATCATATGCTTTGTTTGGTTGAGTGAGCTGGCTAACTCAACATATGTACGTGTATCGGTCTATGATAAAAGCAATGTAAGAATAGGAAATTGAGGTATGGTAAGCGGTTGGCTCTAATTGTAATTAGCAACGACAAAGTGAAAACAAACTTGGAGCTCTGTTCGAACATCTCAGTTTAGCTTTTACGAAAAATATAGGTAGTCCTCATGTAAATTTAGATGATCTCACACTAGATTTCGCACATTTGTGCAAAAGGTACTAGTGCCAGCCAGCATACTGACGTAAAGATGACCACTGCAAGGTCTGGAGGACACAAACTTGAAATTTACTGCTTATTTAAACTCCTATTTAAGAAAATTATGTAAAAGCTGTTCATTCTCCAATTATTCTCGCGTCTTTTTGAAACAATATAGAAAATCACGGTGGTCACAATTTTCTTTAAAAATTTCAACAGACACAACAGCTGCTCTTCACACATGCCACTTAGAAAATCAGATCCAGCGCTTTAGGTCTCGTGTCAATATTTGAACATTTAGTGATGCCCAAGCCACAGCGGGATGTGACAGCGAGAGATGAGTGTAAAAACGAGTATATAGGAGCACCGCTCTCCACATGCTCCCTTAAGAGAGAACTCCGGGCAAACACATCGGAAGCAAAATCTAAAAATAGCTTTAATGGGTACTTGTGGGTCTCGAAATGGCCTATTTTATGCGGCCATTAATTGGCCTGGGATAATGCGTCGAGCTGCCTTACTCAAAACCTCAGCTGTGCTCGCACGCCCACGCGCTCCTCCTGAAGCTCACTCTCGACAGCCGCAGTATTGGGTGAGAGCTACGCGATCTGTTAGAGTACTTTCCGTACACTCATCATAATATGTTGGATACAGTTGCGTTAATTAATTTTTGCTATGAGGGTACGTCCTGCAGTTATCATACATCGAGCCTTTGGCTTTAGTCCTCGTGTGACTACTACACTTCCAATATGGTTTCCATACGTCGAGTATGCTAACCATACCTTACGTACGGTGGTATTATCCTACTTCGCACTCGACTGCCATAACTCGAGCATGATTATTTTTTCTGTACGTACATATGATCACTTTTTCTAACTGCGGTCATGGAATTTGAGCACAGTTGGGACCCCATTCCCTGCAGCATTACGACCTCAGGCACGTAGCTTGAAATATCTGTGCTTTTCGCTTGTTTATCGCATACTGGTAACGCCTATTCGCCACATAATAATATTCTCCCACATGCGTTATTTAGAAAAATTTAAAGTTTAGCAGAACTTATTTAACATATCGCTGAAAGAAAGTATTCGCGCCAAAGATCATACAGGATATGAATCTAAAAACAATATTATTGGAATATATAAACTGGAGAAATGAAATAAAATCAATAAAGCAATATTCGGAATAGCTTTTCCATGTCTGCGACGCACACTGGTACCACAACACTACTGGAAAAAGTTGTTAGTAATTCACTACGTTACTGTCCAAGGAAGTTGCATCTCGCCGGCACGTCTTGAGGTGTTTAATAAATGGCATTATTAGGCGTCAAACAACCATTTGCCATGAAAGACCTGCACTACCGGTGGGACAACTGGAAATGAAGCACTCGAGTCTCTCCCAGATAATAAACACAAGAGGCAAAAAATACGGTGTGAGTGTGCACAAGATCCAACTTGCACGGACAGGGTGAACATGGCGTGAGAGGCGAGGCAGATGGGCGTCCTCAAACGCCCCTAAGCGCAGTGATCATAAGAAACACAAACGGCGATCTTTTAAATCTTTGCGGGGCAATCAAAAAGGCCGTAAAGGACGCTCAAGGAGCGGCTAACGGCTGCAGTGATAGTTGTTCAGTCACTTGCGCGGCTTAGAGCTTTAAGACCAACAGGTCTCGTTAAACGAGCGAGAGTCGCCCTTAAAGAAATACAATAATGAAGTTAGTGTCAGGGCTGTCGGTGGGAATGCGTGTCGCCAATTTTGCGAGACGTTCGGCCTGTTGCACACGAATTACTACGCCTCGAACCTCCTTTAAAGTTGTGTGCGACGCCTGGGCATGCGCGGGGCTCGGTAACAAAGCGGAGTCACGTCAGGCGGGCTGCCTATAGCGACTCAATTATGGGCACTCAAGAAACTAAAGTGGCGTTCAAAGACTCAAAACAAAGCCAGTATGACCACTCTGGTCTTAAGTCACCTTTTAGGAGGCAATTAAAGGTATTTGGTGCTTTCACGCGAGCTTATTTGAAAGAGCGACCAGCGTCAGAGGTGGTCTTGGGTCCCTCGTGTACTTCGTGCGAGGGCAAACTTAATGTGGGTTGCGAATTTTGATGAACGTTGTTTTACGTGAGAAACATTACCTCCTTAAAGCATGATTTAAAATTGCGCTTAGACTTTTATCAAATTGAAAACGGTTTCAATCAATTTCGACATAAAATTCAGCAGTAGTGTTTTTTTTGCACGTAGATCAAAATAGGAATGATAAACTGCAACGATGTGTTAATGAAATTACAAACCTGCCAATTTAAGGCAACTTGGCTTAACTTGAGTTCGTTACAACTCCAGCGTGAACCACAGAAGCGCATTTAACTTTAACCGTCCCCAGTAGAGCCATCATTATTATCATAACCGTAGCCAGTAGAGCCATCATTATTCAATTCAACTTCAACCTTCACCTCTAACGAACGAAGCAAGCAAGGATTAAGCTGAAAGTTCACGAAAAATTTCTTTGTGCTTTCGGTTGATTACCTGTAGTTTAACACAGTCACGATAGTCATCTGCAACAACAAGCAGTCGATTATCGGTCACCCGCCTGACCAACGATAGGAGAAGTGGAGCGCGTGAGCTGCTGCCCCTAACGCAGACCAGGCACCGCGTGCAGAGAGGTCTCTTTGTTCGATAAGAACACGGACAAATTACTGACAAATTAACGAGTCAGCAGGAAGCGCTCGCATTACACGCCATTAAAAGGCTCTACCTGAGCGGGCCTTGATAACGCGGAATTATCATATCATGTGCCACACTGTCATTCAAGGCAAAATACGTTGTATGTCTGTGTAAAGTTAGGTCAGAGGAGAGCGTTCCATCACCATGTGAGGAACTAACGAATGACGTTTTTTGCATTATGATAAGAAGTATTCAACTTTCATTAAGTCGAAGAGACATTCGCTTTGCAAAAGGAAGAAAATGCTGAGGTCATGTCTTTCAAGTCGTCAAATTAACCTAAGATAACTTGAAGCGAAAAGTTTGGTTATTATCAATGAAAAGGAAGTACCTAATTACTCCAATTTTAGAGAGTATGGTCGTAAAGCAGCTGGTAACCTGAGTAAATGGGCACAACTAGTACCCACAATTTATCCAAGCGTACGGCCGGATCAAGTCATTAATTTGAGACTTAAAATTTGCACTTGGGTTGACCAAAGTGCGCGAACAAAGAATGATATATGACTACGTTATAATGACTTGCCGCAACCCAGGCAATGCTTATCCATTAACAGCACAAGTGGTACGAGTCGAGGCAAGGCAGAGTTATTTAACGCTCGTTTGTCCCATTAGAACTGCAGACATTAATATTAAAATTTTCCAAACGATGTCATAAACATGGTGAAGTAGCGCGAAAGGACCGGAAGGAAAACATTAAAGATTCGATTGTGAGAGCGATTCTGCCAGCGGGGGCTGCTCGCTTGTTCAACAATAGAAACGCCATCGCTCACAATCGACAATAAAACGCGCCAGACGACCTACGCAAGACGAAATCATCTTTGGAGGAATTGTTACAAATGATAAACCGACTCTAGGATCAAGCTTTCTAATTCCACACTACCACCTACGAAAGTAGGTGTTAATACTAAATGGTGAACTAGGTCACCCTGTAAGGAATGAAATAGTGCTCGAATTTAATGGCTTTCGCCCCAAGAGTTTCTTTTTATGTGTAATGACATCAAGCAGATCAAAATGAAGACTTTTTCAGTTAGAAATGAATATCTTTCATAGAAAAGTCGAACCAGCCTAAATAAAACCGTTAAAATTTTTGGGAGGTTTTGTGTGACTAACTAAAATGCGTTAAATAAGGAAGTATCTAAAACTAAGTAAATATACTCTTTGTTCATGAAATGAAAAGGAACTCTGAAGCTGAAACGGCCCGAACTATTTACTCAGTCTACAGAGGAGATAATCTCAATGAAAACTCTCGAGAGGCTTGCAAAATACAATACAGGCGTGGCAAATACACAAGTGCAAATATAGATTCGTTCTGTAGATTACTTATGCTATCAGTTGAAGGAGGCAACACCCTAAAACCATGAAAAATTTGAAAGTGACATGATAGAGGTTTTCCCTTTAAGACTGAAGGAGTTTTTCGCTAATGTATGAGACTAGAGTCATATGACTTGATGAAAACAGTCATAGACTGCCATTTGAAAACTGAATTCTAAAATACTCGGTTTAATCATTCAAAATATAGATTATGCCGATCTCAAGAGCGGTTAATTGAAGGTGAAGGAATTATATTTGTTTTATTCATAGTTTCTAGTTCACAACTGAAAAGGGCAATCCAGAATAATATCAGCAGGAAACGTCAGCATTCTATTTATTGAGGGTAATCGTACATCGGAGGTAATCGTAAAACCCAATATTGTACCCATACTTCGTGCGTGATATCCTAACAAAAAAGGTTCGTTTATTTGTAACTCAAATAGAAGGAAGAACATTTAATGTATTCGTAACGAATATCTAATTGAAGATAATTCTATTGAGTTAACGACCTATTTGTCAGCATATTAGAATAGGAGAGTGAACCTCGTTTTCGTTTTGCACGTCAACTGATAACGCCTTCGTGCGCGAGACTTTGAAGAATTTAATTTTAAAAAAGTATGGAAGCAAAGCTAATGCTCATGCTTCACTCCCTTGCCTCCTCATGTGCAAGAAAATTAATAGCATGATTTTTTTTACACATCATATAGATATATTTGGAAGACATTTATAATTGATATATTGACAGCTGGGTGTGATCCAACGGTGGTCACTGAGGGAATTTTTTCAACGCGGGTATCCTGCCAGTGGTCACAAACTAAATTTTTTATTCGTTTATCTCCAAAGCGAGATGATGGCAATTTCAAAATAATTTTTTAATTTTGAAAATGGCATCTTAAAATTGCATTTATTTGCAGTTGAATCTTATATTTCAGTTTAAGCTACTTTGTTAACGAACTAAAAACTAAACAGCCATATTTATTTTACTAGCGACAATTTTCAACAATTATTGCGATGACCTCAAGAGACGAAGAATACAGAATAAATTCTGATACAAAATATTACATTAAGGTTGCAATAAATTTTAAGCATTAAAGGTGTATTCTGGAAATATCAACAGAAGAGGGAAGTACCTCTCGTGTTATACTTTAAACACACAAAGGATAAACAACGAAGTGCTTACAACGTTTACAAGCCCCAAAGTCTTCAATATACTTCGCCCATACCTAGCTTTCATCACGCAGCGGATGAAGACAGAGATTCCCTGAATTGGTGGTTTACAGAGGACAACATTCACGAGCAGAGACTTGATCAGCGAAATTTATCGGAAAGTGGGACCGGTCGTAGCAGAGTTCTTAATTAAGAAATCCGACACAAACTTGCCCCCGATATCATCGTGCGGACCATTAATAGACCCTGGTGAGAGGCTCGCAAGCGCTCCCTCTAATGTGATCCTCCGGTCATCGACTATTGGGAAAAAACATTTTGCAAATGAGTGAAAGATTGTAATTGCTAGCATCGATGTATGCGTAACGAGGTCCAACTTTAGGTCAGTTAGACAAGGGTTAACTGAGTAGGTACCGTAAATACTAATTCAATCCGTGGATCGCGAACTGCATGCACTTCATGACAGCTTGATTGGCGGTTTTCAGTCCACAAAATATGTAACTCGATTTTTACTAAGATCTAATGTCGAAAAACTTTTATACTTATTTGCCCTACATAAGAGTGTTGAGTGGGACAGTACTGGTACAGAGGTAAATGATCTACTCTTAATATCACATCATAGTAGAAAGTTTTAGGTGAAGGTGGGGGTAGCCCTCAAAGCGAATGTGGTCTACTATAAAGTGGCTCGCTTGTAAAAATTAGTAAATAACCTCTATCACAACACGAGTTGTAGTATTAGAATTCGCGACGCATTCTCATAAAACTGAGGTCGGACAGAAAATTATGAAAGCCAGAACATGAAGTATTGAACACAAGTAATACCATTTTAGCTGCAACAACGCGATTAAAAGAAAAAATGTATTCATTTGCCAATTCCTGGACGAGAACGTGAAGTAGAAAATTTCTAAACGCGAATGTTTTTGGCTTGTCCCCGTAATTCATCCCAATGTCTGAGATGTATAAATTATTGCGCATATATGCATGTTCACTGCGCGCCTCATGGGCGTCTGTGTGCGTGTAATGTTCGACACAAATGAACTCCGAGCCCATGAAGTTTCAATAAAATTCAAAAGGTTGTATTCACCTTATATCATCTTGAAGGGAGCGCTTCATAATGACCAGCATTAACCCTCAAAATACTAACTAAAGGAGAATATCTGTCGTCAATAAAAAATCGTTATTTTACTACGAAATTTTCCTAATTCTTGTCGTAGTAAAATCAATCAATAACTTTGAGAAGGGCTCCATGATGATAAATTATATAATTTTGCCACAAAAAACTAAAAACCTTCATCAAATCGCAAAAAACTTGTCGTAATCAAATCAATCAATAACTTTGAGGAGGGCTCCATGATGATAAATTATATAATTTTGCCACAAAAAACTAAAAACCTTCATCAAATCGCAAAAAAACTTGTCGTAATCAAATCAATCAATAACTTTGAGGAGGGCTCCATGATGATAAATTATATAATTTTGCCACAAAAAACTAAAAACCTTCATCAAGTCGCAAAAAATTTTGCGAACCATCTGAAAATTTTGAGCTCACGCTGTGTCGTATAAAATTACCACATCACGTAACGGAATATGCGTCTCATCCAATGTGTAGAGTTCGAAGTAGCGTTCGTGCGACATTTTCAGCTCCAATATTGTCTACCATGACCATTCACGAGTCACGACCTGAAGATCTGTTTAACAGGCAAGAAAATTTTCAAGTTCGTGTAATGTTCTCACTTTCACTTGTGTTACAGTAACAAATTCATGAGTCAAAGACTTGCATCGTAAGAAAAGATGGACTGGTCTATTTATGAAAAGGTACTTTCGCTGAAAAAATAGTTCTCAAGTAATAAAAATGATGTTTAACGAGTGCTTTATATTCGCGCGAAAAAGCGATAGCCCATTAGCAATATCATGACTTAAATTCACACTATGGGCACAACCTTCGTGTTCCATGAAGCTGTGAATTTGAGAATTAAGAGCGAAGAATTCCCGTGTTAGTAACAAAGCTTCGTGAGAGCATGTGCAGTATGGGACTTAGTCCTGCACAATATCAGCTGAAATCACACCACTCTCTCGTACTTAACTAAATCTACCGAGAGCAATGTGCGCAAGTTATTACAAAAAGAAACTTCGGAGTTCTTACTCAGATACAATACAAGTATGTGTATTGTAAAAACTCACAATACTGTTTAGTAAGATGGAAGTATTCTTTCAAAGAAATGATTAATGATTCTTTAATGAAATATTTGGAACAATTTTAATTGTTAGAGTTGTATTCCACCATGAGTTGATATACACTAAGACTTTGTGCGTGGATGCATTGAAAATGGTCTGATTAAATATTTTTGAACTTTTGTAAATATTGTAAACATTTCTCAATTTATCTGGAGCCAAGACATCAAAACGTACAGTGAGTTGTGACGCTCCTTTCTGTACTCCTGTCATGTGAACAAAACCCGCGTAATATGACAGAAAATGCTCGTAATTCTAAACCCGGAAGCCACTCAACAAACTGCACCTCAGTAATAAAAAGCTTTTAATTGTTCATATCTGACGGTATTAGATGTTGCTAAGTGAAGATGTGTCGATCAAAGAAAATTGAACAGAACAGCGAAAGAAGTCCGCGAAAAATTAGGAATCAACAATAAACATTAATTATCTAGATACCACTACGGGCGAAAGTAATTCAAATTAATACTGATTTAACGTTAACGCTATTTAAAGGTTATTTAACGCACATGAAAATGACCGTTTACGCTCTTCTTGACGAATAATGTGCCCGCACAATTCAAAATACTGCACAACTCGATTTCAACTCGAACTTTTTGTCGATTTCAAGATGAATTCTATTTGTGAATTTTAAAGGCGGTTATCTGAACTGAAAGAACTTATTGGAAAAAATTCACCTTTTTATCTTTGTATTGTATAACCTGATGAGATCAGCTTCAGTTGAGGGATTGATCATTTAGTTGAGTGATCAGGCGTCCAGATCACAAAAAAGCGCTCACTGCGTTAATTCGGTAATCATTAGCAACTTATTTTCCTTACCATTTGTGACAACATGTTTGAACAACACGCAAATGAAAATTGCTGTTCGCTGTTTTCCTAACGAATAACGTGCGCGTACAGTTCAAAACCCCGTCCACTTTTTCGTGGAAGGGACAGGGATTCACGTAGATTATAAAAGAATCAATGAAAATTTATGGAAAGAGGCTTAAAATTTACGTTCATCCGACGATAAAGTTAGGTTGTGAGTGGCCAAGTCTAATCCCTCTCAATTGAGCCCCACCCTGAAGAAGCACGCTACCTGAGTCTCGGTGACGTTCAAGAGTTTAGCCATGTCGGCACGCTCTGAAGACGAAAGGTATTTCTTCACTTCGAACTGACGCTCGAGCTCGAAAATTTGACGACCGGTGAAGGTCGTCCGCGCCTTTTTCTTCTTACGCTCTCCGCATCCTGCAAAAAATAAACTTTTTAACATGCCAATAGAGTTCAGAATCACAATCGGTTTAACAGGCAGGACAAGTTTTGGGATTCAAAAGCGGAATTATGATGACGCAACGTATCAACGAACTTTTCTTTCTTCGTCATAGAAAGTAATTATGCTTAAAACAACTGCAAGGCATGAAGGTGAAATTAATGAAATAATTTGCAGTGATTTTCAAAGCGTTATGCTAAATTATCATGGTCGAAAAACGATCAAATCGAACTGTTAAACTCACCGTCGTTGGATCCTTCACAGATATCTTCTGATCCATCCTTTTTCCGTTTCACACCAGCAACTGCAAAGATGAAAATACATTCTAAATAAACTAAATTATCAGATAAAATGGAGACACAGTATCGTACAAACATTACCTGGATCAAAAATATTGAAACTTTAGAGCACTTTAAATATATTGAAAATATTTAAACTTTAGATATTGAAACTTTACTGTAATGGTAAATAAGAATCCCTCGCATATGCCTCATTAATTTCCTCAGTTTTAACAAGGAAACAGCATTACACGCGCGAAGATCGCAGAATTACCAGAACTCAAGCAATTTTGAAGCAAAATTTCAATTTTACTATTGAATATTACAGAAGTAGACAGCAACAATCCATTACTTTAAATAAAAATACAAGTATTTTTCTTTCTTACTACACGGACAGTTTAAAACACTGACCTCTTAAAAACTTACGTAAAAAATTATTAATCTCTAAGCCAATCAATAACAGCGCTGGTCTAATACTTGTGAGAACGCGGTTCCCCATATAACCACAAGTTCCAGCCTACCAGTGATTGATCTCAGTTAGAACGGATGTACGAGACTTTCATGGCTTCTTCGTCATCGAAAAGCGATCATTGAAAGCATCGACGTGAAGTAATCTTGAGCCCTCATTCACGTAGTAGCGCACGTTGGGTGCGGCCAAACAAGCAATTGAGAAGCTCAACATTTCTTACTATATCGCACTGGTCATTCAAAACTAATCTTAATCTCACACCAAATTTCAGCACACGTTATCTCATAGGGTTTTAATTTTGTATATTTTCGTGAGAAACCTAAATAAAAGTAAAATGTTACTCCAAGCGCATATTTCGACGTACAGTTTCTCTTCTCATGCACTGATGCACAACTCTGACTTTACCAATACAGAAGTTGAAGGACAGTTTGGTAGCTCAGCTTATTCAATTTAAATCGCATATAAATACCTTTTCTGCCAATCTATTAAGCCATTTCAGATTACTAACAGCCATTATAGTTGATATGTATTCAACAAAAGTATTATGTTAGTTAATGAACCGTTATCTTATAAGTGAACTGCTTTCAATATTTTCTATAACTCATAACTCAGGGTTGTAAAGGGCCTTTCTGGTGCCAGAAACCAGCAAGAGGCAGATATCAACTTGCTTCTGGTGCCTGTGTTCCACAACAGGCCACGGCTGACTGTTTGAAGGGCAGGCAAGAGGCGGCGGCATCCAGTTGTCCCAACTCTTCTGTAAGTGGCCAAGTTTGCCGCACAACTGCTGCCACTTGTGGCGGCCAGGACACCTCACACACAATACAAGTTTCGAGAGTTATTGTGTAGCCACACTTACGCGCGTGTTGCTCCATAAATTCTAGGTAGAATTCAGATGATCACGTGAGCTTGCTCTTAATTAGTATGGGAATGAAAATTTATTCATTTCGGTGACACGTTATGTCACGAATTTCTTTATTTAGGTTCACTGTTACAGCGTGTCATTTGGAACAATTAAAGCACAAATAGTTGGTTAAACTGGAAGGTAGGGAAAAAGAGCGTTTAAAATTGCAGACAAGAAATAGTAGACTATTGTATGCATTTATAAAAACGCCAAGGTTGCATGGAAAAATTTGCAAGATATTTTGAATGGATAATTTTCTAGACAAATAAGTATTTTTAAGCTGCTTCAATGCGTACGTTACATACTGATGGAATAGAATGCGTACGTTATATACATAGTTACTTGAATATTTCCAAACAACTTGAAAATTTCATGCATTCACGAAACTTTGGGGGTAAATTTCAGCAAGTCAATGAAATAATAATTAGTTTCCAGGATATTTCTTTCCTTTGAATTATAAGTTTTTATATCAAAGCCTAGAGTTTTAGCTGGATGCCTTATTACAACACAGTTAAATGTGTTGACTACCCAGGATAGTGGAAAATTATTGATAACGAACCAATTCACTTCATTTCGCGCACTTGTGCCGGAATGCTCCTGGAAGAAAAGCTTTCTTATGACCACTGGCCAAGATAGGGATCATAAAGTTAACAGTTTTACCTATCCTTGCATATATTAACTTAATAGGCCCAACATGAAGAAATACTAACTGTTATGGACCTAATCGATTCTATTGAGGAACACAGTCTGATAAGAATTTAAATTAACAAATACTGACGAGTATCGCTGAAACCCTTTAACGCACTATGAGTATTCCCGTGTCTCTGTGGCCTGCATTAAGTAAAACAAAATTCGTTTGCCACATTTTAATTCGAAATCTCGTAGACAATATCCACGATACCCAGTCTAACCCGGACACAGTGTCAAGCAACGACGCTCTTGCGTGCGCCCCATGAAGCTGTAAGTACTCTATAGATATAGAAGGAAATGTAATTACCTTCTAAGTATTTTCTGCTACAAATTTCGACAAGGATCGCAACTTTCAGAATCTGTTGCACTTTCAATTCAGACTGGCCACTTGACTACATTAGCGCCTTAGAAGTTGGACGAGGAAGTGTGGCGCTCTAGTGCTCTTCTGCCGCCCGTCGACGTCAAGACGGCGAGCTGATGACTATTTTCCTCATACTTACACTAGAAGCAACTCAGTCGTTCTAAGAATTGGTCATGGCAAACACGTGCGTTCAATTACAGCGAGGACACAATAGGGAGGCTGGTTAGCACGAACAAACTTAAATTAGTGGTCACAAAAAACTGATCTAGAAACCATATTCTTTGCAGGGCTGAGGAACACCAACTACATAAGTGCTTAATTAGCCACTTTTGTTGATATCAAATAGATATATCAAAACTAATAGATTTTCAAAGTGCTTTACAAAACGAGGCCGGAATACTCGAGTGGGACGCTTATCTACATTGAATTTAAGGCTCTAAAAACGGCATTAAAGCAAAAGATTCTTCACACAAGCGGCCTATAGAACATGAAACCACATCAGCCACGAAGAACAATATGAGCTTGACAAAAAATTTATCCACATACATGTTTGTGCAGAAAATTCTACTCACTCAATCAAAGTTTACAGGAAAGCTTGACATATTTCTTTAGTAACCGATGGGTGAATAACACGATGATGGCGCAATTTAGGGTAGTGACTGGATTCTATGTCATTTATAGTGGCGTTTAAAATCATCCATCTCGTTCAAACAACACAAATCAGGCCTGAAAGCTTCAGCTTTACATTAAGATTTTGTTATTTCAGGCAACATAGGTCCCTTTTTTGTTATTCTGATGTGGACAAATAACAATAACAGTTTCCACTCCCCTAAATTCTCTCTAGGTAACGAATTATATCAGTAGTTTTGTAAACATTTCCCACCGAAAGCATAGCGCACTTGAACTTATAAAATTAAGTTGATCATTTAATACTGCTAGCCTAGTCGAATATACTTCTCATTTTCGAAACATCCCGAAAGCTGCATGCAATAGACTTCGATCGAGAAGCGATGCAAAAACAACAAATATGGCCATAATGTCGACCCATTTGCAGTTAAGAAAGTATGCAGTACCGAAGAGGCTGCTGTTGCATTCATCGTTAGCTAATCTCCGTTGCTCGATCGTTTTCACAGCGCATGTAAGAGCCGAGACAAGTTTGTTGCTCGGGCGACCGCTCCGTCAACGCAACGCGAGTTTTTGCGGTCGTATCGTTGCGGATGATACAAATCGGGCGCGTTTTGTCGTCATTACTCTTTGCTTTGGAAAAACTTCGTACGAGATCGTCTTGATATCGCACTGCTCAGCTGGCGCGAGGCGCTGATTATCACAGATGGGAATGCCTTCTGAATGATGAATAGGAAGTGCACAGTCGTATAGCCGATTTACTGCACTAGGAGATGTGTGACACTCTTTTGTGCTTAGCATAGTCGAGCGAAATTTTTCATCAATTATTTTAAAGCAAATGTTTTAGAAAACAGGCAGATACTCAAGTTACAAGTTGGAGAGAATGAACCTTTATTACCTTATAAAGAATGAATAGTAATGATTAAAGAAATGGTTGTTAAGAAATATGGCGATAGCAAATTACTAGTGGATCATTGAGGACCCTCCCACACGTAATGTTGAGCTAGAAAATTTTAAAAGCTAGGCTATTTTATGTTGAATCTATTTGTTAACAGTTTTTTTCGTTTCGGGTTAGTTCATCCTTTTTCAGTTCTGAAATTTATTCAATATGTAGCTGCTCCCAATCACTAAATATCACTAGTGATTGAGACCCAATCAATATTTCTATTGCAATTCAAATTTACGCCTGAAAATATCCATAATAAGGTTTATGAAACATCTGTGAAATACATACTCCGAAAAATTGAACAAGTTTTGTTTAATAATTATTGGTTGTTTGCAAAATTCTGCAGTTATTGGTCCAACGATTTTTATTATTAACCTTGTTTGAAAATGAATTTTTCAAGTAATTGCATTCCCAAATTAAAATTCCTAACTAACAATCACACCGGAGTAAGGAGCGCCTTAGCAACTCTATGTCAGTTAAGAGTGTTCTAAGTCGTCCGTTTTCAAGGCAGGTTTATAAAGAGGATGAAGTAGAGAAATTTTGGCAAACGAAAGTACCTTGTACTAACACCGAGTGCACAAACACCAACTTGACTGAACCCACACCCTAGTTCACACATATAATTAAACTTAGCTCTCACATTAACAAATTTCAATCCTTTAAAATAAGAATTTTAGCAGAGCTGCATAGCCATTCCTGAAAGAATTTTCACAACTGTGATGTGCCATTGGGTCACTGGCTCATCTATCATTAAAAAAGAGCAATTTACACTTCAAAGGTTTCGCAGACTGATTGCATTTGCACTTACAGAGACTCGGTAGCGTGAACTTTTCCTAAGAAGAATTTCCGAAGCACAATTGGTATGCGTTAACCACAGTAACGTTAACTGTCACTCGCTAGTCGGTCGCGCTACCGTGCGAGCTGCTCGGATCCTCGCTATTTGAACACAGGAGCAACAAGTAATTAACAACGAGGTGTAGCAGTGACTCTACACACGCCGTAAGCCTCGCACTGTGTGCTCAGGAAGACAACTTGATATTTATTAATCTCTGTCTCGGTCTTAGTATAAAGTCATGGGCACAAATATTTACCTAAAGCTCTGAAAAATATTTAAAGCTGCTCAGCTGCTGCAATCAAAATTTCTCTAAGATTCAGACTCGACTGTCTACGAGCTCTACTTCAGATTGTGCTATTATCTCCCTAGAATAACTGAGAGATAATTTTAAGTACGACGAAAATTCATCAACAGTTATAAAATAAGATTCCTACAAATCAAAGTGCTTCTGTCCATTTCGACTCCAATAGTAAAGCCTGTGTCTAACCTTTTTGTTACTATTTCACGTTATTTGTACACTTGTTTCGTAGGTTTTTTTTTGCAGCTGAGCTTTGCTATACTCCTTATGCTTCGTTCCAAACTACTCCATCATTTAGTTACTATCAGACTCTCTGGATTCGAGCAAGGCTCTTCGAGATGTACTGTTCTGTCTCCTCAGCATGCCAGTCAGATGACTACCAATTATAGCCCTCGACTCCTACCCACTCTTCGATATGGCGATCTTGCTTACTAAATAACACAATGACTTTTCTGGCCTTCAAGTTTCTAGCTTTCTATAAACAGCTTCCATAAACTTCCTGGTAGTTATTTCTAAATGGCCTCTTTTACTCAGATTTTGTAAAGCTTCTGCTACATAGTTCCTCAGTAGCCTCTCGGACATTAAGGTTCTAAATAGCCAAAAGCACATCGCTCCAATGAAATTCTTAGTCACATTACTCCTGGATACACAACTCCAATATATCCCGTAGTGCATAGTACCTAAATACATATCTCCTGTATACCTCTGACATACAGCTCCCAGATACGCTCTAGCTCGCAGCTCTACCGACCACCAAGCACCCTACGCATTGCGTGCTACACAGTGGCCCCCTCGGACCAAGGGACAGTCCCTGGCTCGCTAAAGGACACCTTTTATACCCCGTTGGAGTCGTAAAATCTCGGCGGGAGATGTGTTAATGTGCGCTCGACACCGCTATTTAAACTGCTTTATGACCCGCTCCGTCAGCCCTGAGACTGATAGACACCGCGCCGATGGCTTCATCGCACCATCTTCAGTGACTACTTTTTTGCGGCTTGTGTTGCGCCAGCGATTTTCTAGAAGCTGTGCGGGTAGGGTATAATATCAATAGAAGTTGTTGTGGAGCACTCTGCGTTAGTTCTAAGCCTTTCCAGAAAGAGAGAATGTTCTATTTTATAGTGTCTTCTTAAGGTGTAGAAAACGTGTTTTTTTCATACGCGGAAATGAAAAAAATAAGAAAACATTATACTGATATCTTCTAAGCTTCACAGATTAAAGAACATGCACTTACAAATGCAACTCAAATTAAAAACTTGAATTACTTTTTCATAATAGTTCTACAGCATTCAAATCCTCACGTTATAACTTTAATGATGAAAGAAATAAAAAATATTAAAAAACCAACCCTTTAAATCTCACATCAACTTTCTGACTCACCCGAATACCGTTTACGCTTAGAGTTTTAACACATTATTTACTGTATTTAAAATTTTTTCGGCCATCTGGGTACCAACATAAGAGAATATACAACAATTGATTAAATATCGAGTACAATTTCTTAAAATTCATTCAACTCGTACATTGAAGTGCTTATGGTTCTACAAGCATGAAAAAAAGCTCAGTTTTACACAGAACAGCGGTCTATCTCGTTCTTTCATTTTTAAAGTGCCCTAAAAATCGACGCAGTGTGCAAAGTCGTAGTTTTATTTGAGCTTCAAAATAACCACTTGTTGTTAAATTAAACAGGTAATAGTATCGTAAATTTCCTATCTTAAATAAAAAATCCAGTATTGCAGTAAAAAATGTACAACTGTCGTTAGACTTGAAATATTAAAATGACTCTCCAAACTAGAATCACTACATAAAAATCTTAGTTGCTTATGGACGATGGTGATAATGCAATCAATATTTCAATTAAATTATCTATTAAATATCTGCAATCAGAAACTCAGTGGGGTGCATATGGATGGTCGCATAGAGGCACTGAGAGGCGTGTGGGAGGTGGGTGGACCTGATCTGTTCTTAATAGTATTTACAGTTATTAGGTAAGAATTGATGAGAACATCAACACATGGCATTAAACGTAAACAAAAATTTTTTTCAAGTTACTGATTTTTCGATATTTCTACCGAATATTGGTTAATAATTAGAGAAATTTGAACCATTTACTCTAAATTAGTTCTCGTCTCGACAACGGCAATGCAACAGCATACAATCAAAGCCTTCATATGAGGCTTACAAATCGCCATACGTGATGAGATTTTGCGTTACCTTTGCTTAAATTTTAAATTCCTGGGCCCGACATGCAGCTATTATAGGTAAACCAAAAATTTAAAATAAGGCAATGGACCAAGAACACTTGAATTTCAACGTACTCCGATTGAATAATGTCGACATTTGAACCTCATCGGAGATTTTTTTGGCTACCCCATCCTGCTTATCTACTTCAGAATAATGTTCCTCAATAATTCAAAAGATGGCGTTTCATAGAAATTTCAGAGAGAGAATTTAAAATGGCACTCTATGAATGAAACATATTCACAGCAATTTAAATAGTTGTAAGACCTAAAAACGTAAAAATCAGGTTTATGTGTGGGATTAATCTGATCATACCGCATGCTCTGGAAACGCTGCTCTACACATAACGTAATTTCCAGTGCTCGAGAAGATGGAAGCTTACACGACGGCAACGTGAGATTAAAGATGAGCATAAAGAAGCGCGAATGAAGTCATCATCTAAACACCAGTCCTACTGGAAATCCACAATAGCAGCCTCAAGCCTACACAAATGGAAGGTCATTAAGAATAACAACATGGGATCATCCGCTCTCTATATTTCCAGTGCTGAAAAGCGGCGCCTTATCGCATTTTATCTTCGTTTTCAAGTCGCTCAGCTAGCGTAGCGCCGCCGAAAAATCGCGGACGTTTGTGTGCCTCCGATTCAGGCATCTTAAATCGTTCTTTTTTGCAGGGTTCCGCGGTGGCGCAGCCTGGTTATTACCCCACGATTATGGGCCTTATTGAAGTGCCAGCCATGCTCTTTTAATTAGAGCTCTATAATTATATTGTTAGGGAGCTTATGAGGTTATGAATTAGCTACCTTGGTTTCCGCGCTGAATTGGACGTCTCGGCCGAGCTAAAAGAACCTGCTCGGTTGCAGATCATTCCGAGTCTCGAATTAAGATTCTTACAGAAATGACAGCAACTTCTGCCAGTTATGGGTCGTAAAATGGCTTTTGGTGAGAGTGAGTTCATTGTGTTCAGTAATTAGTCACTGATTGGATAACATATTTGAAATGAGATTCGGGTTATTTTCCTTGACTTCAAATTATAGCCTAGTATAAAGAATTCGCAAAAATAGTGAAAATTAAGTGCAGTCCAATAGTGGACAATTTCTTAATTAGTACAAACAACAGAGACCTTACGGTGAATCATGTGAAATAATTCTAGGATCATTTCGGACAAACACTATTTAAAAACAAAGTTTCCATAAAAATTGATTCCTAAATGAATATCAGAAAGATTAATAAGGTTTTCGAGCATCAAACCTGATATTTCATTCGTTGCACGAGTGACAAGGAAGAGTGACAAATAAAGCCGCCCGGACACAAGAGTTTCGTCAGAGCAAACCCTGAATTTAAACGTGCTCAACACAGAAAATAATCGGCGAGTTGCCGTGTTGGCGTTGTTAACGACCTTTATTACAATATTATGGAACACGAAAACGTTCGTCATGGGCCATGAATGCAGTTTAAATTATCATTAAATATGACTCCAACGAACAGAAATTGAGGAGCAGATCTCGTCATCAAAGTTGTACACCAGCGGCATCTTAAAATAACAAATGTCTTTCCTGCTCTTGACTGTTGTCAGAGAACTCTACCTTGTGATATGAATCATGTTCGAGGGAGGAAAGTTAATTAACTTCCTCAGCAGAAAAGTGTCATAGAAAAGATATTTTATTCTTCGCTAGGAAGGTGAGCTTTACATCTATTAATTGTGTTAACAAGAACGCTTGCGGTGAATACTTCAAATGGGTGGGTCATAATAATGAAAGAAATAATGAATTTGAGCACACTGAAAGATGAAGTTGCAAATTGCTCACGTCGTGCAAGATGCGCACTTTAAGATTAATCAAGGAATAGAGAATTGTGATGAGAAAATTCTTGAATTAGCTGAAGTTAGTTTTGTGTATATCTTTGGGTTAGTACTCAAGCGTGTATTAAAAAATTGACTACACAGCACTAGATATTTAGTTTCATATTCATCAGGACTACTGATATCATGTCAGGAAAAATAACCCATGTAATTAGTGTACTATAATATTTAAAGAAATAACTGCAATGAGCAAAACGTTGAAACTTTGATGATACAGTGTTTTTCTTATAAATCGAACAGGATCGTAACTCACCAGATTTGTGTTTTCTCGACACAAAATACATGAAGAACAATTGAATATGTTCGGAAACACTTTTAATGGAAGCAATACCGTATGTTAGTAAAATCTTAGCTCGGTAAAGTAGGTCTACTAACCTTTATTGGGAGCGCTGCTGTAGTCCACCGAAGACTTGACAGTCAGGTTGAGAGGCTCATCTTCCGACACCTGCCTCTGCTGATGAGGCTCGTGGAGATAATCCACTCTGGGCTTTTCGTTTCGATAGCCTAAAATATCGTCTATACTGTGAGACGTGGGGCATTTGACGGGAGGTCCGTAAACGTGCGGGTGCCAGGAGTGCGGCAACGCCCCCTGAAATGTGGCGTTCATCATGTGAGTCATGTACGAAGGCAAAATGTTGGGTATTGTAGAGGTGGTGATGAGGGAGGTATCTGGCACTGGAGGAGTGGTGGTCGGAGTGATGGGCAATGCAGACGGGTATTGTGACCGAGGAGGGGATAAGGTTCGTGGTCTCACGGGCCGCGGAAAAATTGGATGAAAAGGAGGAGGTGTGGTTGTGGCAGTCATCTGAGGAACACTCGTCGGCAGAGGGGACGACGAGTAGATGCCGGTGGCAGGGCCTGTCTCTGTCTTGGTGCTCATCAGATCAGCTGGGCTACTCGTCACATCCGAGGAGTCCCTGGACGCGGGAGATCCCGGGTGGTCCCGGAGCACCGGAGATCCTGTGTTGCTCCCGCCCGCGTGTCTATCGGGGGACGTGTTACCGTCGCTGTCCGACCTCAGGGACGGCGACCGTGTCGAGGGCTCGGGTGAAGACGATACGATGGTGGTTCCTTCCGCAGTTGCGGACGCCGAGTGAATGTTGGGTCTGAGTTGCAGGGAAGCCTCGTCAGGGTACGCAGCCTCAAACCTCACCCCCATAACTCCCAGAGACGCATCCACGACGACGTTCACAGATGATGGCGAGGAGCGGTTCAGTGAGAAGCCTGTGCTCATATCGAACTGGCAACCGGAATATGGGCCCCGTTTACTGACTGAGCTCCATCTCCGTCCACTGCCACGCTCGCTCCATGGGAATGATATCAGAGAGACACTTTTTTCCTCTTGTGACGCAGAGAAGGAGTCTTGCAAATGGGTGATTCGATAGTTCCTATAACACAAAAACCTTCTTATCAAAAGAGATTACCTTTCAAAAAGTCTCTTCTGCGGAATTTATTCAAAATGTTTTTTTCGGCTTTTGTTCCACAAGTCAGCGATGTACTCAGATCTTACACAAACACAGGTATTACCTTTCACAATCTAAAATTTTTCTACAGAAACTTCATGCGATTTTTCTGAAATACAAAAAGTTCATCAGTGCAAGTTAATATTACTCTGAAACTAAGGTTAGAGAGAATAAACAAGCATAAATCCCATAGATAAATACGTCAATGTTTTATAACATGCATAAATTTCCTATCAAGGAACTCGGACTATAAATTAGAAGGTTTGAAAAACTTATTTTTTCAAATTGCATTTTCGGTACGAGAGCCAATTCTAGTCTTCACACTAGAAAAGGCGTTAGAAAATTGGCTAATGTTTCCGAGAAGCTCGGACACAATAACTAAACTTGTAACCTGAGCGAGTCCAGCCTAAAAGGCATGGGTCAATTTTGCTGTAAATGCAGGGGCTAAACAGGATAAATTCATTAAGGAATTACAGCATTTTAATAAATTTAGTGGTATTGCACAGGGCTTTTTTTAGAAACAAGGATGACTGCGAGTGACAGAGTGGATATAAACTCGGACTGTAGAATTCAGCACATCCTTACTTGAATAGATAACGTTTGAGATGAACAAATTAAGCTTATATTTGTCGGTCGAAAATTAGTCTCGGTTGCCATGAGAGTCCCCAATCGCTCTGTGAGAATGAAAGCACTTATAGTTCCATATCACAACTATAGCATAAGACTCTACGCTTAACGTTATTCCTCAAGATGACGTTACCCACCAAGATTACACCAAGCATAACGTTACCCACCAAGATTACACCAAGCATAACGTTACCCACCAAGATGACACCAAGCATAACGTTACCCACCAAGATTACACCAAGCATAACGTTACCCACCAAGATGACATCAAGCATAACGTTACCCACCAAGATGACACCAAGCATAACGTTACCCACCAAGATTACACCAAGCATAACGTTACCCACCAAGATGACACCAAGCATAACGTTACCCACCAAGATGACACAAGCATAACGTTACCCACCAAGATTACACCAAGCATAACGTTACCCACCAAGATTACACCAAGCATAACGTTACCCACCAAGATGACACCAAGCATAACGTTACCCACCAAGATTACACCAAGCATAACGTTACCCACCAAGATGACACCAAGCATAACGTTACCCACCAAGATTACACAAAGCACAACGTTACCCACCAAGATTACACCAAGCATAACGTTACCCACCAAGATTACACCAAGCATAACGTTACCCACCAAGATTACACCAAGCATAACGTTACCCACCAAGTTGACACCAAGCATAACGTTACCCACCAAGATTACACCAAGCATAACGTTACCCCCCAAGATTACACCGAGCACAACGTTACCCACCAAGATTACACCAAGCATATCGTTACCCACCAAGATGACACCAAGAATAAGTTACCCACCAAGATTATGCCAAGCATAACGTTACCCACCAAGATTACACCAAGCATAACGTTACCCACCAAGATTACACCAAGCACAACGTTACCCACCAAGATTACACCAAGCATAACGTTACCCACCAAGATGACACCAAGCATAACGTTACCCACCAAGATTACACCAAGCATAACGTTACCCACCAAGATTACACCGAGCACAACGTTACCCACCAAGATTACACCAAGCATATCGTTACCCACCAAGATGACACCAAGAATAAGTTACCCACCAAGGTTATGCCAAGCATAACGTTACCCACCAAGATTACACCAAGAATAAGTTACCCACCAAGATTATGCCAAGCATAACGTTACCCACCAAGATGACACCAAGAATAAGTTACCCACCAAGATTACCCCAAGCATAACGTTACCCACCAAGATTACACAAAGCATAACGTTACCCACCAAGATTACACAAAGCACAACGTTACCCACCAAGACCGACGTAGAGTTGAGCGTACGCAATCAAAGCAACATAAATGCAGAGAAACGAAGGAAGAATATCGTGGGAAACTCAAGCATATTTAACACACAAAGAAGAACTGTACTGTAATTTCTTTCGCTCTCTTTTTCCTCATTAATCAAACGGAAATTAATCTTGTTAGTTACTTCTCCGCGTTTACCAAATAAATCAGTGGAGGTGTACGTGACAGTCGGGCGAACGCGACCTGTTTATTAAGACCAACTTTACGGGACGTTTAGAAAGCCGAGACTATGCTTGGATGACTCTTATGCACGAATATAAAGAAAACTTATTGGCCCTTAAGAGAAGGCTACATCGTAAAAATACATATTTGACCGGGCTGAAGACACAAGTCTGACCACTGCCTTCAAACAAGTTTAAGACGTTCATGCTGGTAGCAGGGTAGTCGGAGTAGAAAGTGTTAGAAACAAGCTAATTTTAACGAGATATTTTATTCGAATACAAAAACAAAACACTAATGTACCACTATGAGTAACAAGTGCTTCACGTACGAAACATCAGGTGATTTTATTAATCAACTTCAAACAAACTTTGCTGCTGTTCAAAAACTGAGTAAAGAATTCTACCTTCATGTCAGTTTTCTAACAATAAGAGCGATCAGTTGCGATTTGTGAGAAATTCTTAACATTGCTCGAACTCGAAGAAGGAGGATCAATCAATTAAATTTATATTGTCTGTTGCAACGCTTTATATAAGACAAATTTTTAATATTTGATATATAGCTTTAGGTGAGATATCTGCGAGAACAAAAAGTCATATCAACAGACGCATTTGATAATTCATTCCGTCAAATATTGGTGGGAAGGTATTTGATTATACTTATTGCAGTGAAATTAAAAGCATCACGAGAAATAGTAATCGACATCTTAAAGCTAGATGCTACCGATTACAAATCATTGAAACAGCTCATTGATACTCAAAAGCCTTACATTGTTTATGGGTGAAAATTAAAAAAAAAATTTGGTGAAGAATCTGAAGATTCAAACCAGAGAAACAGGCGGGAAAAATGTGGCTGCCATGTTTCTTCTACAATATCTTTCACTGAGCAAATTAATCAAGACGAAATTTGATTTTCTGCTCAGCAGAGGTATTTAGTTAAGCGTGCAGCTACTCACACGTATTCCTAACAGCATGTGAGGTACCACAGACCTCCACTCAACAGTCCCTAATCTCAAAATTATTATTAGGCTCATTATTTTTATTACTGAAGAGAGTGAAGAGAAGGGACCATCAAGCATGGACTGTCGAAATCGGAGAAACCATGTACAAGGTATTTTTCCACACGAGATACGCGCATAGAAACAGTGGCTGAAAACGAAAAAGGAAGTAAAGGCGAAGAAGAGATAGCGAGCAAGCATGAGAACTGAACGAAGCACATGTAGTGGGCCCTAAAGACAGACGTTCCAAAGGCATGCCTATACTGAGGCAATCTAATGGTATCTCCCTCATAAGATAGGAGTTAGTTTGTCTCCATATGATAGGAGAGACAAACCAAACTAACTAATACCTATTGACTATCCCAAGCCACTTGAGGGGACTGATCACGGAAACTAATGTTGTTTATCAATAGCTACGCTCTAAGGCACCCACACCAAAATCCAAGATACCTAGGATAGGACTTCAAAAAACTGTTATTCTATGATCATTCATATTATACAACAATGTCATGGCCAAGAATTTCCCAAGAAAATTTGAAACAAGATGACTGCAACCAGAGCACGGACGACACCAATGCGGGAGGCTGGTTGGATGAACTGCCGGCTCTTATCATGAGAGTGAACAGAAAAAACAAAAAGAAACGTTAAAGCCTTCACACATACATGCGGAGTGGAACAGACTCGACGCGTCGCTAGCGTTCCTTGAGCAAACCGCGAAGTCCCTTCTATGTAACCGCTAAGTCCCTGCTATGTAAGAAGGGCACAAGCCGGCAATGATCAAGATTTCAACACACCACCTCAACTAACGCCTAGACCCTTTTGCTTAAGTAATCTCACACGGCGTTCATCCCTGAGGCGATATCAGGGAATAAGTGAAGAGGGAGAAGTTCTCTTATTTGTTGTTTCAGGGGATCAGTAGCTCTAGAAATTGATACAATGCATAAAATACTCTATACTTTAAGGTTTTTGATGCTCAGCGTGCGTCCGGTATTCTCACTTGGCCAGATTTTCATAAAATCTAAAAAATTGGATGATAAGTGTAGGTCAATTATTTTTAAGATTCTTCTTTTCAAAGCAATTAGACCGAACATCGTTCAAATACGTGTCATTTACTCGAAGTATGATCAACCAGACTTATTAATGAGTAACGTGAACAACATGCGTTTATAAAGATAAAAAATGGCATCAGTCTTATCCTGGAAAGTGATTACATAAAAATTCTGAATACTCAACTGATTGGATGCGATTGTCAACAGCCAGTGAAGGTTGCATACACTCGTACATAGCCATAATCATTGTTTCTCATTAGAGTATTTAAGTTCGTTTACGGCTCTTTAATCACAATAAAAACGTTTCCAAGAGACAAAGGGGGAAGGTATCATCTAGTGTGGAATCTATGCACAAAATTTGTCGCCACACACTACGCATAGCAACAGCAATTTCAAATGAATTCATAAAATGCGATAAACGTTAAAGAAGAAAGTAGCAAGAGCTCATGAAAAAGAACAGCACTAAACCCGAAAAAGATAGTCTGTAACAATACAAAAACAACTCAATTTCAACAACAGGAAAGCCAACCTATAACCCTAAGCTCACACTTTTTTTTCCAGGGAGCGCTAATTCCCATAAAAACAACAGTAGTCCCCGCGCGTGAGATCAATGTTTCTGAACAGTCGTGAAATGTGACGAGCTGGGCCGCCTTACACAAGCATTGAGTGGCGTGAAGACAGAGCAAGTTCTAGAACCATAACTTATGCACGATGAAGCGCACAGAGCGTGAGTCTACGTCATGTTGTCCGTTTACGACGCCGGGCCGCGTGTAGTTGCGCGATACAGCCCCATCGTCGGGCCTAGACAGCTCTTACGACTCATGGATTTCAATTATACCTTCATTCGCTTCTCAGAATTACCGACGTCCGAACGGTCGTTCCCAGCATTACTAAGGGCTGCGGCAGCAGCCTCCTTCCGAGCGGTCCAGACGAGCGGCAAACTTTTCGACCGGCAACTGCGAGTTGATATACGTCGTGTTGCCTTTAATGACTTGCCATGATGTGTTCATGAAACAAATATTCAGAATTGTAGCATTAATTCAAACCTTTTGCAGCAAAACACTTTTATCCTCAGTTAATATTGTGCACTCTAGAAAATAAAAGAGGTTCGCAGTTTCTTCAAAATTCTTCACGATCCTAACGCTGGGAATAAATCTAAGTAATGATGTCACCAAAAAGTTTGAATGATTCCACTTGAACTATTGCAACTAAAGAGCGACACCATGAGTGATTGCAAAATATGATGAATTAACAAGCTTCATAAAAAATAAATTTTACTTTTTAGACAATACTACAAATTGTCGTTCAAGTTTCATAATGGAACTGAACTTCTAAGAGGCCTAGCAGGCAAGCGTGTAAACTGCCTTCCAGAAGTAGATCGAGAGTGTATAGATGTAATTCGTCAATGTTTTTACCTCGTCAGCAAAGTAATCTTCAGAATAGAAAACAGCTAAAATTTGATTGTAGTTTACGCTGGTTAATTAACTGCTATGTGTGCGAACTGTCGAATTTGTTCCTGAAGAGAGCTGTGTTTTTATGTTAGAGTATTGTTACAGAATCATTTTTACAGATTTTTTTTACCTACGTTAGCTCTAATCATGACAAAATTTATCTCGTTTTCCCCCAATCTCTTCTGTAAACAAGCTTCAAATATCATTCTAACTTCCAAGGTTTGTGAGTCTCAAAAGCTGTTTATTCGAATAATATGGTCCTAAGCCAAACCGACTTTCATACCGGAAATCAACCTAAATTTCCGCTGATTCACGAACGGTTATCACATAAAGAGTTGATGTTCTTCCTAATGAATACCAATCAAAGTTTAGAACAGACGATGCTGAGGGTTTCACCACAGATAAAGTGAATAAGCTCGGAACGTTCCATCCAGAAGAAGAGAGCGGGATCGACGCATGTTCACTTTTGCCTGATCGCCGATTGCTGTCATCGTATCTCAAAGAGCGCACGCTATTAGGCGTCATCAAAGTTCCATAAAGGCTGGCTCAAGTTCGAGCTGCGCACACTCCATAAAATAAAAGCCAGCGTTTCTCACACTCTCTCAGCAGGAGCCAGGAACTTGCACGATAAATTCCCGCCTCAAGAGTCATTTAATGCCAGATTTACGCCACGAGTTTCCCCCCAAGGCTAACGATAATAATGAGTTTGAACTAATAAAATCTATCATCAGTTGTTTTAGCCTCACTTGGAAGAATTATCGTACTTTCAGGTAGCGGATCTTGACAGACGAGTCTTATGTACTTATGTTGAGCCTAACCATCTCTTTCATCTTCCGTACAACCATCTTTTGTGGTCCACTTCATATTTCCTTTATACTCTATCGATTTACTCTAGGGTTTCCATTAAGCTCATAAAATAACACTCATAGCTGTAACTTAGTTCCGTTCTTGTTTTGTTGCTAGTTTTTGCCGGAACTTTTCGGAGGTCTCTAATAACAATTTAGACAACAAGTGATACAAATTATTATTGTGTAGAGTAGTGTAAGTGAAAAGTGGTATTTTAAATGGTCTACATTGCAATAGCCAAATAGTTGGACTTACTAAAAGAAAAAATTGGTGGAATTGTGAATAAAATTTTTCTATATAGCATACATTAAACTTGCACATACACTTAAAATCTATTCACTACATTATATCGCGTCCGTCCGTCACACTTTGAAAACATATAATATAGATCGAGAAATGAAAGAGCTTGCCGTGCAGGAAGTGATGTGAGATTTAAACTTCAGATGTGACGTCAATGCAGGTCTGATATTCTGGCGGAATTTCAGCCCCTGCGGCGCAAGTTACAGAGGAAAATCATCATGGATTTTAACAGCAGAGTATTTCGTGTAAAAATAACATCGAAGTCAATACTTCACTGGCATCAAGTGTGCATCACCAGTAGTAAGTAGTAAATAGAGTTCAATAGCAAAGTGAGCTAACCCGAGGTGAAACACGAGTTGCAGGAGTAGTACGATTTCGATTCAATTTCTGTAAGAACGAGCGGCTATGCTGCAGCTAGCTATAAAAGGAGTGTCAGCCACAGAATACGTGGGAGCAAAGGTATGCATTGTTACAATAGAACATAAAACCTCAGAGAGTTTGGCAATTCAGTAACCTGCATGTTTCACGTTTGGTTCGATCAGCTTCGAAGGCAACTGGTTCTGGTGGCAAGATAAAGTCAATCAATCACGATCACGAGGGCTGGTATTCATAATGCGACTTGAAGGGGGTCGAACTATGTCAGGTGCCCTCTCAGTATGTTAATTTTTCCTGTAGCGTCGTGATAGGTAATATTTAAACAGCGGATGGACTTCTTAACTTATGCTCAGCTTAAAGCATATAACAAAGGTTGTCATCGCTTGTAATATTCTGGCCTCAGAAAGACCAGAAACATTCTTCAAATGAAACGAAGACACTTATGCCAGAGAACGAGCTCAGTAGGCTCAAGAATAAAATTAATAGCATTAGATCTAGGTCCTTCTTATCCTGGTATTTAATATGCATGACAGCAAGGATCAGTTTATGCGTATCAAGAAGCTTAGAAGTAACAGTATACTTGCGCAGCAACACATCTGATCAGCTTCTTCGCTCACCAGAATTCATTCAGTACAGCAACTCCAATTTCATTGAACCCGAGCAGCTCACAACTGCAGACAGACAGACACCAGACCTCAGCGCTAGCGTGCAGTTGGCAATCAGCTGCAATGAGCTTCTGTGATCATACGAGCACATTGAATTAAAATATCAAAGGGTGGCAGCATTCTAGATTGAAGAATTTCTATTTATGCGATCGTGTCAGTATCGGTTGCATGCTTCCTGCAGGAGGTGAAAGACATTGAGGTGACAAACATCAAAGATTTCGTGCGATGTAACATTTAGTTATTTTGAGAAAAGTAATATCATTGGAAACTCTTGAGCAAGGGAACGAACGACCTCAGTAAATTGTGATAAGTTTCTAAAGCAAGTAAAAATTTGCAAAATGACGTACAGGATTTCCACAACAAAGCTAAACAGCATCGTTCGAAATGAAGTTATAAAATTAAAAGATTGAGTAGCGTACTTGAAAATTTTGTTTGATACGTTCGTTGCAAAAATTTCCTGTCATGCTACTGCTATGGCCGAATCATAAAAAGTTATTTCACCGATCCAAATGAACTCAAGCATTGAGAGACAGTATATTCATAAACGAGGACAATTTTCATTCGTTTCCATTGTAACACTCACGATGTGCGCACAAGCAGTGGGTGGTAGTGCGAAGTTTCGACAAAGAGGTAGAAATGGGTGGATTTTATCAGTTGAATGTAATGTAAGAAAAAGTTTTCAAAACGAAATCATTTTTTCCAGTTTGAGAATGCAAATTCCATGTTAACAATAGTCAGTTGATATTGATGGGCTGCACGGGATCCTAATTCAACGAAATCTCCTTTTATTCCCATATCTATTTAGGAAACAAAAAGCAACCACACAAAGCACTACAATGTTTGTTCGAAAAACTTGAATTATGTAAAAAAAGTTAAATCCAAGGAAGATTTTATAGAATGTCTCGTGCAAGTACCGTTGGAGTATATTTAGCAAGTGCGCATGAAGAAAACCCGCAACGCATCTGCTACGCAAAAGGAAAAGTTTTAGTTTGCTTGAGAGACTCAGCACACATTACCGCTCATTCGACAGATTTGCATGCAGACTTCAGGAAAAAACTGAAACCAATAAACGTTGCATGCGAAGGTTCACTGGTCTCACACTCAAGAACAGCAGAGGATATTGTCGAGGGTCGACTTAGTATTTCAATGTTTTTCGCTGCAGTACATAATGGCTGAATGTTAGTGAACACAAGAATTGTCCAGGGTATTGAAAATAAGAGGTTATTGCTATAACATGATATGAAAAGCGAGAAGGTGTGTAATCATCACGGAATGTCACCATGTACTCCCATAACATAAAATGTGTTTTCTTTGATAACTGCACTCAATAATAGTGCAAAGAATATGATGCACAACTGAAGCTTCACGACATAAATATGTGCGATGGGGAGTAAGTGTTCGAGTGACATGGGCAGTTGGCGTGAGAGTGCGCCGTAAACAGCGACTGTAATGCGTCACATAGCATATGAGTTGCTGGAGTAATGACCCAGAGTGGCTTGCTGAAGCGTGGGCAATCAGTACCAATTTATGTTAATGAAGATGGAGCTCAAGCTCGGTTCAAGAAGCGCGTAAAGTTAGCTAAGCAAACACGTTCGAAGACCTCACTCGATCACGGACGGTTGCTGCTCAGAACGTCGGCTTCATCGTCCAGAAATTTCTACTGCCTCGTAAATAGATTCTGCAGGTACAAGTGGATGGAGAGGCAGAAGTGAGAAAGCAGCATAAACAATAGTCGTAGTGAACATAACTCAGCGTAATTTCTTGTACAGCTAGTTGAGGCAACGGGAATGTGAAGCAGTTGGTGGAAAAATGTTATAGTAACAGTTGTTTAGTAACGATACAGAGAGATGCAAATGAAAATCATCGAAAATCACACTCCAGTTGAGCTTTAGCATAGCCAAGTAGAAAAAGTAATTACGTAAAAATTAAAAAGTATGATGAAATATAAAGATCATCACTTGACAAAGAACAAGGAGAGCAAAATTTTTGAAAACAAAGAAACAACGCGTGCAACACGCGCCAAAAATTAATTTTCTCGGAAAAAAATTCGCTATGCAAAATACCGCTAAAAATATTTGCTGGGAGGAGGAGGGGAGAGAAAAAGAGAGGAAACCCCGGTGTCGAAGGAGCTCCTAATTAGCTCGATAAGAAGGAGGGCAGCGGACGCGACGATGGAGACAAGCCGCACAATCTGGAGTGGGCGACACAAGCGCGCTGCATCTGGGGCTTTTGGCACTAACTGAAAGATACGAGAAAACACACAATTGCGGCTGATAAGCCGCCCTACGTGACGCTCTTCGCTGCATCCGGCCCTGAAATGCTGAGGTTACAAGCTCGCACCGTTATTGCTCTCGAAACAAACGTCCTCAGGTACTTAGCCTGCCCCTGTCAGGCGGAGCACCCGTCTGGGAGAATGGGTATAAATATGGGTATTGATAACAGACCGAAGACGCAATTTATTCATTGTCCTCTGCTAAATTTTCGTCACTCTACCTTTGATTTAATGCTTCTCTCTGAGTATTAAATAATTTTGAGACTAAACGAAATGAATTCGTACAAATATTTCAAGTTTCGTTTACACGTTTGAAGCAGTAAAATGTACTGAAGTTCACACCGTTTATTGGTTTGATTCAGATGTAAAAAGTGTAATTAACATTTTTGATTTTTTTTTCAATTTCAGATATTCATTCAAGGGATATGTCAAAGGTAAGTTATCAAGCAGAAGATAGCGGAGTGAACTGCAGGACAGGCGCAGCTGCATGGTTTTTTATCTGGAGCGAACAAAAGGATGTTTTGACTTGCGCGACCAAGAGGGAGGCCGCTCTGCCAAACAGTCAAGTCTTGCTGCACAAACGCAGGAAAAAGAAAATACGCCGAGTGAAAGACCTCCAATTCAAAGGAGCGGCGAGACGGGCCACATTGTCACCGTCTGAAGATTGATTGAGATGCGATCAGATTATTCAAATAATAAAGCAGAATTACACTTCTCAGAAACCTGCACGCTTTTGTCTTGCAAGTTACCGGAGTTCTGTGAGAGGTTCAAAATATTACAATGTTTTTCACGCTACTCGGTAATCACGAATACTAACTGAGAACTTGAGAAATAAGTATTATCAGAGGATAGCTGGAGTCGAAAACACTGCGTGTTTGAGTAGCGTAAAATCTGTTTCGCGAAGGAAGCGAAACCGGGGACCGAATGACAATACTTAGGTTCCAGCAAGCATTCGAAGCGAACTCTTTGAGGATTGTCAAACTTTTCATTACAACGTTACGGGATAATAAAATGTCTATTCCATGACTTTAATTGCATTGCACCTACAATTGCGATGGACTTCCAGACATGAATCGCGCAGTTGATTGATGGAATGAAGCACGAGACTCCTGAAGTTACAAACTACAAACACATCTCTCGCGCTGAGTGCTGCAATTTTGAAGAACCCACTGAGTGGAAATTACCCTAGTGAACTAGTATTTATCTTGAAAATTATTCGAACACGCTTCTCGAAGTGTGCATTAAAATATTATCCCGCATAAAATTAATACGTATTTTTAACTGAACCTTCGCTTCCACTCACGTAAGTCGCATTCGTCATAGAATAATTTTGCAAAACGAAGATAAAGATTATACTTCTGTCCGCAATCATTCCACGATTTTGAGAAGCGATTAGCATATTATAACTTAAAACAATATATTTACTTGCTCATAGGTTTAAAGAACCACTGCAAGTAAATAAATGGAACGAAACAATAAAAGAAACAAAATTAGGTTAAAATTTAGTTGTGCTTCCCAAGATTCACGCCTGAATTGATTCATCACGCAACGAGTTTGAGCATCCCGTTTTCTGTTAAAAAACACCAGGTCGCATGTCATCTCGACGCAGAATCCAGAGCAGGCTGACTATCATCACAGTTACGCAATCAGTCAGAACAGTCAGTGAACTCATGAGTTAAAAGTACGCCAAATGGGAATATAAAAATTAGAATTATTAGGTCAATGAAAGCTAAGCTCGAAGTCTAAGTGCAACTTCAGCTTAAAATTTTCCAGTGTCATAGCTCGCCGTAGTGGTAGGGCAGACGTATTCAACATTTCAAGGCCTTGCTTTCGCATGCGCGTATTTAAAAACGTAGATTTCAGGGTTAGAAATATTCTTTGACCTGTAAGGCAGTACAATTGGTCTCTATAGTAAAACATCAAAGCCGTAATCGATCATGAACAAAAATCTGAAAAACTTCCTCTCTACGTTATTATTTACTCTCAATAATTTTACTCCAATATTCGTTCTGTAAAAGATTATCAGTTGTCGGAATTCCATGGTAAATGATGCATGCAAGGATGTAGCTTCCCCTCATCTTAATTCCAGTATCCATCAATCTCAGGACTGTGAAGTTACAAAGCATTAAAGAGGTGGCTATCGAGCAGTACATCTGTGTTTTTCAAACCTAATTAATGCTTAGAAACTTTTACTCAAAATATACTCGGACATTTTCTTAAACATTATTATTTCACTGAGAGCTTAAATACTGTTTCTCGTACAAAGATGATTCTCGCACTGAAACTCTGAATAAATCACCGCTATTTGGCGCAGAGGGCTCAAATTTGCAGCCAACTCAGTGGTCACAAGACTCCTCCTTTCTCGCACACTCATAATTAGGATCAGTAAGTTGTTTCTACGTAACCCTCAATCTCGGATCTTGCAGACGAATTCGGAACCCGCAGCAATATTTCCTGATAACGGAAAGTGAGCTTTGCACGGTGGAATACACAGATCTTGTTGTTAGCAACCAAAAACAGAAATGAACGCATCATAGAGCTCGTCCAATTTGCTCAAACGGCTTTTCAAAAGGTTCAGGCCTGAAGGGACTTAAGATATGGGTATTAAATTAATAAGAAAGTCTTGATGGCAGCGTTTACAGGTTTATAAATATCGTCTACACATAGCACACTCGTCACGACAGTGGCGGTAGAATCTCACCGTCGTACACTACGACTCTTATGGAACTCAACAGGGGGCGAGAAAAGATTAAAAATAAAGTTAACATTCAAAGTTTACGCAGTGGAAAATTGATGAGGTAAGCGATCTGTTTTTGGGAAACACAGTTATAGTCTTACACAACAGGTATGAACAAGATTCTTTAAATTTGACCAACGAGCAACATAAAATTATGAAAGTAAACATTTGTTTATATTACACTAACACTGACCTGCTGTGAATCAGCATTCATATGCTAGATTTCGCTCTGTGTTAATGTAAATTTCAACACAATTTTTCAATGACATGGGAGTATCTGTTACCACTAACAAACCGTTTTCTTGTGGTCAAAGAGAGAAAAAAATTATTCTTTCTCTTCTGCACGAACGAAATTAAGGAAGTAATTAGAGGTTATTGTGGCATCACATTTTTGTTTATTTACTGAAACTACGATCCTAATTCAAGCTCTACGGATATTGTTCCCGTTTCGTACTTGCGTTGGGATATTTGCATGACAAAACTGAGACGACTTCTCAAGTCTGAATTTGTCATCCGCCCTTTCACGCGTCTGATCTCAATCGCAGCCGAAGTTCACAGGCAGCAGGTCGACCGATAACCTCGCAACAAGGGAGCAGTTTACCGCAATAATAAACCGGGACACCTGGCGTCTTAGAGGAAGAATAGGAGTACAGTAATTACTCAGTGGGAACCACATTCAGATATAAAGGCAATTGGGGCAGGATCCATAGAGGATGACTTCAATGGGAACAGTATCAAGATGTGAACGTTTAGGCATGCATATGAGAACAGCGGCACGAACTGAAGGTTGAGATGAGAACAGCATCTGGAGATGGAGACATCAATATAAACAGAATATTAACTGTGTGCATGACTGTAGGTGCGTGACAGCGCACATCTCGTGAGTGGTGCATTGCCTGCGATGTTTCCTGAAACTTTCTTAGCAACCTAGATAACTTGGTCGGCTGTGTCTGATGCTACCATAATAGTTCAGTTAAATTGTTTTGCTTGCGTATACCAGATGTTACAATAGCAGCCTGATGAATTTGCATTGCTTGCCTGTACCTGATGTTACACTGCAGCTGATGAACTCATGTTTTATACTTGCCTGAACCGGATACTACACTGCGGCCGATAAACTTGGATTGCTTGCCCGTACCTGATGCCACTCTGCAGCCGTAAGCACTCGAGTTACGTGCTCACGGCGCTCGTGAGCGTGGGTTCGAGACGAGGACGGGGCTGGTGTCAAGACTGGGGATCCTAACGTGAGCCGCCGGGGGCGCTGGGAGCCCCTAGGCTGAGCAGGGATCGATAAAACGATACCCTGGGGAGGGTGAGCAGGAGTCGGGCTGATGAGGAAGGAGGTGAAGGTAATGCGGATTGCGGGGTTAGTAATGAGGATATTGAGGGTAATGAGAGATATGGGGTTATAAGAGTTGATGATTCGAAAGAAGTTCGTGATAGAGGGAATTCACTATCAGATTAGTGAATGTAATGAAGAGAAATTGAAAGAGTAAAGCGAGAAAAATTAGTTTAATATGAGGAACAAAAATTCAGGAAGAGGAAATGAACGAGGATATCAAAATTAATAAAAAGATAAACGATGATATGAGGTTCCGAGAAAATATGTTGAAGAAAAGTGAAGTTAATTAACGAGAGGAATACAGATATGGAGTGAAATTATTAACAATTATGGGTATGAAACAGTGCAAAGCGTGAGTTGGCCAAAAACTTAATTGATCAGATTTGTTAAGGTTTCAGCGAGAAAAATATCAACGTAAGAATTCGCAAAGAGCAGTAACAAAATAATTTAAAAAAAAATTCGGGAGCAAAATGTGCAGCTTAATTAAGGGAAGGAAGAAGTGAAGAAAAGTTGTATTAGTAATAAAACAAATGACTGCAATGAAGAAAAAAACATCATCGTAATCCGTTCTACATTGAAAATACAAATAAGTATATTAGGGTTAGTTAGAAATTATCAGGCTTGCAATGTAGGAAAATTTCACTATGAATAAATAAAAATCTGTTTTTGTCCAATATTTTCACAAAAACCTCCAAGTCCAATCCATGGGTTCCAATTCTTAATGAAGCTTTCAATAATGAATTCAGATTATGTATCAAAAAATTCATCCTACAAAGAAAAACGCAATCAACTGACACGAGACTCGGCAATTATGGGGGTAAACAAAACAGGGTGCTCTACAAAACAGTATCGAAACTTTTTTTAAATCAATTATTGGATAAGCATTAAGCTTAGTAGCATTCGTTTCGTTTTAAACCACAAATTGATTAAATTTTGTCAGTTAAAAGCATTTATCGTTCAGACGAGCAGTTTAAACACAAAAGTCACTCACTGTTCATTATGGGAATGGGGACTATCGACCTTTTATCTGGTAGAAACGAGCGTACACCTTTTCGTCCAATTTTCCTTTGTCAGTCATGGACGAGTATACAGAACTACATTTTTGAAAATGAGCTACACTCGCTCGTCGATTACGAGCCTCGTTTATCGGCATGTCTTAACACCAAATGTTTGGGCTCAGAATGAGAAGTTGACGAAAAAAAACAAGAAAAATATGAAATTTTAGTCGTTCTTCATAATCATAAGAAAATTCTATACAAAAATTCCTATGAATGTGAAACATGTTAACTTAAACAATTTTTCGAAAGCAGTTAAACCCGCCATTCATGAAATGTTTGAAGAGCTTTTTAAACGTTTTAGTTTCATTTGAAGCTCCAATGATGAGGAATCGCTGTTCTGTTGTTAACGGCGTCGTCAGAAATGAATCGCGGAATACTATTGATTGCAAAGTGATAAGCTTTTTGACGTTTGACCGCACTCGTCAGAATTTCAGTGTTCATACTAGAAGGTCTGCAGCTTTTCTGGAAGACATTAAAAAGCTGTCGGGACGGATCGCATGGAATTTCTGTTACAGCGAAGTGGTGCTGCAGTATTATGCACTAAACCACTCTGCGAGTAATTGTACAGCGTTGGCAAATTACGTTGAAAAGAGCGCTGTAACATTGAGTGCAGAAGATTCTGCAGGAAATGGCTGCTCTGTTGCAGCTGTTGGACGTTCGTAAATGTTCATCATCGGCTGTTAGCCCTGCTTGTCATTATAGAGTGCTTCCATTATTAGAGTAGCGGGCAGAAAACTATCAATGCATCTAAACTTGAAAATAATACGTTCAAATTATTGATGCAGTAAAGAAATGTATGGGGAAAAGAATATAAAACTAGGAATTTACAAATACTACTTCCGGGGCTGAGACATAGCGCACTTAACTGTCGAGTGCTGCCGGAGACGGTTCTGGTGGACATTCTGGACAGACGTCATCTCATGATAGACTTGAAGGATTTAATTCAACTCAAAGTCTTTTAATTTTATTTTCTTGAATAGAGACCACGACTGAAAGAAAGAGGGTTGAACTAACTGTTCAATATGAAGCTAGCGGGTAGGAACAAAGATATAAGTAGACAAGTTTAAAAGGGACATTTTATGTTGCATTTTACCTCCTGCGCTCGCACTTATCTCAAAAGAGGCCAGAATCGAAAAAAAGACGAGCTATTTAATGGGACTACTAGATTTTACGAAAAAGCCAAAGGTCATGTTCAATCAAATGAAAAAAAGGCACTTCATCGAGATTTTAAGTGACCAGATGGTCTCAACAAATAATGAGTGACAAAATTTTATTACCTGGAAATCATAGAAACTTCTCGTTGTATCAAAATTGGGGTGGTATTCTATTTTTTTATTACGGAGGATCGTCTATACATGTCCCACGAATGTTTTTCCAAAGGCAGAGAATTGATTCCAACTCCTGACGTTCTCTTCGCTTTAGAAGTGACGCCTCAACCTTCGGATTCTGAACCGGTCAGTTCGAGATCATCGCCACGGAACCGTAAGACTGGTCTCTCTGGTCAAGGTCTTATTAATCTTTTTGTTACCAAGGTGAAAGAAGTATACCCATTAATTGCATAGAAATTCTCCATTGAAACAATGTGATCTAAGTGTGAAGATCGCAAAGATTAACTGCGATGTAGCGATATTTTACATAAATGTAACCCTCAATGCATGTCAACGAAAAAAATTCAGAACAATCTTTCTTGAAGAAAAGTTAGAAACACAATTTATTTTTGGGGACAAGAACCTTGAAATGAAGTTGTGAAATTGTTTTGAAATGTTAGCACTTATACATGACCAGTATTTCCTTACCTTCGAAAGTTCATAATATAATTAAATAATTAGTTCATTTCCGAACAAAGTATATTACAATTAACGCTGTTGAACGGCCTAAATTAGGAAAAATAATTTCCCGACCAAGACTACCAGACCGGAGTCGTATGGTGCTTCAAAATCATCACACGCAGCATAACTCACACTCCTGGGAACCGCCATTGAGTTTATGAACAATAATAAGGCACGCATAGAAGCCGGCTTTCATGCTAAACGCTCATTTACCTTATTTTCATAACGAAAGTATGAACGCCTCATAAAGCACTGGATAACTAACATCAAAATAACCAAAACGGAACTGTTTCAGGCTGACCCGACAATAAGCTGTAGGTCAGCAAGCCTGCAGCCGCTATAGATCTGGCCACCATTATGTAAGGGCTCTTTGACGATTTTCTCATCTCTGTTTCAGTTTCTCATCACGGAGTCATGAAGATAAAAGAGTTGAATATTTTAGGATCACGCAGTTAATTTAACTCTTGTGTTCCACACACACTGTGCAGCGCATGACTCACGACTCACATTTCAGACTCGTCTAATTGCTGCAAGATTAGCGTTCAAGGCGCTGCACGATGGCTGGTATGAGACTAACTAATCAGACCCTTGAAGCTGATTTAACACTAACATTTCAGGCCCCTGTAAATGATATAAGATTGATGATTTATCGTTGTTAGATATCAGATTTGAAAGTAACGTTTAAGACGCCCACAGTTTATTTAAAATGGTTTCAGGCGTTTACTTGCAGTTGATTTGCTTACAATCAGTATAAAACCAAAAATTTTGAGTATAAATGAAAATGAAACAAGACTAACGTTTTACACGCAGTAATAAAACAGGTTAGAGAAAAATTTTATTAATCCTCCAGCGTAGCTTTGACCAATTTTGAAAAAATGAATCAAAATCGATGACTGATTATATGCCACGGTGGCTACAAATGAGCGATGGCTGCTGTCAGGCTAGCATTAAATATGGTACATCGGTACATGTCGCCAACTTAAACAGTGGCATTAAGTAGCACTTCAAATTCTACAATCAAGCTGATTCAGAATGAAAATTCAAGAAACACCGACCAATATTTCAAGTTGGGGACATTCGATCCGCTTCAAGATTTGCATTGCACAATATCTCCTCAGTTTAAAATCATGCGAGATAATGAACTAGAAAATGCTGAATTTCTTTTGGCAGAAACCCTATTAAAAGTTTTAATTCTTCTAGTAGTGCACCTTAGGTTACGTTAAAAATAAATTGGTGCGTAGAGCGAGTGTTCAGTCGACACTCACAGAGTGTGGCCGACGCGTCCAAACGCTATGTTGTAACACAGCTGGGGGCTTGTGCAGCGAGCACGTCATTCAGGAGGCTTCAGTGAAATGAAAAGAACTGACTTTGGCTCAGCTAGAAGTTTCTGTCTATGTTTGAAAGGGTTGATAAAATTAAAAACAGAGACATTGCGAACGCGACCCAGCTTGAGAATTGCTTAATATGAATAAATTTATTTCGATAAAATGATAAATTATCAAGCGAAACAAATTTTATTTTGATTAAAAGCTATCAATGTCATTATCTACTGTACTATCAAGGTGCAAGCATCACACCGCTCAGCGCGGAAGGCAAATGAGTCGGCCAAAAAATGGCACAGCAGACACGCTTATGAGTCCACACACCCCCTACGGGGACAACATAAAAAATAACCTAGTTCGTGTGTCATACAATAATTTTTCTAGACAGAAGGCGAGGCGTGCCAACACTTCCTATTACGATACAGGCCGTAATGGCCAGTGATAGAAACGTGTCGATAAGCCGCTGCGCCGTAGCGTAAACGTATGATAGTCAGTGACTAGCGATGCTTCAGTCATCGCATGATGATAATAAACGATAACGACGCTATAAAAGAATCCGCCAGGAAACAACTCCGCGATAAGCGTCGCATTGCAACGGAAGTGATGACTCAGACCGAGTCAGATTGCATCCTTCATGTGTGTAGCAGGAACCGAAATTTGCGTGTTTCCTCATACTAGACTTGAAAAAATATTTCATTATAAATTTGGATCTGTTTTTGTCGTAATACATTCGTTTTCATTTTCGTCTGATGAAGTTATTTTCATTTCCAATGATAAAATTAAATTCACTTTTCATTCTTTAGATTTGATTTTTGACTCTTTCAATGCATTAAAATTGCGTAGTACGTGAATCAGTAACGCAGGGCACAAGAATCAATTGATTCTGTTGGTCATATCTCACTACTTGAAGAGTCATGTTAATTTCGAGGTAACGCACAATTTTCTCAAGATATTAAAGAAAATCACCCGTAAAAACAATGACGAAAGGTCCGTTCACACGAGTGTCCAACACTAAATAAAACAGCAGTGATACGATGAGTCTTATCGATGGACAAAACGTGAGAGTTGGGACGAACGCCTCTTCAAATATGCCGCTCACGTTCAACGGTTTGTGAAAAATACAAAATTAGACATTCTTCGTTCCCATATAGGAAAATTCTGTTATTTCTATAATTTTTCGTATTATTGAAGAGCAATGACCAACGAAATAAACGATGGGAAAACATTGTTAGGGAAAATTCGCCACTCTCATCGGGCTGTACATTTCGAGGGAATAACCCAAATTAGTATTCCGCGCCCACACGCGCCGTTTCTTCCGACAAAAAAAAAAACACCGGAAGGGTTACAACTAACTCTGTCTTTACATGCTCGCAGTCAAAGTGGTTCCACCACTGTCGGAGGAGACAAGGATTTATTTTTGCATTTAAATGACAATAATTGTGTAGGCTGTTACTATTACCAATAAATGTACGTACGTTAAAACATGAGGTGGTTTACAAAAATTGCTTAGCCTGGCATTTAATGCATGGGTTTTCACATACCTGCTAGCCTTCTGGAAGGTAAAATAAACTTAATCTAATTTTATAACTTTTATAACACCAGAATTCAAAATATGCAACGAAAATACCAAAACGCTAATAGGTTGCCATTAATACATGCATCAACTTCACCTTCATCACAGGGTCCTTAAATAGAGTTGGAGCTAATCGCGAGTCGGATGACCCGTTAAAATGAATCACAGGCTCCTCCTAGGCGCGGCTATCCGGACTAAACACTGCACCTACTCGGGCTGACGGGGGGCGCGAGCATGAATGCGTCTTTGTGAATACGTTTCTTCGTTACGAAGGGCTCATTAACACCGCATAAAGCAGAGCTATACGATCCACTTACGGCATGACGCAACCACCATATCCTCCTCTCACCCCTCCTCTCCCGTCGCACATGTGGTGATGTCATCCTTGGTTGACGTAGTACGTCAAGCACATCTTTTGTAACCCATTGTGCTGAATACTCGCAGCTCGTTAGAGTATGTTCCCAGAATGGCTATTTGAGTCACTGTGAAGCCGCTTAAAGATGGCGTGCTAATTTTAATTTATTACCCAGTAATATTGAGAGCTGTCTTTCGTGAACGTAGTGACTCGATTATCAATTCCTACAAAGCAATGGGCTTTTTTCGCTACTCATCGTAATAAGTGAGAACCATTTGATTTTGTAGCCCATGCTCCTCCGGAGTTATATTTTAGAGAACACATTTTCAGGTAATTTTATTCGGTACTAGCCAGAATAACACGACATCCTAACAAGAAGCAACCGCATGCTCCGGAGTTAACATAATGAGGTAATGAGACAACGCAGAGCAACACGATCGTGACATGAGAGTGCTGACCCATAATAGCAGCCCTCGGTTTAGCAGTACTCCCACGTAGTATAGCAGTGTTCAGTATAATATGGTTCCAGGTATAGTGTTACCATAGTATAGTATCTATAGAACCATGGATACTATATGGATAGCATAGTATCCATAGTTCAGTATGGCAGTGTTCAGTATTACAGTGCTCAATGGAGCTGTACTCCAGTCAGGTGTACAGCAGCAGTGGCCCAGAGCAGCGCCGCAGTGCCGCCGTCATGTGGTACAACGAGGGAAAGTCTCCGTGCCAGCGTCGGGCCACAAAGAAGACGCAATAATAGCCCCTTAAGTGGCATCCAGAGGCGTCCTCAAACAAACCCAAGAGAGCAGCAGCCCTGCGCTTCCTCCGCCTCTTTTTGTGTACGCGTCATCAGCCCTGAAACAGCGGCTCACTCCGCCGCCCCATGTTGTCCGCGCGACGGGCTCCAGAATTTTTGGTTGCGTTGCTTCGTTCCGCTGTAATATTGATGCCAACATAACAAACTTGGCCCGCGGTAAATTAGTTGTGATTCGTGAATAACTAACTGGTCTCCAATAGCCGGACCAAAGCGCTCGTTCTGGAATGCTTTCACGTATGGCAGTGTGTTGTAACGTCCGTTACAAGTTTTTATCCATCAACAGCTTTAAAGTCCTATCATAACTACTGAATTAATGGCTCTCAGTGACGTGATTAACAATGGTATTATTTGTGATACTCGTATTTTTAATGGACCTATCAACAGTTTTAATTTCATATAACCTCTGTGTTCTTGTTTTCTTAAAATTGTTTTCAACGAAATTAATGAACACTCATGTACTCTATAAATATTTTCATTTGTCCATGAAAACCATCAACAGTAAAGGTGGTATAGAAGAGAAAAGTTGAAACTTCCGCAGCTAAATTCCTGTTCCTTCATAAGTGATAGAAGCTGTAGCCGAGAAAACGATGACCAGACCACAACTACGACGCAACAATGACACTAAATTTGCGTGAGCACGCAGAAACACGCTCAGAAGTGAGTCAGTTTCTCAAATTCATATATCATGAATATCGTTGATATCAGTTTGATTTGTGTTGCATTTATAGCAAGTGTGAAAAGGGCTGTGACAATTTTTTCTTTCAACGTTAAATTCCTCTTTTAGTCACTCACTAAATGCTTTTGCTCTCTACAAAATTCGCCTGTCTCAATTTAGAACAAGAATTTTAAAATCATTTCCTTCACTTCTTCACAGAATTATACCAAACCTCAAAAAAAAAGCGGCCGCAAGCGTCACGGTTAACATAATGTATTAGTTTATAGCACATTATAGTTTTAAGATAATATTTTGGGCTACTACTTACTGGAGTGGCTTCTCTCTGGCGCGTGTGCTATTTCCCACCCAACTGATTACTGTCACCACTGACAAACGTCTCAACTGACTACAAACTCAAAAAATTATCGTTCATTTTAGCAACAATACTTTAAATGAACAAAATGAAAAAAAAGTTTCCCATTTCTGCTGGTCCACAATTAAGAACCAGATGGAGCGTGCAAGATGAACAGCCAGAGTTACATCTAAATAAGAGAATCACAGCAACTCATGTGGCGATCCGCAGTCACCATCTCCAATACGAATTTATTTAATCGTTTTTCCTGTTGATTTTCAACTCTGCCCAAGCAATCCTTTCGATAAATCCCGAGATAAGGAAGCGTAAGAGCTGCCAGCTTCATCCCTGCAATCCACAGGTAGCGCCGTGTGCACCAACGGACGGACGAGGGCGATGCGCTGACTGGTGGCAGGACTCGGCAACGCTCTGCTGTAATTATGCTGCAGATTTTAATCACGCTCGTTCTTCATAAGGGAGGCTCTTCAAATAACGCTATAGCCTCCTGCTGAGGCCCTCAATAGCTTACGAGAGAGAGGATGCGTCTCCCCAATGGCCACAATTTGCCCCCCGCCAACCCCCCTCCTCACTCACTGTCATTAACATGAGCAGCCGAGCCACGTCCATCAAATCGTCAGCAAGCGGAGCTGTAGCGACCGTTCAACTCACTCTAGAAGCATGAACATGATGCGCAGGATGCATGTTAATACCGTCTATTAAGGGGGGACCCGGCACAGCGGCGGACCAATACCGCCCTTACCGACATCAGTCCTTGTGGTGTCATGGCTCACGCAAGCCAAAGTCGACCTTAAGGACAGCGCGCTACGATCGCTTCAGTATCACAAAGATTGTCTTGGAAGGTCCATTAGGTCTCGTTAAAAGGCAGCTGGTCGGTCTTCATTCAGTTGGGAAGACTATTGCTGTTTGGCCGACTGTACTTTTATATGCTCTCTTTTAATTGGAGGCCGGGACTGAGCACACACTCTAGCTTGCCAAGGGCTGCTTTCGGGTGCGGGCATCACTCACAGAAAGATTGCCTTTCCTTGAGCATCAAATGAAAGACAGGAGACCATACGGCATGCGAGCTCAGCTGAAAGCATTTCAGGAGGTGCGCTTTGGTCCGGCAATTGAAGACCAGTTAGTTGGTTATTTATGAATTACAACTAATTTGCAACGTGCCAAGTTTGTTATATTGCCATCAATACTACAGCGGAACGAGGCAACAAATGTATCGCACACGTTATTTTGAATCTGTAGCTTCCCAGTAATTTCGAAGGCACAATTTAACACTAGAAAATTCGAATGAATATCTAGAACGCAACATTTAATTACTTATGGAGGTAGGTACAGAAACCTGTAACATTTCCGATGCTTTGTGTCGATGCGACACGTAAAAAACGTTTATGACTACGCGTTTTAATGAAGCTCCAGTATTCTCACACCGCGTTGATATCTCCCAGCCCTCAAGGAAGTTTTAACCTACAAAGACGAACTTGACTCGATAGCTGTCGGAACCACGCGCTATGGCAGAAGTGCCGACGTCACGGGAATGCAAATTGTGGGTTTTGACGCGTTCTGTGCAGCGTGTCGAGCGAGGGCTGGTGCACGCTCGGCTCGCTGTGGCGCGGGGGCTGCAAGGAACATACGGTGGGTGAGCACCACCCCCGTATTCTGCATGCCTTGATCACCACCAAATGATCACCACCGCCGTATTCTGCATGCCGTGATCACCACCCCCGTATTTTGTATGCCGCGAGCACCTTCGCCGTATTCTGTATACCGTGATCACCACCGCCGTATTCTGTATACCTTGATCACCACCGCCGTATTCTGTATACCTTGATCACCACCGCCGTATTCTGCATGCCGTGATCACCACCCCCGTATTTTGTATGCCGCGAGCACCTCCGCCGTATTCTGTATACCGTGATCACCACCGCCGTATTCTGTATACCTTGATCACCACCGCCGTATTCTGCATGCCGTGATCACCACCGCCGTATTCTGCATGCCGTGATCACCACCCCCGTATTCTGTATACCGTGATCACCACCCCAGTATTCTGTAAGCCGTGATCACCACCGCCGTATTCTGTATACCGTGATCACCACCGCCGTATTCTGCATGCCGTGATCACCACCGCCGTATTCTGCATGCCGTGATCACCACCCCCGTATTCTGTATACCGTGGTCACCACCCCCGTATTCTGTATGCCGTGATCACCACCCCCGTATTCTGTATACCGTGATCACCACCGCCGTATTCTGTATACCGTGATCACCACCGCCGTATTCTGTATACCGTGATCACCACCCCCGTATTCTGTATACCGTGATCACCACCCCCGTATTCTGTATACCGTGATCACCACCGCCGTATTCTGTATACCGTGATCACCACCCCCGTATTCTGTATACCGTGATCACCACCCCCGTATTCTGCATGCCGTGATCACCACCGCCGTATTCTGTATACCGTGATCACCACCGCCGTATTCTGCATGCCGTGATCACCACCGCCGTATTCTGCATGCCGTGATCACCACCGCCGTATTCTGCATGCCGTGATCACCACCCCCGTATTCTGTATACCGTGAGCAACATCGCAGCCTACCATACCAACGCAGCACGGGCGTTCGGAGTGTGCTCAGGACGCTTGTAGTGAACGCGAATTGTGAAGTGAGTGATGGTGGCGTGAGGAGTGTTGTAGAAGAACGAATGAAGGAGACGAAATGTTGCAGAAGAACGGTCCCATACAAGGAAAAATTGCATGCCGACTTTTAGGGTAGAAACTTATGTTCTTCATTTGCACTAAATTTTAGGCACACTCTCCTGTGTTTTCCGCAGCTTTGCGTACGGAAGATTGAGAAGTAATTCTGCACAACTGCAAGAGAAATTTTAATACACATGTGCACGCGCTTCAAACGTGGTGTACCCACTTCGAAGGACACAAAAGTACATGGCACATCACTGACGAGCACCAAAAAGATGTGATGACTGACAAGGCTCACACACAACTGACTTTACATTTATTCGTTGACCTTCTCTGCAGGACGTTCATCATGTCTCTGCAGCGCTCAGCTGTGAATTCAGATTACATTGAATTATTTCATCTCTTTGAATCGCGCGCCCGACAAGGTATGCCGGAGGTACAGTTGGTGTTCGGAGCACCCTGGCTCCTCCTGGCGTGCACGGCAGAAGAGGCAGCCTGGTCTACTCAGTAGTCAGTGCGCGAGACAGCCTGGTCTACTCAGTACACGAGACAGCCTGGTCTACTCGGTGCGCGAGACAGCCTGGTCTACTCAGTGCACGAGAGAGCCTGGTCTATTCAGTGCACGAGAGAGCCTGGTCTACTCAGTAGTCAGTGCGCGAGACAGCCTGGTCTACTCAGTGCACGAGACAGCCTGGTCTACTCAGTAGTCAGTGCGCGAGACAGCCTGGTCTACTCAGTGCACGAGAGAGCCTGGTCTATTCAGTGCACGAGACAGCCTGGTCTACTCAGTAGTCAGTGCGCGAGACAGCCTGGTCTACTCAGTGCACGAGACAGCCTGGTCTACTCAGTAGTCAGTGCGCGAGACAGCCTGGTCTACTCAGTGCACGAGACAGCCTGGTCTACTCAGTACACGAGACAGCCTGGTCTACTCAGTGCGCGAGACAGCCTGGTCTACTCAGTGCACGAGACAGCCTGGTCTACTCAGTGCACGAGACAGCCTGGTCTACTCAGTAGTCAGTGCGCGAGACAGCCTGGTCTACTCAGTACACGAGACAGCCTGGTCTACTCAGTACACGAGACAGCCTGGTCTACTCAGTGCGCGAGACAGCCTGGTCTACTCAGTGCACGAGACAGCCTGGTCTACTCAGTGCACGAGACAGCCTGGTCTACTCAGTGCACGAGACAGCCTGGTCTACTCAGTAGTCAGTGCGCGAGACAGCCTGGTCTACTCAGTGCACGAGACAGCCTGGTCTACTCAGTACACGAGACAGCCTGACGTCTACTCAGTGCGCGAGAGAGCCTGGTCTACTCAGTGCACGAGAGAGCCTGGTCTACTCAGTGCACGAGAGAGCCTGGTCTACTCAGTGCACGAGAGAGCCTGGTCTACTCAGTGCACGAGAGAGCCTGGTCTACTCAGTGCACGAGAGAGCCTGGTCTACTCAGTGCACGAGACAGCCTGGTCTACTCAGTACACGAGACAGCCTGGTCTACTCAGTGCGCGAGACAGCCTGGTCTACTCAGTGCACGAGAGAGCCTGGTCTACTCAGTGCACGAGAGAGCCTGGTCTACTCAGTGCACGAGACAGCCTGGTCTACTCAGTACACGAGACAGCCTGGTCTACTCAGTGCGCGAGACAGCCTGGTCTACTCAGTGCACGAGAGAGCCTGGTCTACTCAGTGCACGAGAGAGCCTGGTCTACTCAGTGCACGAGACAGCCTGGTCTACTCAGTACACGAGACAGCCTGACGTCTACTCAGTGCGCGAGAGAGCCTGGTCTACTCAGTGCACGAGAGAGCCTGGTCTACTCAGTGCACGAGAGAGCCTGGTCTACTCAGTGCACGAGAGAGCCTGGTCTACTCAGTGCACGAGAGAGCCTGGTCTACTCAGTGCACGAGAGAGCCTGGTCTACTCAGTGCACGAGACAGCCTGGTCTACTCAGTAGTGAGTGCGCGAGACAGCCTGGTCTACTCAGTGCACGAGAGAGCCTGGTCTACTCAGTGCACGAGAGAGCCTGGTCTACTCAGTGCACGAGAGAGCCTGGTCTACTCAGTGCACGAGAGAGCCTGGTCTACTCAGTGCGCGAGAAAGCCTGGTCTACTCAGTGCACGAGACTGCCTGACGTCTACTCAGTGCGCGAGAAAGCCTGGTCTACTCACCGCAATAGGCATTAATTCACAGCTCAAATTAACATGAGACAAGAACTTAACAATGAATACTTTGACCCGAAGCGATAGCAATAACGTCAGAGAATGAGCTATAATCCCGTACTGATTGTCTTCATGTAGCGATGATATTAACGTTGGGCGCACCTCGACATCTTGCCGTAACAGAGCAGCGGAGCAGTTTTAAACTCACAACGAGCGAATATTCACCGCAATGAATCATGTTTTGATTCCTCAGCCTCCGAATTGAAAATATTTATTTAATTGCGTAACAGCCAAAGAGTCCCTGAGGATTTAGTATTTGTTGAACTTTGGCATAATTAAAACATTAAAAGTCCAACACTCCTTTTAAATGCGAAAATTACCTCTATTGCACTTCACCCTATTTCGGTTCTCCATCTGAAAAGCTAGCTCGTGAACTAAAGTCTTTATTCTGTAAGCATTTTCCTAGAGTAAGCTTGCGCGTCATTCTGGTTAGCATTGTAACGATAGATTTTTTTTGGCACAAGGACTCTACTTCCGGGCTTATGCGCTCTCCTGTTGTGTATAAGTATAGTTGTGCGCAGCGCGCATCGGCGTACGTCGGAATGACGTCACGCTAATATTTACGCAAGAGTGGCAGAGCACCGCGGAAGGAGTTTTCGTACCGGAAACTTGTTGGCTTTTTTTTTGGAACGGATTCGCTTCACCAAAGTATTTATTATTTTAAGTTTACAATAAATTCTCAATAATGTTTCAAAAGAATCACGGTTCTTTTCTCGAATGTTAAGGTGGAAAAATTCTTCAGAAAAATTCGATAGCTCCGACCTTCACATTCATGGATTACCGGAGATAAAGTGATATGAACAAAAGTTCAACAATTTGAAAAATATCCCGTTCACGCTTTCCTTCACGTACCATTTTTTTAGACTACTGAAACTCTAAGAATTCTCCATGTTCTTCCTCAAAAAAAGTTCCATCGACCGCCGACGTCGAAGAACTTCTTTAACCAGTATTAGCTTGCATGCGCTGACTACGACCGTAAAAAATATTAAAATTTCCCACGAAGTGTCAAGGCTAATTCTTTCAGAGGGATATAAACTTGATGCATTACTGGTTCAGAAAGAGTTGCGCGTGATACATAGAATAATATAGTAACACAAAGCTACGTGAGTTTCACAGCGTTTTCCAGGAGTGTCGAGACGTTCCAACTTTTGCTCACGGCTGAGTGGAAAAACAAAGTCGCAGTTTAATTTATGCGTCTACTTCAAATAACAGAACAAAGAGCGTGTCACAAAAGGCTATTGTATGCCAGAACTCTTAATAAAAACATGCACATGCCAAGACCTATAATGAAGGATTATTCATCCACGAATAGAGATACTCAAATGTAAACGACAGATCGAAACTCAAATCGAAGCGAAAGAAAGAACTATAACGGTCACAAGAGGATAAATGAGCTCATCTCATTGTGACTCATGACTAGACAATGAGTCTTGCAGGAGATTCATCTCCAATCAAGAGAAATGGGAGCGATGTCCAAAGCAGGTAAGAGCTCAACTGAATAAACAACCAACCGCTCACGCATTGTTCCTGCATTGTCAGGAGACGATGCTTTTCGGAATCATTTTCCCCCACAAAAGCTAAACAGTTTATTTGATTCCTACACAAATATAAAACATATGATGAGCAATAAACTGGTTTCTAAGTTCTGGAAAAAACAGAAATGTGTTACGGATATGGTTGACCCCAATAACCTCTAGCAAATCGTGCAATTTCGAATTGCTCCATAAAAAATTACAAAAAAAAATTTACGTAGAATTAACATAGGTATTTATTGGCACCGCAAATTTTATTATTGCACTTCTGAGTCTTTTTCTCTCGCGACCGAGAAAATAACACCTATTCTTATGTAACAATTTTTAATAACAATGCTTATTTCACGAAAAATATAGAATCGTTGTATATTCGTACTGAATAATCGCGTCGTACAAAGTTACTGTATTTTCTAATTTTTTGTTAAATTGAGCTCTCATTGTTTACATATTTAAAAAATATCTTGAAAATATACTGGAGTCCTTAGGCTTGCCTTTTCTTATCAAAATCATTAACAGTGTCTTTTCCGTCATTCTCATATACAATTGGAATTGGATATACAGGATACACTAGAATAATTTCAGAAAACGAAGTGACGTACGCTTCGCGTAGGGCTAAAAACGCTCTTTGTAAAGCGTCGTGACAGCCGTAAGTGTAAATTGAGCACGCAAATATCATTCTTCTCTAAAGTACTATTTATTGCACGCTGGTTTTGATCGCCAGTAGAGAAATCACCTCTTAAAAGATGTGTCTAAATCATACAACAGTACGCGTCTCTGAGGTGCGCCGCGCAACCCATTAAAGGCTAGCGAGCTGACTCACCATGTAAGAAAAAGATACCTGCGAATTTTCTTCTTGTACCTCAAGTTATCAGATTAGGGACTACCAGCTTATTCGCCTAAAAAAACAAGCAAATTTTATTTGGCTCTTATCAAGATGTGCTTGATCGAGCAGAAATCATTCCTTCAGAGATATTAATAATAAGAAAACAGAGATTTTCAAACGAAGCGAGAAAACATAATGCCTCAGTTCCCACACTCAGATCTCACCGATGATCATCAGAAGCAGAATTCCGCGACAGTTCAAACCAAACACGAATCACTGCAGACGCTCGACTTTGTACACAAATGTTTACATTAATGCGGTCACTATTAAGAGATGATTGAAACCGTCCCGCACAGAAGTCGACTTGAAGAGACGCTTTAATTAAAACTGAATCTAGCGACCAATAAGAGTTGGTGCGAGCGTTTGCAAGTAATGTAAGAGGAAGTGTTCTGTGTGCGCCGGGGACGTAAAGCTGTAGACCATTGCTCCAACAGCGACAAGATGGCTAATTTTCGCGCCAAATTACCTCTATGCCTTCAAATAAGTTCACTTTAGTGGAGCAGCCACCAGGCGCGTTTTTTACTCCCCTATTAACGTCACTGAAGCAACGTAAAATATTTTCGGCTTGAATTCCCTAGATTTTAATCTGATACGCAGAAAGTGTTCATAGCACTGCCTTAAGCGTGAAGCAAGTACATCAGCATGATCAACAAATGACTTATGGAGTTGATGAACTCCAATGGCACTTGATACGTATGTTCGTAAACAAAAAAATATTATTAATATTTTTGTAAATAATAAATTACTAAATAATTAAGCTGCTGAATCAGTTCTTATTTCGAATGCCAGTAATAAGATTCATTTGAAGTAAAAACTGTTCAGCAAAATCAATTCAAGAATGTGAGCAAGAAATATTTGTGCAACGCTTAAGGCAGTAGAATACCTTTAATATTTCAGTTTTAGTATTCAACAAAATAGCAACTCTTAATGCTGTACGAGAAGATCTACAACACACCTACTTTCAGAGAAGCTTAAATAAGAAGCGTTTCGAAAACTCGTGAGTCCGTATATCGTTGTACAATTCGCAAAAATCCCGATGGATTAAAATCGAAAATATTTTATCATAACATTTAACTTAGGGTTTTATTCGTATTTTTAAATATTGTTTGAAGAATTGCTGAACTCCAGACAGATGGCACAGTACATGTCAGCCATAATTCCACCCGCCTGTCCTCAGACCGCGCGTGTTCTTCTACTTGCGACAAACTTCCAGCTCTGAACAGCATTTAGCGACACAGCTCACAGTTGCTTATAGGTTTTTATTTATTTATAGAAAAAATTATTAATGATTACAAGCTGTATTCCATATGGACAACTATTCCAGTAATTCCCCCATACTGAAACCTAAAGTAGACCAAATTAAAGTTCATTAGGCATACTTTCACTGCCCGAGCAAGAAAATTCTCCTGATAATTATTCTTAATGAGGGAACTGACAAAGAAGTGATTGCTCCCACCAGCGACTGCTCAATAGCAGTCGAGCGCACACATCCTCCTGAGTGGAGACGGGCAGAAGCGAGCCAAGCGCATTATCTGCCGCTGCCGCTTATTTCTTGCGCGAGTTTACCAGCTTAAGTGGACTGCTATCGTCTCCAATGTGCAGCAAAACATGCGAGAACACAAGAGCAAAATTCAGGTAAGCGGCGTTCATTAATTTGGACCTTGTCTGGGGAGTGTTCAACTGCCTCACATGATCATCGAGCAGCAAGTAAGGAGATGGGTGCTGTGATCTCCCCTGAAGAGACTGTAGCTCATGACTAGGTAATTATTACCGTGTGTGGGGGCTAAACCTGTACAATGAATGGAAGTCAATAAAGTCGTAGTTTTACGCACCTCAAGAAGTCATAGTAAGTTAGATTTAGGAGTGAACAGCCACGGAAGTAAAAATATTTAATTCATTTAGTTTACTATTATTCGCTGAATTAATTTAGTAAATGATTTGCCCATACATTAAGTGTATTTTTGAATATTTTTGGCAGTCAGGTTGTAATAAAATTATTTTTGACTAAGCGATTAAAAAAATGAGAAGTATATTATAACAGACCAGCAAAGCGAACAGAAGCTGCTACAAACTTCACCACGGGGCAGAAGTTTCGGAAGGTTTCCCAACGGAGCCGCCGAGGTGATCATTGACGAGATAGAGTCTAAAAGACGCACTCCAACGCCCAAAGTGACAGCTTCAGGGCGAATAATAATAATTGCTTCAAACGAGTCTCTCTAATTAAAGCATTAAGGAGTCGTGGACTGCGCTGCCTAGCGGGAAGAAGGCGCGTTGTGAACAGCCTTAAATTGTTCACACGACACCGCTCTGCGATCAAAATGACGCGGTGTCTAATTCGATTAGTAAAGCTCGATCGATAGGCAGATTAGCGCTCGGAATAGACGACGCTGGCCTAGAATAATACACCGAACTGCTGAAGGCTCCTGCGAAAATAAGTAGCGAGCCATGCACTCGCGTCCAAGTCTATATTGACTTGCATACCGTAGAACTTCGCACCTAAATTTCTATCCTGAGAGAACCTAGAGCATCCAAGACGGCAGGTAAATTTAACGAAGGACAAAAAGCTGAGTACCGCTTGCGAGAATTTGGGTATGTACAGTCATCAAGGCAGACTCAATAATAGTATTTGTGAACGCATAAATGTACGACCTAAAATTTGAAATCTTAATAAACTTAATTTGACAAATAAGTTTCAGCGATTGGTTACTTTGTTATATTTGACGATGGATTCCTGACCAAAATTGCCAACTAGTGACCCTAGCAAAGTTATGAAAGAGTTTCCCATTTACGCCAGATAATGAAACTTAGGTCTAGGATGAGAGCTGATTTAGACTAATAAGATACACTAGTTAATAATTGCACATCCAATCGAAAAACGAAAAAAATTATCGTTCTTTCAATAAATTTCAAATTAAAATACAAGAGACAATGTTGCATTCACATGCGAAACCGATACAAAAGTTTGACACGGTAATGTCGAGCATTTCAAAAAGATTGATAGCTGAAAAGTTGCGGCAATTCGAAGACATTCGCCTCCACCGCAGCCAGAACGATGAGGATAAGCCAGGTACCGTTTAGCGGAGAAATAGTGAGAGAGAAAGTCACTTGAGGTTACGAACTTGTCACCACGCCAGAAATGTGCAGCGAACGTAGCGAATTGGTAATAGGTTGTGCAGGAGTCCCATATGAACTACTCAAACGCTGTCGTGGACACATTATTTCAGCTCACTCACCTCATTCCCGTAGTGTAGAAATTATCTTAACAGCTTCTCTTTCGTAAACCCGAGACCGAAATGCGATCACTTGAATCTATAATCTTCTTTAAATCTACTTCGGAGTAGAATTCACATGCTTAATTTTGCTCTGTTCTACCTAAATTAATCTTTGTAGATATGTACTCTCTCTAATGTTTAATATCACTGTATTAACGGTTTGAAATATAATTGTATTTTTAGATGAAATTTTCTAAAATTTTCAACATATATTATGTTTCAATTTCAACTCACTTATTATCAAGGAAACAATGAATTCGTTAAGCATTGACCATGAAAAAAAGGAATTACAATATGAAGGGTATACAGTACGCCAAAGTCGCGTTACGATTCGATCACATACAAAAATAAGAGTACAACGTTACTGGCACACATTACTATCAAACCATTAAATGCTCAAAACATTAACTTACCACACGATGCGCTCACAAGAGACAACCATAATTAATCTTCACGAGTTGCAATTGTCTCCACATCAAAAAGAGTGCAAGTTCAGTAGCTGAGCGTTCATTGAAAACATATAATTAGTCTCCAACAGTTTTTCCTGGGATATGCGTTCAGTTTCGATTCTATTACCAGTCGATTCTATCACCTATTCTATTACCGATAGACTAGAGACAAAACATGATGCACATGAACTCGCACAGCACATGCGCAAACCCTACGTTGAACACAACTGCCACCGCGCACAATTCTGAAGTGAAAGAAAGTCAAATCTTGTTCAAAAAAATAGTCAAATCTTGTAGAAAAAAGTCTTCATCATGAAAGCTTTTGGGCTTGCCCCAATGGAATTTACACTTAGAGTTAAGGTTCGTCTCACGGCATCAGGTGTGATCGAGAGAACATGTTTCAACAAACTAGCAATCGCGGCTCTTATCCATCAAAATCTGAAGGAAAATCAATTCATAGCTAAGAGACCCTCGAGTCAGTATAGCGTATGCCATTAAAGCGCAACGGTCGGGTTTTGAGGCTACGTAAAAATAGAGTTCGCAAAAAATTAGCGGTTAAATTTCTGACGCTGACACGTATGTTATGGAAGATTGATTTGTAGAAGTGATTAGGGAAAAAAGAAAGTGACATACGCCGAAGTTCTGAGAAAATCAGAACAGTGAATTAAACTGAAAATACAATATTAACGGCTAAAATGTTTCGATAAGAAATTTAAATACAGAAATTCACGCCCAATGCGCGAATAGCTTTGCAGCTACGAAAGTCACATGTGAGGAAAATTAACTCTGGTGTGCCACATTTTGAAAAATTAACTTTTGATTTTTAGATTCGAAAAATAGTTGTCCCGCACGCATATATTCTGATAAAATTTAAATATCTTGTCTACATGCATGGTTGTCACCGTCCACGCTGCGATATGCTCCTGGTAATAATAAAGCAAAGGATAAGATAAACGCCCAGCTTGCAGTATCAAATAGTAAGAGATGATTGAAGAACTTATTTCAGTAGCAAAACATGATAATTTTTCTTCTTTACTTCATGTTTTAAAAATTTGAGTTTATCACTGCAAAACAAAGAGAAAAATAATTAAGTGTTTTTCTTGGCCCAACTATATTGAACCCCCACGCTCTACTGTAAATGTAATCTGGTACACATGTTACTTTTACGAAAAATATTTCACATTACCTGATTCACGAATTTTTATTAAAAATTGTAGATTTTATATTGAATTATTTTACTTTATTTATGTTGAAAACATGATTGCCGAAGATTTTTTAGATTAAACATAAACTAAAATTAGCCTCATCCAACGGGTCACGGGTGGGCAAGTATTCCTTTAGAATGCTCATAACCAGACTTGTCTCTAAAGAGACTCTCGGAATATGCCCTGCGTATCAAATTTCGCTTGCGCTTTCCTTAAGGACGTTATATACAGTTGGAGGAATAGGCCATTCGCCAACGTTGAAATTCTTATTTCACAAGCTTCCATAACCTCAAAAAACAATTCATCCAAATACTCCTTCTATTCAAGTGCATAATGACGGAATATATACTGAAAACCAAGAACATTTCTCTTTAAATTTGACTTATCCAATTTCCCTATCTTTGGGGGCAAAAAAAAACTTCCATACACAACAAATCACCAAATTATCTTGACGAGATACTTATAGAATAGCAAATAGCTATTATTCGCTCAAACACCAACCTATCATTTTCTGTAGTCGTCAAGTAGAGTTTTGCAGGCGATGGCGTTATGAATCAAAATATTTTGACCGAAAATTAGCTTGTTTTCGGCAAAAAGACTAAGTTTTATTGAAATCGATTCTCAGACATGATCATGATTCAAAAAAAAAAAGAAAAAAATACTGACAGAGTAGTATAAATAAACTTAATTATCAAAATCTATCTCTTCGCATTTACCTGATCAAAAATTGATGACATTCAATGAAAACTCAAATGAAATAGAGAACTCCAAAATACAACCCCGACGTGATGAAGTTATTTGAATAAAAGTGAAACAATTGCGAAAAAACACCGATTGCCATAGAACTGAACAATAATTATGGTATTTTGTAATGCAATGACTCATGTTATTATCATATTAGATATTCACCGTGAAAATATGGCGAAAAATGATTAATATCTTATTTACACAAAAGCTTAGTTGTTCTGGTGAATACTGTATCAATGTGCATTCGTGAAGAATCATTGTATAGATGCGTTATTTTTTAAATTTGTCGATAGTAAGCTAAAGAAACCATTTCGGAGTATGGAAATCTGTATAGTAATTATTCGGCGGATGTCAGATTTACTTCAATGTATCTCATTAGCATATCATGAACGCCATGTTAATTATATTCCGCTGTTAGTCGCAATTGATTCCTAAGTCATCGGTCTTGCTCGTCCACAACTGAAACTTCAAAGTGACAGAATATTCATCTAAAGTGATAATGTTTCTGTCTCGATTAAAGGTGCACATTTTTGCCCAACCGGCGGCATGAAGCTGCACGCACAGCTGTTCATGTCAAAAACACTTCCTCCAGAAAGTTAGCGGAGACCAGGCTTGTCATTGCTCGTTCCGGTTTGAAATTCGGCAAAAAGAAGCCGTAGAACATTGTAGAGAAACCGTGAGCGACGGCCACCGCATGCACCATTAGATCTCCGTGCTGCTTGAAGGTGTCACCTCCAATCGGTGCAAATAGCCTTTGCAGATGCTCAACTTATCCATGTTGACGCGACAGCAGAACGGGTTATGTTTTCCTGATCAACATTCACCAAGAGCATCTTCGAAACCGAAGTCTCATCAAAATACTTCGGCAGTAAATGAACTCGGAACGTTAGCTCGTAAATTCAGTTCACTGAAGTGCTGCCGTCAAGCTTAATTTATTAATTAAACGATGCAAAGCGAACATGAAAAAAACATGAGCACACACATTCGAACTATCGATCACTCTTCGGTCATGAACATCTTATACAAAACAACTGTAGAGATTAGGAATAGCGTATTTCCTCTGAGACCGTGATGAATTACTCTGAAAACGAGAGAAAAATATGATACCTGACTTCATGTTGTAATGTTAATTTTATTTCAAAGGCAAATGTTTTAATTGTCCAATAACTCATAGGCTACTTATTTTGCAACACAAATCTGGGTTGTTCCCTACCAACGCTACACTCTCGATGAAAGGTGCACTAGTTGATTGTTCGTCGAGCTCTTTAGCCGTAACGGCAGAATTGCGTTCATATAAAGGGCATAAAATCTAGTGCTGTTGGTAGGAGAGGTGCGTGCTGCCAGCGATTTGTGCCACCGCTTGGTCTAGCGAGCATATTTTACCACGGCTTATTGACCAGCACTTTTTGCGGGCGCTAATAATTGTCTACTATCTATAGAACGCGAGTCGCTAGCGAGCAAGTCTCCTTAAGCAAGCCATTAATATGAATTATCAGGAGTAGGGCGTGACCACTCACGCTCCCTCTCAAGCCCGTGAGCTCATCAGGTATCTCACGTAAGTCGAGCGGCTGCTCGGAGCTGAATCTCAGTCATATTGAGAATAAGTGATTGAGATTGTATAGCGGGAAAAATTCAAACTTTCTCGTCAGACTCACTCGAGAACATGGTTTGAGAACTAGCAAGACATTTTAATCCACGGGAATTTAAATTTTTGACAACATCTCACACAACCTTTACTTGTAGAAACGGGAGACAGCGAAGCTGCTTAGAGCAACTCATCCTGAAAGGGAGCTTAATCCTTAACTGTTGGTATTAACTTCAGAAAAAAGCGTCAGTTTTCTCAGAGGGCCAAAGGTTGATTTTAAAAAGTGGATTTTAAGCTTTTTTGCTTTTCACTTCGTTTCGCAGACCTTCGAGTTGGACAGGTCGACAGGCCGAAGCCCTGACAGTGCGAAGTACAGCTTGTCTGTGCTCACACGCCGGCCTCCACGCAAGAAAATTGCCAGCTTTAGAATGACTTCATCGCCGACGTTCACCTTCGCGCATCCGAGTGAAGAAAGCCAACGTTTCTAACATTCCGCTGGCATTACGCTTTGATAGATCCTCAGTTTAATAGCTTTGATCTTGCTACTCCTTTAAATAAAAGATTACTAATGAACATGTACCAACCAGCCGCTGGCATTTTGAATAATTATGAACGATGCATGAAAATTGTACCAGAAAACGAGGAGGGGAAATCAAATGATTATGTGAAACTGAAAGTCTACGAAACTTTCTGTTCGCTTAAAAACTTTGAAAATTAGTGATTTTCATTCTCAATTGAAAAGTGAAACGATGCATCATGTTATGTTAGAGCTTAACTTGGAGCGCCAAACGATTTCAAGCAAAACGGTAGAATTTCTTATCTGGAACATATTTGATGCGAATACATATACGCAAGATTCTCGTACAAAGCAAGGTACATACTAATAATCGAAACATAAAGTGATTTGAAAATCACGGCGTAAGATTCTTGTAGAACGCAAGGTGCATCGTTTCATCGATTCCATTGAGAAGTCATTGATTTGATTTTAGATACAGCATGACCCGAAGTATGACGCGCAATTAGTACGAACCCAAATGTACGAAACTGAGTGATGTAGTACGCCATAAATATCAATGCCTAAAATAGCGCAGAGAGGGCCGCAGGTACATAGACCTACACTGCAGTATCTGTATCCATTTGTGAGTCTATATCTCTAATATTAACCATGACAGTTCAATATCATTACACAACAAGGTTGGTGTCAGAAGCTGTCTTTTGCCGAATTGTTATCAGAAAAGCGATAGTGACCGTGTATCGACTTTAAAACAGAATCACGATGAGCATCTCATGCAGAATAAATTTCAACTTTAATTTCAGCACTTTGTTTCATTGCTGGTGAGGAGCGTTCAATTCACAGACATAAAGAACTCCTTACTCTCAATTGAGTCGAGTCGCTTTACACATAATTGGGTACACGTTTCATTCCGTGAAACACCAACAGGGCTGTAATTGAGTTGCAAATTATTGCGCAGGTATCATACACCATCGGTTGAATAGACTTCCCATGCATAAAATTAATGAGAGTTTTCGCTGAGAAGTAGCGAAGTGCCTATTTTTCAAGTTTATATCTGTGCGTTACTGGTGCCTCCATGCGGTTTCAAACACGCCTCTCGTTTGCGGAAGGTTGTGCTGGTCGGAGACGTTCTTTGAGTATGTACTCGGTGTGTCTAATTATTAACGAGATACAATTTTTTCAACTGTGTCAAAATAAGAGAGATAAACTTTCTTCAAGATGAACTTTTTTCAAGATGAGCGTGCAATGTAAGCAAACTAACGCCATGATTGCTTAAATCACAGTGTTCCATGCGAGCAGAATTAATAACGAAGTGCTCTAATTTCTGTTTATTATGGATCGTAAACGTTCTTCGACAGATTCTGGAAAGGATTTTATTGCTCCTGAATTACCGGAAGGTAAACCTGCGCTAGAATTAGCTAAAATGATCAGTAAATGTAACATAACTCTTAAGAACTTTTACGGTGATCCGGTGAAGGTGCGTCAGGTGACTGATCAAGGCTAATTAAGAGTTGTGCCACTTTTTTTGCACTACGAATCAAACATTAAGGGGTTGAGAATCCTGGAATGACAAGTGGAGAGAATTTTAACCGCGTTCGTTAGACAAACGTGTCGAAAAGTACTAGATTTCGTCGTCTGAAAGTTATTGCTAAATCAGTAAAGCCGGTGTCAAAACATTTATTGGTGAAATTCATGTTCAAAATCGACTGGAATAGGCAGAGGGCAAACATTAGGGTCAACTTTTTGAAAATTTTGTTCACCGACGAAACGCGCGCTACTCTTGATGGTCATGATGGTTGGACCAAAGATAAATGAATGAATCAACTTCATCATCATCGTTTGAGGCGCCAAAATATGATGAAAGATTCATGATTTAAGCTAGGATTATTCCTAAGAACCTTCTTTAGCCCATCTGGAGTACAACATTGCACTATCATTATTTCAAATTGGTTCAGTATTTCCAATTTATGGCATTTAAAAGTAAGACATACGTTTTTAAAAACCCTGTATAGTGGAATATTTTGCAGCTGATTGTGCACCAATATCAACGATAAGGTGATGTTTGCTTCTTGATTATCCGTCCATAGTCCATACAGCAAACTAGATGGGAGACTAACAGATAAATTGGCAGTGAGAAGAACAATAGTAACAGCCTGATAAGCACACGTACATAGACACACCATCATCTTGGAGTGGACAAGAGAGCGGGTGGAAGCCATGCCTGATACACCGATAGAGGAGGAATCATTTAGAAGGAACTGATGGTAGACTGCAGGGATGTGAGGCTCATGACAAACTGCTCTGAGTTCGACAAGAGCAGCCCGACATCGCCCCATATAGGAGGAGGTGATCTCTGGATGCTTAATCGTTAGTTATTCAATTGTCTCACCTGCGCGATAATAAATCATGAAGAATTTTTTAATGACACATAAGTTGCCGTGCGTCGCGGTTGTGATTTTCTTAGAAGCGCTCATTTATGTTTTTGGTAGCCGACTACCTTAACTGCTCTCCATAATGGATTCGTTATCAATAATTTTCTTCTGATACGAACGCCTCTAAAGAATGCAAATTCAGTTTTCATGTGTCTTTCAACTCATTTGCTTTACTTATTTACAATATGATTTGCATAAATATCTATTAGGTCAGCGCTTATTCAATGAAGTTGACTGGACAACTAAATGATAGCGGGTAATACCCAATCGCAGTCTGTACTTCCACAGGGTAACAAATTCTGGAGTTCAGCATTTCGTGAAAAATTGAGCAAGAAATATTTGATCAACACGTTTCTCGGTTTCAGAGCAGGTGCAAACCAACAATTAATACAGCACGGAGCTGTAAAAAAGTTTTCTTCGACGTTACCTGACACGGTCAACTGGAGAAGTTGAAAGGAGCGCAAGTATTCGCAAATTCATTTCTTCATTAGAAATACTCAGTGTGAATGTTCCACAGAGAATTGCTTATGCAGGCAAATATTGTAATGCAGCTCATTACGTATTTATCCTGTAAAGCAGCCAGCATACGTCAACTCATATCGCTTTACATGGACGCTACTTAACGCAAGAAGGTATCGGATTATGTGAAGACATAATAAGAACCCAAGCACTGAAAACTTTGCTATTAGGCTCAAGATGAGTTTTATTCCGTAATTATTATGAGTTTTATTTTAGTTACAAACAGTCACTCGATACGTGCCCTCATGTTTTATCAAAGAGTGTACACTAAACGTTACACTGCTTTAGTGTTATTTTCATGCATCATTTTATCGAACCTTATTCTAAAAGTCGCACTACAATATTGGTAAAAAAGTTGAAAGGAGTCAGAAAAAAAGAAGCAGAAAGTTTAAGCAATTTGAGGTCTCAACGGACTCCGTACAGCCGATAACATTACCTATGCAATCAAACTTTTAGCTGTGGTGAATGCTGACGGGAGCAAAATGCAGAGTGATGTATGATTGATAATGCGAGAAATATATAACGGTGCTGGAGAAGTATAATGAGGTCAGTCATATTAACTAGGCGCCTGCTGATTATTAGAGCTTCAATTAAAACTTTCTATTGGCTGGTTATGCTTCATAAGGATATGTTTTATTATCAGCGTTAAGAGATAAAAAACTTTCTCAACGTCATGAATAATATTCTGATCACGTAAATAAAACCCGTTTTGACCTCTGTTATGCGGCGTTTGGTCAGATGATGCGATATCACTCGTTACATGGCACATAAGGTGCGAATAAGAAGTTCACAGAGCGCGGTAAGTGTCGGTAATAACTGCAGTTATCAGAAGTGCTTCGAGAAAGAAACGAAAGAAACTAGTGCGTTAACTGCATGAACGTCATATTGTTGGCCAACCCAACCTAAGTTCCTCAAAGTAAAAATCTAACGACGTGAGTAAAATTCGCTGTAAATTCCTTATCAGTTTTAAATTTTGTAACGCGTTACTTGATCGCACACAAATTCTTGATATCGAGCCAACGAACACAGTCGTTCATGAATAAGTCACATTCGTCACATCGAGCCGAGAGATGACCAGTTAGAGCTATGCGGTTCATATTGAATTACAACAAGAGATGTAAAATCAATTACTTAGGGTACACGATCACAAAAACACTGAAGTGAGAATGAGCTCATACCTCAAAAGGAAGGCTAACGCAGCCTTTGCTGTATTCGGACCTCGGTACAGAAGTTTGAAACATGAGCATGTTCGAATCAGTCTAATTCATTGGAACAGAACCCGCAAAAATATTTTCAAAAGTGCCCACATGCTGGGATAAACTGCAAGACAAACTACAACGACATTTTCAGTACCTTAGAGCAATCTGAATGAGCTCTGCGGCTTTAGATATTCAAGAAAACAGCTCGAATGACACAGCATCAAAAAGTGACATAATTCTAGCCATGTGGCGAGCTGCTTGGCAGAGTGAAGCAATTTTTTCTGATCGATGAAGAGTGGCTTGCTTACCCACGGCCTCTGCAGCTCGCTCAAATAAACAGGCACGGCTGCGTACTACACAGCACTGCTAAGGAGGAGTCCATTACTCAGGGTGCGCAGAGGCGCGTCATCATGTGCCTGCGTAGTTATGGAGTGTCTTAATGAAGACGGGGCAAAGCTATTGAGCTCTTAACGGACTTTACAAATAAAGGACAATTTGCTTCGCACCACACCGCTTGCTTGAGAGGAGCGTTGTGGCGGTAAAGGGAGTTTCATTCATAATAAGTTAAGAACAAACCATATGCTTTGAACTTAGGAGATCGATTGGGAGAAGTAATCTGATCACTCGATAACAGTTTCATTGATGGAGATCAACTTTCGCAGCAACCGTGGGCATGGACGGGTTTCAGCCACGCTATGAAATTGATTTGCGGCTTAATCGAAGCGTAAAGGGTTCGTTGGAGTGAACTCCTCTGGTTTAACCAACGTCTGAAAAGGCGTTGAAAGTGTATAAAAATCAAAAACATTACGAAGGAATGAGAGAATGCTTGTGAAAGTGATATGCTTCTAATGGTTGCAGTTATGTACCGCTGGAAGTGGAAGAACAGACGAAATGAGTCTAAAATTGATTTATGGTTACTTGAAAAGATTACTCTGGAAGGAAGTAAAAGTAGAGTTTCTGTGGTAGCAGGATTGTTTTGACTGCATTCCACCGCGCTCAATTCTGCTGAGGCTGATAATATAAAAATGGTAAATCTACAAGCACGGGAGACGAGATGCTTGAGAAGTGTTGTTTTGTACGATTTGGTACAGCGTAAAGTGAAGAAATCGAAGGATGAAGGGGAACCGTGAGAAGCTAGTCAGATGAGTTATATTGCAAAGTTAAGATGGCGAAACACTCGGACGGAATGAACATGAAATTTTTTTTCAAAAAAATTAAAAATTGAAATTAAGTCTGCAAATTGATAGAAATAAGTATCATAAATCAAGATCGAGATTTGAATGAACAAGTGATTGAAAAATTGTGACCGAGATTTAGATAACGAAATGAGAGAGTGTTGCTATGTGACAAGTGCATGTATCAGTAGAAATTGCAACGTGAGACAATTATAGAAAATGAACGGAGAACGCGCATTGATCAGACCGAATAATGAATCTTTCACGCAACCTTTGGCCTCACTTAGTCGCTCTCATTTAATTTATGAAAGATGTTTCAGATAACAAATATATTTGCGGCTGGGGGAAACAAGCGGCAGCCGTCATGTTGTTGCGTGAATGACATTACTCTCAACGAAAGGGTTTCAGATGCATGATTCAGGGTCAATGATGTGAATTTCATGAGTTGACTTTTTCCAAATCACCCTTGTAATAAGGAGAAAATAAGTCAACTAACGTTGCTGTAACCCCCTGAAGATTGTAACTGTTGTTATTTTCCTCCTCTGCTGTTTATGATATTCACCACGCAAAATTTTTAATTTCAGATAACAGCCCGCGTTTGGGCGCACAGGAAAGAGGACGAACTAAAATATGAGCTAAAATTTAAATTTAAATGTTACACGCTATCCCAGTTTCCAACTAGATTTTTTACATCGAGGTTGAAACAGGAGGGAAGGTTGAGATTGAGCAAGGTTAAGGCAAGTTAGGTAAATGTGGGTCAGTTCGGTTTTGGATCATTTAAATAAAAAAGGAATTTATAATGTCATCCCTAAAAAATTAAAACTTGTGTCACAGTTACCATTAGAATTAAGTCGTGAGTGGATTCAGGTCACGTTGGATTTTACGGTGTTGACACAAAGTAAAAATATTAAGCAGCATTTAATAAACATAAAAATAGAGCACGTAATATTTAAAGCACGATACGGATAGCTCGTGCGATTGTAAGATCAATAATCACAATAAAAAATAATAAAAAACATTCATTATAATTAGATTTTTTAAGATAATTGTAGCTAGTCTTTCTTCTTCACTGTTCTCAATGTGAACCTCGACACCATTATCTTGACGTACTGAGATACGTTAGACACTTTGGTCAGACGTAAGTCATTGGTATCGCAAGAAATAGAGCTCTCATTTCGCATGCCCACGGAGTGCGTGCTGAGTGACGATGATACTCCCCTGAACGGCGCATGATTGTACGGTGAGCGTTTCAATTTAAGCGCACCTACATACACTCTGTGCATATATTTGAGTCATTACTTCTTGCGTACATGTTACTCAGGACGATTACATGGAGCTGAGATAAGTCAGTCGTTACAATGAGTAAGACAGCTTCACACGGGTGAACTTTACCAAGCTAATTCACTCTGTTACCTTGTATTTTCAGCGAAAGTTACGCGGGTTACAGTACTGTAAAGTTTGATACATTTGTATCAGGCTGAAGTTCTCTTGCGGCTATCTTTCAAACAACCATTCTGAGACGAAAACTCGAGTTCAAAAAATATCAAAATAATTTTTAACCCCACGATAAGAAAATAAAAAGATTTATTCATGGTATACAAACAAATTGAAAGCTGTTTTCCAGATATTAAGTTGAGATGATTAAAAAAATTATTGTTCAATAAACAGTATGTCATAATAATTGGAAAAAAGTACTGTTTAACAGAACTTCGAAAAAATTATATTTTACAGTTAAAATTGCATTATATCAAATCCTATAATTATTTTTCAAGTCTTTATGATACAATTTTTGGCGCGTTGATATTTCTTAATAATTATTTCATAATTAAATGATAAACTCTATTTGATATAAAGTTTAAGATTAAAATGAAACGGTATAAAACTCAAAATTTGATACACGAGCCGTAGATAACCAATGTCGAAATTTATTTGCTGACCCATTAACTTACTGCAATTCAGGCTTTGACGCTCTCGGGGTCTTCAAAAGCTGAATTGGTATCGAATACAAGTCACAGACTCAATTTCTTACGAAGATTCATTTCAAAAGCAAAAACAAACGCATCGTTAACGCTAACTAGCGATGCATTTAAGAGAAACATTCAGGATCAGGAATCAAAATATTTTTTTAGATGTACAAGAAGGCCAGAAAACATGCGAGGTACAATCGAGCATGGGTAAGATATGTTCATACATGTTACTTTTTCATCACTAAGCTGCCCATAGCACGGTGAATAACTCGATCTGGCCTGCATGCATCAACTTGGCAATGAATCCGGAAGTTGTTCGCGTGAGTAGGTCGTCATCAAATAGCCGTTGACAACACGCATGGCCCATTGAAATCAGCTCGCGCCGAAGTGGTCGGGCTATCCGTTCCCACCTCAGCCACACCGTCATTATGCTCACGCCATTATGGTACAATTTTTTTTGTAGTCGCAAAAACAGAGCGAGCAAGCGACTTGAGAACGGCAGTATTAAATTGTTTTATTCCAGATCAGTACACTTCGAGAGAAAAAGTTGTACACTTTTCTCCATCTTCAAATGAGGTTTATCACTAGCAATGTCAGGTTAGTTGCGTAAGACTTTCATGGTAAACATGCCAAAACCCGCTGCCGCAGAAATGATCAGAATCCTGTGCCTGAAGAATAATCCGCGCAAGCCAGACGCGCGTGGGTTGCAGCGCAGTTCACAGGAAGTGTTTAGACCAAAGAAGCGCTGCCACCAACCGCAAGCAAGCAACAACTGCTGCTCGTAAGTGGTACGCAAGTCCAGGTGCTACAGGGCCCATCAGCGCCTCTTACCACCTGATAACTTGGTGCTCGCCTTCAGTGCCCGCCGCTGAGCTGCTCATTTGGACCACAGGCACTACGTTAGTGTCACACGAAAGGTGTGGGAATTTAATATGAGAAGCGCTGTCATCATAATCGAGTGGGCTACGATAGACTAACTTGGAACATCGCACGCTGAAGGCCAAAGTTGTTAGCTGGAGAAATAAGTTAACAAGTCTTTGAAATTTTTCTTTGATGCGGAAAGAGCAAAAATGCATATCATTTTTGAACCGAGATTTCAAACTAAGCTAGCAGACAATACTTTAGCAGAAATCGTTTCTAGAAATATTTCACGGAATATTCACTCGTGCGAAGCAAATTTAAAAACAGAATAAGAATAAAAAACCCTAAGGTAATAAAAATTTAGAAATCGAGGGATAATAAATATAGACGAATGATCGAAAAAAGGGCAAACTCACATAATCGCAAAGACTTTGGGTGCGTACTGAACAATTATACCCAGTTCTACACCGCTAATGAACCTCTCTGATAGAATTTCAAACCACAGTCTAGAGAGCTTATTCTTAAGGGCGTTGAGCGACTGCAGAGAAGCAGATCGCTTGCAGATAGAGCGCCAGTCCCTCAGCATTGGAGTTATCACGAGCCCATTAGCTCGGCGGCTTCTGCCAGTTTGGAGAGCAAAATGCTGTCGTTCTGGCGAGGTCCTGCAAAAACAAGGCAGCTCGGATGCGCCACATGCGAGCCAGACACTCGTTACTCGCCTGCCAGATATTCCACCTCGCATCATGGCGCATTTTGTAAAGCGTGAGCTGGTGCTCGAAAACAGCAACGTGCGAGTATGTCCGCTCAACTGCGAGGCTCGTAAACTATTTTTTCAAACTTGCATTGAAGTCACTGACTTTCTTGAATGTGGACTGGTATTTTAATGTAAATGAACATTTTAAGCAGAAGTCTTCAATGATTACGTTGGAACTTCATGCCCACGAAAAATTAATGACTTGACGTATTAATTAATGGCATCATAATCCGTTATGACCTGATTTAAGTTGTCATCGTAAGAAAAAACTAATAAGTTTTCGTTGCTGAATAAAAATTGACATCTATACCAACACAGTACTCTTTACTAGCAGAGACAAGGAATTTTTGTCTGCTATTTTTCTTGCTGCAGTCCATGAGTATTGAATTTTATGTACATAAGAGGAAGCCTGAATACCAAAACTCTCGTAAAAAAATACCCTTCTAGATGACTGCGTTAACAACAAATGCTGTAACAGAAAGTAACTATGAATTAAAAACTTTAAAAATACCAGATAATTGTGGCATAAATATCATAAATAATAAAAAAAAGATAATTAAGCTTCACTTGTATCCAGAAACTGATGAAAAACTGGAATGGACATCACCGACACGCTCCGATTAAATTAACGGTGAGAGCAGTAAAAAATGGCTTGTTTTACCTTCTCAGGTGCGTTCTTTTATAAAGTTCATTTAATATCTTGAAATTAAATGCGTGCTAAACTTTGTATATATTTCGATATAAGAAAGGAAATTTTTTTATCAATGAGATGGCCCACAACACACATACAAAAGCAGTACAGAACGCCAGGAGAAGGACAATCTCACAAATTTTACCTTATTTCTCCAATGCCTCTCCTTCATGTCGTACGCTAAAAGGTAACGAACGAGCATTTCACTTACATGTTCAACTTTGCGACAGCCAGGGTATCCATGGGAGCTTTTTTTCAAAGACCACATAATCACGCATTTATGCGGACCAGACTGCCCCACTCACTCATCAACAACTCGTCTCCGATGCGAGCTTTTCATCCGCGAAACCAGATTATATCTGAGTAAAGTATGACTTAGTGGTCAGCACGGGCACTATTATTCCTTAACTGAGACATGAGGTGAATTTTTTGTTTCCGCCCAGCCGGCAATTCAAGAAGACTCAATTGCCAAAAATGTATACACGAGTGCATTCTGGTATAAACACAAGGAGAATATGAGAACGTGAAAAGGGAAGAATGAAAAAAGAACGCTCGCTTCAAAAATAAAATTTAGATATCTGGCTGCGAGCATTTCTACGTATTGTGTTCTTTTCGTAAGAATGAACTCTCATCGTTGGTCGGGAATAATCAATTCAATACCAACGAAGCTGAAATTTCGATCACAGCCTCGTTGATTTAACTTCGAAGCATTTCTTGCAATGGCATCAAAATTGTAGAAAAGGAAGAAAACTACGAAGACACGAATAAAAACTAAATGAAAAACACACGCAACACGTGCAAAATTATTTTAATGCCGGAAAATTTCACTGAATTTTAGGCGCAAGATTGAGTATAATGTATTCATTATAGACTATAGCAGCTATACAAAACTTAGCACCGCATAATTAGGAGCTTTTGCTTTCTCCTACTTAAAAGAAAGAATTCCACAAGTTGCAAATAAGTCAACAATCGCTAGAGGAATTCGCAAGTAAAAAATTTTGTCTCCTGAAAGCAGATTGACTGTTAAGGCGCAGCTATCTTTGAAGGGGGATGTTCATCAATAACATTTAGTTGGAAAAAGTACTCCAGAAGTATATCGATAAATGTTAATACCCTTAATGGAGCCTGCACAAAATTGCTGTTCCTGGAAGAGTGAAAGCAAATCGAAAGCTTTCAGCTTGAAAAATTTTTTTTAATCCATTAGCCCCATCATGAAGCTTTTTCATGCAGTACTGATATGAACCCTGGAATGAATAAAATGAACGATAATTAAACAAAGAGATTCTAATACTGCTTTTAATAATGAAACTAAGAATAAATTAGTAACTTTCGAATTAAAAAATCCATCACATTGTGGTTCAACTGATGAAGAGAAAAACAAAAAATTTCGATTTCAAGATGAATGTTTATATGACGTTCGTCTTGAAGTTGGAATTTTCATTGTTTTGTTCCGTTTATTGACCTTACAAAACATGATCTAATGTTGGGAGCGGGTGCGTTGCATATAGAATAACACGCACACAAGAACACTGTTGTCTAAGAATTAGAATTTTAATTACACTTTCGTGAAGCAAAAGTGAACGCCACTCATTCTGTTTATTTTCCATACTTGACGAGACAAGTGGACGCAATGTTCATTTACGTGCAATAAAGTGCTTATGAACCTAATAATGACACCACTCAGGCCACGGCCACAATCATGCATGACGCCGTCTGCATTATAGTCGCACCACAAGTTCCGTGCCCGACTCGAGCAAAGTTCTGCTATGAATTTTACGGCCGCTGTTTAATGTTCCGATAAAAGTCGCCTAGCCTAAGTTGACACCCGGTCTGAGTTTTCACGCGGTGAAAATGCCATGATAGAAAGAAATAAAACCCTGAGTTTCCGTGATTCCGATCTAGAACTCCAAGTTTTCGAGTATGTGTTCCACATACAGTAGGTTTGCTTCAAAATGTACGAAAACTCTCTAAGCTTCAAAAATTTACAGTATGTTTAAAACTCTCAGCATTCCCTCAAAGCATTCTCCAGGTTGAGAACTACAGCTCCTAGCGGCAGGCCCAAATTACCCGCATCTGAGCCCTGCAGTGCTCCTATTGGCAGCCATGTTTTAGCGTGGGAATATCAGGCGGTCGATGCTACTTACTGAATTCGAAATTAAACAGAAAATATTTTCACACGTAACGATCAACAATAAAATGCAGATTGCAGGAAGTTGTTCTTCCAATTCCAGAAGCATTCATTATTTTAAAATTACTGAACAAGTTGAGAGTTCAATTCAGAGAGAGGTGCGCGGTTTAGCTAAATATGTTAAAGTTTATTCAACGGAATTCATTTCATTGAAATTCATATCATTATCGGAATTCATATCATTATTTTGATCGGACAACTCATGCAAGATTGAATTTATTTTTAAAAAGATGCTAGTTCAGCAGTTAAAAAATATAATAGCAAATGAGGCACGAGAAAATACATGACTTAATGTACTCGATCTTTTTCCATGAAGTATGTTAGGCAAGTAGAAATAATACTTGAGTGTATTTCCCACATTAAATTAATTCTTCTCACGTAATCGCATTCGTTCATGAAATGCAGACACACTGTACAGAAGTGTTGTCATGGTGCACTAATTCCCGGGATTGTAGCGTCGACGATAGTTCTCGTCCTCTGCTATCGAGGCACTGCCGCCGAACTTGACGAGACACATTAAAGCGTCGCCGCGAGACGCGCCTATCGGGCGCACAGCACACGCTCGCGTGCGTGAGCAGCTTGGCATTGAGAGCAGCACACGGACATCGTTGCATGGATATTGCTGTACATGGACATGCACGTCAGGTAGGTCACAAAGCACTGCTCTCACGCGTGTATCAATAAAGGTGCTGGTGAAACTTTCATGTATGCAGAGCGGTAATCGAGAAGAGACCGAGTGCAGTTCACATATGTCGTACTTACTTTACTGCTTGAGCGTACTATACTGAAAGTTTTTGTATTAGTTCAGGTGCCACTTGAAATGAAGCCATTAGTTAAATTAGTCCTAATGCTACAAGGCATGCCTAGCTCTTACGTGCGCGACGCAGCGGTAGTGTAACACGCTGTCGTATAGATGTACTACTGACCGGCGACTGTAATAACACTGGTGACAAAATTACAGAGGAGCAGAATAACCATTAGAGCAGCCAGCAACGATCGAGAGAAGGCAACAGCTGACGTTTTCTCAAATATCAAATGGATTTGGTTTGAATTTGAGACAACAGAAAGAGGCCTAATAAAAGTGACGCTTATACTAAGCCAGTTATCGATTTAAGAACAATCATTTCTGTTTTATACCATCATCAACTTTTGTATTCTATTTCGTTTCCACTTTAAAAATCATCGGATGACGGTCACGGTGACGCTCAGGAATGGCCTAATTCCAGAGTCACAAAATACTCAAAATTTAATCAAGTCTGGAAGAGAACACTGTTGTATTCTTTTCCATTCTAATTTTCTGAGTTGCGAGTGTGTTCAATCAATACGAAATTTAGAGCATTAATGTCAATGCAACAAGGCTTGAGTCGGTTTTATTCAAAAGTTTTTTGTACATCACTGTTATTACAGAGTGATGTACTTGAAAGTCCGATGAGGAGTAATATTTGCATCCATTCAAACTCTACTTTCATGTTTTAAATGTTTAAAAGAAGTCAAAACATTTAGATGTTTTATTTTTTGCAAATCTTAACAATAAATTAAAGAAACATAAGATATATAAGGTATATCTCTCTGCCTATTTTGATATATTTTTATTTAGATCTCTGACTCGATCTTCTTTTTGTCTTGTTTCAGAGTTTAAAATGATGTAAGCGGTTGAATCATCCGTTTTAACTGATTGACTTTCCTTAATCAGGTAAGGAATACTTTGAAAGCTTCTTTCTTTGATTTTTTATTGATTGTTCCAAAGTACCGAATACAAAATAAAAATTACAATTTACAAGTAGTACTAATACTAAAGACAACGGTGACAATAAATAGTGATAAAATATCAATAAACAATATTTTGAATGATATTATCACCAACAGTGAACTTATCACTGTGATTTCCTCAGTCTGTTAGCAGCTCGGTTACAGCATACGGACGCCAGGTACACGAAATATACCACAAGGAGAAAAAGAGTACGATGATACATACACACACGAAAGAACATCCTCCCTCGACAGACTTCACTTTAAATTGGTGCACAAGCAGATGTCAGTGCCAATCCTGTATGAAGGAAAATTATATAATCCGAGGCGAGCCAATTTCATATGAGAAACCGATTCACCAACGCAACTATGCCCTTGGGACGAAGGCAGACTTCTCGTTTCTGAATTAAGCCTTGAAGCGACGCTCAAGAATGCTGCTAAGCAACACACTTCAAACATGAAATTAGGAAAATGACATTCATGACGCCTGACCACATGGCGTGAGGTATCACACGCTCTGCTCCACATAATGTGTACATGGTGTTTAACGCGGTCTTCTTGCGACAGCACCATTGACGGTGATCTTCCAATAGAAAATTGAGTTCACATACAGAGTGCGCTAGTAATGTTTCAGATTTTCAGAGAACGGAGTGTTTCTTCGGATGAAATTTTAATGCTGTTGTCAACTGTGAGCTTTTTGTGAGACAACACGAGAAGAAATACCTAAAAGGTACAGATTTAAAACTGGGACCAATCACTGCAGACGTCGAACAGAACTCAGAATGTGAGTGAAACATGCAAGGTTATTCTGCCTGGAAATTGAAGTCCCGTATTTTAGGAACACTCACGGTTCAACTTAAAAGAAACTGCGCAGAATATTTATTAGAGAATCCTTTCCTTGTTCTAATTACTATTAGTTCATTTTAAACGTAGAACTTTATGCTACAAAACTGCTTTCAAAAAAAGGACGAGAGAAAACTGTGGAGGAAAATGTTAAATTGTATTCTAAGAAGAGAAAAAAATTGTGCTCATGGAGATATCGCTTGTGAGGCAATCATCATCATCATCACTACGCAGTAGGCGTATAATTAACAATTTGCCATGGTGCTGAATAAAATATAACAAGAAAGGGCATCAACTGGATCATCAAGGCAGCAGAACGGATAAATGAATACGACGAATGCTGATGATGAGTCTAGCATATTCTCATCATCACTCGAAGGCATGCGATAGTAATAAACATTGTGTAAAAAACTTTTCCTCGGCAGCATCGCTCAGTGGAACAACAAACTTTGCTTTTACCTTCTTCACCAGGCCTCGGAAATTTTCCTTAAAACATAGGCTTCCGTAGAGCGTATTCTGACTACATTACGGTCAACAAGACAAGACTGACAATAGAAATGCAGCTAAGAGTTGCACATTCATCTTCGAAACCACATTAACGGAGACACGTTTGACTGCTACTGCTCGTCAGTGTCAATTGTGACTGGCAGACTCGTAAAAGTGTGATAGTTTGTGATCATTTGGATTACCAGACCAGGAAAATTGAGACTATCAGCAAGAATTTTGATCGGCATCACAAAAAGCAACAATTGATGAAAGTGCGTCTGCACAAACGACATTCTGTCTTCCTTGAAGTGAGAATCAAGCTGACAAAGGAATTTACGCCATTAAAGACGGGTTTTACGGTCAATTAGGAGGCGCCTAGAATGGTAATCTAAAGACACTTAACAAAAAGCGCCACCTTCTGGACTGCCAGAAAGAGTTTAGGTAAGTTTTTCACAACACGTTGATTCTGCAACATATTTTACTGAGACTAAATACTTGAGTTCGCACTGTCATGAGATCAAATGTAAAGGTAACACCTCCCACAGTAACGGCTGTTACGTGCTAAGTTTTAATTGCAGTCTTGATTTGAAGAATTAGTGAATGACGATTGAAATTGAATTTGCACGCCTGCTTTCTGGTCCGACAGAAGTCTTTGTATAATTCAGGCAAAAAGTAAATATTTCACATAATAGAGTAGCAGAGCATATGATTGCGAACCATTGATGAATGTACAGCATATGTATGATAGCAAAGTATGCATGATTGCGCGGCATGTGTGATTGCGCGGCATGTATGATTGCCCACGCTCACAAACTTTTGAGCTGAAACTCAAACAAGAGAAATTTTTACAGTTGAACTCACGCTGAAAATCTAAGAACCCTTTTTCCCTTGAATGGGTTGTGATGTTCTGAAGAGTCTTCATAACATTGTCATCGTACGTTAGTTAATCGTGAAATTCCATGCATCACACTTCAGTTGGTAATGCACACGACTTCATTTTTTGAATGATCATCACCGAATTGAAGAATCGACTCGACACAGGCATCGCCTATTGCGCACTAGGAAGTTATTAAACGATTGGAAGGAATTTAGAGCAAGTGTTTGTCACGTCGCTCGTCCGCGCACGCCATGGCAGGCTCGGGCTCCGGTCATGCCTTCTGAGAACCAGCACCGGCGGAGAATTTGAACTGGCTCTGATAAAAGGTAGATTTACTGTATGGTAAATCGTACACGAAATATGAATTTACCAGCAAATTTTTCAGGAACTCTCAAGATTGTGAAAATTAAGGACTATAATGCAATTTAAAAACATGGTCACCAAAACGGGGAATTTTATGCGGGTTTCTACCGAGCTGAGGTGCCCGTATGGATTACGGATTTGCCGGTTGCTTAGTGGTAAATGTTGGAGTGGTTCAAACAGACGCATTTATTGGGCAATTTCTAAAAATTTTAGGTGACGGCCTACTATTTGCGAGTGCTGATGGCTACCCTGAGAGTGTGAGGGTTTGTTAGAGTGGGCCTGTATTTACTGTGAGTATAATTCTTTACGAATGTGCTAATAATATGATATATGTTTCCACTGATTTTGAATATCTATATCTACCAATAACAGTATTGGTTTAACATGTGTGTTGAAGTGCATTTTGAAGGGATATTTTGAATCAAAGGAATATAACAGCACAAATCTGTTGCATGGAGTCATAGATATGTAGCATTATCAACACCTACAATCTATGGACACATTTTTCGTGGATACTTCGAATATGATTCTCAGAGAAAACAGAGATCCATAATGAAGGCCTCACGCATACACAAAAATTTAAGCTTACATATATATTATATCCACGAACATATGCTATCAGTGCGCAAAATTCCTATGTTTTTCACACTTTCAGTGAAATCTATCTTCACACAAATACCATTCTGTGGCAACATTTACACCGATTTTTATTGAAGTAAAACGCCGAGAATGCTTCAAAATAGCAAAACCGCATTCAGAAAACAGATAATGCACTCGTTAGTCGATTAAAAACTGAACAGAAATAAATACAACGGTTCCATGATCCAACCCCACAGTACAATGATTATTTTTCATCAAGAAAAGCGAATTGAGGAATATTTTCATGCCACAGAAAAAAATGTGTTAACTTATAAAGGTTCTTCAAAAATTTGAATTACCTTCCGCAGAAGCCAATCGATAGCTGTGTTTTCAAAACTGTCAACTATGTAAGATTACGGAGCATTGTTACAACCAGTTTTAAATTTCAAGTGTAACCACACCTAGCATATGCTCCGCCATCCGGTAAGTTATGTTCATAGTGAAACTGATTTTACTAATTAGTAAAACAACCAATTACGAGAGCAACAGCGCTCGTTGCTCGAAACAACTGCTGGCTATGCGGAAACTCCTTCGCTAAAAATCCTAGTTAACTCGAAAACAGTTCTATAAGGGATAGGCAGAAGAACAGCTGCTTACGTAGCTGATAACAAGCGTATCCTGTATACAAATTAAACCCAGTAAAGGTAGGTGCACTACATCGTTCAGCGACCCAGGCCACAGCACTCTTGCGAACCATAGTGGCAGATGTTCCAGTTTGATTTCAAATTCAGAGCTGAAGTAAAAATGAAAGGGCATAACAAACAATAATTTACGATTAAAAGGCACCTTCCCTCCAGTCCTGAAATTTTCGTTGTGAACTAATACTTGCAAAATCTTAACACCATAAAAAAAACATGCTAAATTTCAGTGAGAATATTATTTTGTGCCTGCCTAAATCATGCTAGATCACGATGCACGCGTCATACCCAGAATTTATAATTCAAAAACATAAGTTCATAACTTCTATTGATCAAAAGAAGCGCCCTCTTTTAAAATTCAAATGGAGCATCCACTTTGAATCTGCAGCTAGCCTAAACAAATACTTTCAGCAGCTAACGAGAGATGTATTCGCACATCGCTATTTTACTTTATAGTTTAATATATGCGCACTGATTGCAAATGCGCAATAAAATGAAGTCAATATTATTCTGCAGTTCATTTTGTACAATCAGCATCTTATTCTAAAGAAACATCTCGAGCTCGATACGATGATGAGTGGAAGATCCTAAATGCCAAGCGTGAATCTAGTAAATTTCATGCAGGTGATAATCAGACACCTACTTAACTAACCTGAATGCAAGTGCAAAGTAATTTGCAATAACTTTTGTTACAAGTAAATTGTCCCTTCAAAACAAGTCCAGACGAGAGAGTACGCGAAAAATAATTGTAATTTCGTACAATTTACAATCAGTTTAATAGACCAACCTCTAAATTAAACGCCAAATTTATTCAAAATTATTTTTATGAACAAAACAATGACTCGCAAGAATGATAAACGTGGCGCTCACAGCACAGAAGGTAAAATATATTATAAAATCTAACTTGCAAGGCTTTTTATTCTTCAGTAGCCCGGCTACCTTAATGCATATAGGTAACTAAGAAGCCTCAATGGAGCAACTTACAGTGGTTCAAGAAAATAACACACTTAGTTAACCAAACTATAGAGTATAAGTCAGTATGCTCTATCGAACATCTAGTTAGCCTAAATTTCGTTGTTATACACCAACGCATTGCATGCATTTTGTATGCTTTAGTATTCTCAGACCTATTAAGGGAAGGAGCTATCTAGGAACATACAATTCTCACACACATAAACTATCATCCTTACGGGCTTAATTTCTAACGAAAGATTTTAATGACATAACTTCAGTCGTCAAAACGAATACTTGCGGTTGCGGTCCGCAGACAACACGGGACGTGTCTGAAACACGTTCTCACAAAGTTGCTAGAACCTGCCGAGGTTTGAGGTGCAAATTCACTTCAAAAGCTTTCCAATTAGCTCTTATCCTGTGATTTTCAAAGTTCAGTACCTGCTTCACAGTTTTATGACTTTATATTGTCTTCAATTGGAAGAAATCCTGAGAAAGATGAATTCTTCCCTCAAGAAAAAGATTTTCTTCTGAAGAATATTTCCAGTTAAAACGACACAAGCTTCAATAATAACTGTAATTGTCATATGATGATTATCGTAACGTGGATCATGCGCTACTGTGTTTGCAAAGCAAATAAACTTCGTATAAATACGCGCGCACGGAACCAAGTAAGCAAAATCGAAGCTTAAGCCGCGTACACCCTATCGCATCGAGGGTTGCAAACATACTGAGACAGATCGCCTTTCGACCGAGAGAGAAGGCGGAGCATCTCCGGCCTCGACACCACAGGCCAATAAAAAAGAACAGAACAATCGCTACCGCTGCTCGTTGTGAATTGAGCAATTTCGGGAGCGAGATTAGCCCGTGGAGATGCGGGTTAGGGTGCGTTCACACTACGAGCGGAGCGAGCGGAGCGGAGCGGCGCGGAGCGGAGCGGCAATAATGTTTGTACAGGTTTGAATGCAGAGACGCTTGGCTGTTCACACGCCAAGCGGAGCGGAGCGGCGCGGCGCGGAGCGGAGCGGAGCGGCACGCTCGGGAAATTCGTTGGGATTTTTTGACGCTCGCGTCGAGCGTTTCTCCTTGGCTCCGCCTTTGGATCGTCATATCTTACAGGGGTAGAATTGTCGTTTGAGTTAGATAAAACTAGTATATAACTAGTTATTTGTACAACTAATCATATTACAATTATAACTGATGGTGTAACATGTAATATTTTAGTGTAATTTCACTCATTTGGGTTCATTAATCATTTATTTCTATTTTCTTCTGCTTTCTCTGATAAATTACTTTATTATTGTTTCAGTTTAAGGAATTTATTATGCTTTTCTCGTGATGTTGTTTCATCTCTCTTGTGATGCTGTGCATTTTATTATATGATCTTGATTAAAGTATAATTATGTACGATTTTTTAATAAAGTTTTCATTTTTTCCGTAAAATGGGAGAAAAAGGAGGCCGTATGATGATGAGGAGGACTCAATGAGTGTCAAATACACAATAAGTTACAAAATTTTAAGAGCTTGGGTGATTTTTTCCAATACTAACGAAAAGCATATCAGTATTTCGAAAACTATTTGGTCAGGACAAGTCAATATTTGTCAGTATTTTTCACTTAGGTTTCTCTGGCACAACCCTGAATTTCTGAAGGGAATTACTTTACGTTCACTCACGTTTAAGTCACCACAAGACTTTTTTTGATCGTACTGGCCTACGAAAACCTGTAGTAATATATGTGATACAGCCTATTTGGAAAGACTTTAATTTTGCTTCAACTACTTTGCTTTACATGTATCCTCAATAAAAATTTGTGTATTGCTAAACAGCAAATTTATCTAATCTCGTTGGAAATTTTTCTTTCTATAAGGGATTGTAGTACATCAAAAGTTGCCGGCTTCATCCGTAAATACCCGTAGAATTGTGATTCATCTCTCCTCAGTGCTTCGAAGAGATAGTGGTATTCTCCATAGCGATCTCTCATGTTGATGGGATGGATCCAGTGTTTCCGTTTTGCCGTCGAGCAACAGAAGCGCATTCACGGAACGCTCCGTAGCGACTGATGCTTGTGTAGGTCGCTCTGCTCAGCTCACATGTGAACACACGCGCCGCGCCGCTCCGCTCCGTGCCGCGACGCTCCGCGCCGCTCCGCTCGCTCCGCTCGTAGTGTGAACGCACCCTTACCCGGCGTCCGACGCTGATGAGCAAGCTGGACCATCCGCTTCTCCCGATACTCCACAAATGACCAGCGTGAAATCATCTCATTATTGACCAAAGAACTAACGACTCATGAGGTGAGAAGAGAGTTCTCTTTTGTTCTTTTGAGTTTGTTGAACCAATAACGTTGTAGGACCGTCAATCAAAAGTTGAGGTAATTATTGAGAAGGTAGCTTTCAGTGTTTTGCAATCAGGAGTAAGTTTGAGTTTTCAAAGAATGATAGGTTTTGGTTTGACTACGTAATTTATGCGCCATGGCTTTGGGTATCATTTTTAAAGATCGCCATCTCGCAAACGATAAAGGTAAATTTAAGGGCAAAATTCAGTGCAGTAGAAATGAAAAATGTTGAAAATATGCACTCGTGATGTTCTCGGAGATAAATATCATTTGAGCAGGAATGAAATCCTCTATATCAGCGCTTGATTGTGATCCCAGGTCCTCTACATATGCGACAGTAGTCAGATCAGTTTCAGCACAGTACTCTTACCCTGCGAGATGCTAACCTCTGTGAATATCTCACAGTGATAAAGTGCTTAAACAAAGGAACTCGGGCGTTCAATATTCTCTGTAACAAAATAGACGCATTCACTCTAACTGCTACTGTGCAACAAACGTCCGTTCGTATAACTGATCCAACCTAACAAATTACAGTCATATTGTAGCGAAGGCAAATCTCTTTCTCATGCTTTATTAGTTCAAGATTTTCCAACCAACCAAAGTTCCATAAGTCAGATTTTCCTTTGAGGCTTAAGTGAGTGCTTGTTGATAATGTAACTTAGCGAAAGTAATAGTTAAAATGAAGGAAACTTGCATTTTTTTCAGAGGTGCATTCTCATATATAATTTCAAAAACATTGTGTATGTAGATGCATGTATAATTACTTCAATCATCTGAGCGAGGAATTTCATGGGACACATATTAATAATGAACAAAATGAAATTGGAAATAGTATAAATAATGATCGTAGTATCACAAATAAAAGTGAAGGAAAGGGTGGTAAAATAAATTTCCTATAGCATATATTTTGTTCTTTCTTATCTTACACCAAGACCTATACGAGAATAAACTGAATTCCAGTTCTTATCATTGCGCTTAACAGGTAACAGAAACAGCTGAAATGAACGAGTGGAAGATACATGAATATAGCAGAAGGGAACCATCTTCAGGCTGATTCTTACCGAGCATCATTAGCCTAACTCCCGTAATTGTAATCCGATAGATTATTAAGCATCAGGCGTGGTTGGAAAGACACCAACCTCGTAACAAAAAAAAAGCAGCTGATAGACAAAGTAAAAGGAGGCATTTGATACCTTGCCGAGGGATGCCGCGAGTGCTATGAGAGAGTCGAATGCACAGGCGCGGTGGCTATTCCAAGCTTATTTTTTAGCGTTCCTTTGTGTTTATTTATAACTTCCGTACACTTTTCTATCTCTGACAATCATGTTATTTTGTCTCGGGTATTAATATTTTCCCATTTGTAAACGCTGATAAATTCCTATGGAATATTCTATAATGATTAACAAAAGTTTTAATCCTGAAAAAAAGCACTAATAAAAACTCTAGATTTGTACGATTTCCATGAAACGTCTGAGCGTAATCAGTTAAAAATGAACAAGCTTTGTGCAATCATTTTCAATGGAGCAGGAATAGCTTAAATCTTGTGTGTCATTTCTCTTATTCGAGCAACTCTGGAATTGGCCTCGGCCTCGAGCAGCGGACCCTATAGAGTTGAGATGATCGTTCGATAACGAAGACTGGACCTCGCCCTGGTCGTTAATTCGCACAGAAATCCACGCCTCATTAATTGCATGAGAAAAGATGCTACCTTCTCCACAAACTCTATATAGCGGCCCAGGAAGCCAAGAGCTATTCCAGCAACTGATACAGAAGGCTATCAAGTGTAAAGAAGGAAAGTGTTGAGGAAAGGAAAGGTATACTCTTCGTTTAGTAGTGGCTTTATCTATCTAATCATAACTTTCTTCAACACCTATAGTAAAATCATCTGAACGCTTTCGGCCGTTTTTACTGCAAAGATAAAGCCTCTGAAATACGAATCCTCCTTCATGTGATCAGCTTTGAAAGAAATCAGATTGAAATAGAATACCACCGTGAAAGAAATTACGTTTTTACGAGTGTATATGTTAGCTTGATGTACTTACGGTCGCATCAGTAGTACACGCGCAGTTAGATCATTATCATACTTTGGAAATTTGAGTGAGCTGGCTCAGTGAAGAAGACTTAAAACTATGTGACTCCTATGCTACAAAGACTGGAAAACATTTTGGAGGTTCAAGAGTATACCAGACAAGTTTCTGAGTAGGGTATCTTGAACGTCCTAGAATATTTTTAATTCAATTTTCAATGTTTTATGTTGTATGCGCAACAAAAAGGCTTGCATATTTTCTCAAAAAATATGAAGAAAAATTTCAATACAAAATGTATTGTAAGACATTACCACATCGACACAAATTAACATTGGCCCCTAAAATTACATGAGACGTTCAGAGTTTGGACATTCACCATTTCCACGTTCTGGCTAAGGTCATCCGAATTTTCATTTTCGTAAAGCACCTTTGCATTAATTTGGAGGACCGTGCATGTAAATTAAAAATACATGTTCACTTATGTATTTTGTCTTTGAAGAAGAAGGAATCTTCTGTGCGGGACTGGAGTTCCCATATCGTGCGTGGGACGCGGGAAGAGAGCAAAAACGAGGCTTTCGCACACGGTCCCCTGACTCGCTTCCGTCCAGTAAAATCAATTCACGGATGAGACAAAATCGATGCCGGGGCCAAGAAATGGACCAATCACAACTCGGATGAAAAATGCGTGGGGCTAATTGTGAAATATTAACGAGCCTTTGCATTATACTTTAGAAGCCAGAGAAGGTGAATTTGAAAAACATGTTTCGTGAAGGATGGAAACTCTAATATACAATTGAACAGCTCATCAATAATTTTTAAATGGTTTACAACATGTTTTCCTCATGATATAATTTTTGAAATGAGTGATGAAACAGTTGCTTAAGAATAGTACAAGAAACTTCACAGTCAGCTTTATTGCATTTAACTAATTCCATTTATTTTTCTGCTTGTTGGTTTAAGTAATTCTGATTAGAAAATTTGTATGCATGACTGGCTGCCTGGCATGATCAGATTCTCACGTTAGGGCTCCTGAACAACATAGTTCAGACTTTCTTATTTATTTTTTCGTTTATTTCGAAGAGAAGTACGGTCCAGTGGCTTCTCCGAGCTGCCACACTTCCTGTTGGTCTTCTTTTGAACAACTTGGCCACGCTGGTCGTCTACCGTAGACGCAACTTCCGTCTCATCTCTGATCTGCCAGGGGCGCTTCTCAAGAAAAGGGAAGATGTGATTTCTACTTTTTCCAATTCAAGCTATTACTGTAACTAGACTTAGCATTATCATCGTAATTTTACTTTCAAAATCCTTTGAAAATTTCTCTCACCAGCCCTGGCTCATTGGTTTTGCCAGAGAATGATGAGGCCCATAAAACCAATCAAGGAGGTAAAAGATATCGCTACTGAAATCAGGGGAAGAAATCGCTGCTGAAGTTTACTCACTTCAATCTACGTGGCGTCGAATCAAACGAAGGAATAGAATGAAAGCAAACTATAACAATGAATCTTCTCAATTAGATTTGCAGTCACTCTTATCAACAGATAGAGTCTCACAAATCAGCCGGCAACGTAAGCTATAAATTATGAATATATTTCAAAAACGTTAATAAATAGATCATTTGCATGAATAAATACAGAGGGAAACTAAACTTCCACTTAACCATCTTCCTGCAAAACTAACTCATCCACTGACTTGCTCGGGCGTTTCATGGAATTCAATATCTGCACGAAACTATTATGAGCACAGACGGCGAATTTAATACAGTTATTAAAGACTGAGTGTCCGTGAAAAAATGTCAGAAGCTGCCGCGGTTACCACGGTCTATGAATATCCCGGCATTCTTTAAAAGGACCCCAGGTGGTCATTTGCCCAACAAAAGGAGTCCTTCACATGGATTTCGCTACAGTTCACAAGGGTTTCTCAACGGCGATGACGCGATGATTGCATGGAGTTCAATTGAATAATTTATCTTAGATGGTCGGTAATCAGAACATGAACGCCAGCCGGAGGTAATTTTTTTACATATACGCTTCATTTTTCCGAGGGAGTATCTGAAGGCTAATGTAAGTCCTGTGCCTTTAGCATCTAGTATGAGCGTCACCTTCATAAAATAAAAAAGTACGAGCTTCTCGTCGTAGCTCCTCTCCCTCCTTGCCATGCACCGGGAAAAAGGTTGTGCTGTGTTTGAGTGCCATGTTATAAGCTTCAGTCCATGGCCGAGCAGAATAGCGTGCAGCACTCGAAAAGTCTTTCAATTTCTTCCTTTTTGAATGCAAGTTGAAAATACAAATACGAATGGCAGACGTTGATTCGCTGCGAGAATGTCGACAGCAATGACAAGTTATCAAAAGCAACCATTAAATACATATCAATCGAATGTCATTACAAAATGTTAAAGAAAATATTATTTGCTCTTCTGAAGCAATTTAAAACTATTTTAAATGATTAGGAAATTTTGAAATTAACATGGAATTATAAGAAACATACGACTTTACTCTATACATTCATGAAGAAGAATTCAAATTTATTCCATAAAATAGTCATGCGAGTTCCAGCAAAGAACACAGTAATATGCAAAAGAGTTATCATTGTCACTCTCACTTTAATGACACGATGAGGAAGAAAAAGGAGCTCAGCCTAAACCTCATGCGAAGATTATTAGTTCTTAAAAGTCGAGAAGTATTTACGACTTTGCTTCACGAAGCTTTGACACCCGTAAATCTGCTGTGAAATAATTTATACAAAAATTTTAGCAGAGATGATGAAAAGGGCGTGCAAGTACTTCGAAATTATCGCTTAAAACTGCCTTACTGCGTTGTTAATATCAATAATTATAATCAGTGAGTGCTGTTAATGGACAGCACTGAAAGACTTATCAGCGTAAATACTCACATTGCATAGTGTTGCCTAAAATAAATTATTTACATGGAAGCCAATTAAGACGGGTGCGTTGCTTCAAGGTTCTCATCGTGTTACATATTTAAACTTTAACAAAATTGCGTTTAAGAAAGAAAATCGCTTCTGGGACAGATTACTTCGGAGTGCTGAACAAAAGTTGAACTTCCAGAGCATCATGGCATAAAGAAGATTTAAAATAAACAGAAGAGCCAAAGTGCATATATACATTTTAATTAAAAGCAAACGTTTCGGAATCCATAAATTCCATCTTCAGTGCAGTAATGCTGAAACAAAGTAAAATACTGTACATGAGAAAATTTCAGCATTACTGCACTGAAGATGGAATTTATGTATTCTGAAACGTTTGCTTTTAATTAAGAAGATTTAATGCCAGCAATGGGAAAACTTTCTGTAAAAAACACAGTGTCAAATATTTAACACGGAAGTGATTCCTTGAAATCTTGGAATTGTTTTAGCTCGAGTGGAGGTGAAAATTAATTATAATAAACAGAAGATAGTTGTATCGATGTACTGAATGAAAACGAAAAATTATCCGCTCAAAATATTGAAATCAATCTTCCAACATAAAAATCATTTTAAACCCACATTCATATTACTGGCTGCATGGTTCCACAAAAACATCACATAATTTTCTTAAGACCTCTGATGAGTTACAATTTGAATAATTATGAATTCGCGGACAAAAATTGAAACTTAGGAAGAATTTAATGGCTTTAAACACTTATGAGAATTAGAACGTATTTTGACTGAACAGTGAAAGAAAATATCAGAAAAAAAATAAAATAGAAACGTTAACAAGATTTGTAGTTAATAAAGACTGGAAATCATTATGTTAGCGCCCCATGCCATGACTATGTATATTTTTCCAATCTTCCTCATCACTTATTCAATGCTCCAAAATTTTCCTGTGTTATGACTGCCGCTCACCCACTTTGAGCGTTTGGGCACTCCGTGTAGAGGACGACCTTAAACACAACGTTGAAATTTATCTATGGAAGCTATCTGCACGAGCACTAGATTACAAAATCTCTGGCTTTTAATGGTTGGTTTGAAGTTAAAAATCTACCGATAAGGTCATCAAAGTTAGGTTAGGTAAGATAGGACGGGTCATGCTTGCGGGAAAAATCTCCCACATGCTCGCGAGGTGCACTTAATTGCCAGTCGGAACCGTGGCGTGAAGTTGGGAGAGTCGCGTTGCTTCTTTCCGTTGTTTTCGGTGGTTCGCAGTCAGTGGGAAGTAATGTCGATGGAGTTTTTTTGTTTCGAGTTAGGATTTAAGGTGAGCGCTGGTCTGTTTCTGCACTGGAGTTTTGTCCTGCCGGTGTCAACCCTCTAATTTATCGCCACAATATCTAAGTATCCTAAATTTCTTGCTGCTTCTGTGTTTCGATTATATTTACGTTTGCGTGCGTTATTATATTTTTACTTAGTTTTGGGTTTATTTAATCTCCAAAAGGTTTTCAGGGTTTTAAACATTAAACTTTAAATATTGAATTGAATCAACGGCATCTTGCAGTAACTCATTAGAGATTGAGCGTTGCTCGTATCTTAGTGAACCTGAATTCTAACAATTCAGCTTCTAATGCGAGGACGCGATATTACTCATCCTAGAGCTGTTTTAAAATTTACTTCTTCTGGGCCTATGACTTTCAGCAAAATAAAATCCTTAAACTATCCTATCTGTCCTTACCTGAACACTTACCTTTGACTGTTTTCCTCTAAATTTCTCAATATTCTTCTAAAAGTGGTATAATATCCACCAAGTGTGGCAATAAACTTAGGTGAGTTGTTGCAGGTTTAGTTTACCCTAACTGATTTTGACTTATTTGAATTTGTTTGTTTTCGTTTGCCCTAATTGGTCGTAATTTCGGTTGAATCGTTCGTTAAATTCATTTTGTTTGCCTTCAGTATGATCTCTACGTTCCGTGCCATTGACACTGGGGGGCACTCCACAGGCAGTTTATCTTTCATCAGTCCAGCGTCTCGTCTTCCTCACCTCTAACGGGCAACTTCGTATAGGCCTTATGAGTGCGTTTAGGTGTGCTGTCTAAATTGATATCTTTGAAAGTTTTTCGAGCCATGTTAGGTTTTGTTTCATTAAAATTAGATCGCATTGAATCTGAGCCGATAATCTTAAAACCGTGTTAACCGCGGCCGTGTTAATTATAATAACACTACGAACCGTTCTGTCGGATCATCTTTCCTAAAATTTCCTCGCTTCATGGTAAAATGTATCATTCTAAAAATCTTATCTTGTTCTTTACTCTACATACTAAATAATATCTAAGAAGCTTGCCATCACGTGACTATTAACTTGCTAGTATTACTTCGAATTTTTTAACAATGGGGGATCTGCAAGTAATTTCTAAGGAGCTCTTAATTTCGTACTGATGTAGTCTGGGCAAATTTTAAATATAAAACTCCAATCAACGAAAATCAGGGTTTTAAGTTGTTTCGTTTAACATACTCATATTCACAGTTTACTAAACATATTCACAGTTTTTCACCAAATATTTATTCAATGGAATCTGATTAGCATTATTTGGTACAAATCAATCAAAATGCATGAATGGTCAAACCAACACTGGTGTAAGATCCAGTCTGGAAGGAAGACTCTAATAAAGTAGCTTACCGCGAGACTAGCTAACATCACTTACTCAAAATTAGATAGGGAGTTATGAAGCTATTATTGCATTATTTTAGACAATTTTACGATTATCTCGCTAACTCAGAATATTGCAGTCGTTTTTATTTGCCGTGTTATCTCCCCTAATTAAAAGATCAGGGCTGTGACGTCTATCTTACATGTACTAATTTTTTAGTTGTTTTCTAAAACGAGACGAAATTGGTGGGGAAAGATCAAAACTTGTTCCTGAATAAAGATGAATTTCCCTATCAATGAGCCGCATTAAAATGGCTTCAGCAGCTACAGGTTCACTTCGACAGAGATTTCTAGCAGTGCTTGAAGAGATTGAAATAAGTGCTTTACATCACCCGATTTTTCAATGCAGAACGTGCGAGTACCCTCAGAAACTCGCTCAAAGCTACTCTGTTCTTCAAGTCTCTCATGCAGATGCGTACAAATCCGTTGATATAAAAAGTGACATAAGGAGAGCGGAATGTTTGTGACACCTGTCCATCATTATTATTGAACCACGAGAGAATCATCGAATTATGATGGGTGATGGAAAAACACGTTGACGCTCATTTTTGAATGCGATAATGATAGCGGTGTGAGAGATGTAAATTTTACAACAGGCTGGAATTTATTCAAGGCAGATTTGAAACATAGTGTTGTGAACGATCAATCCCACTCAGAACTGTACGTCGAAAATAAGACACAAGATTTTAACTTCTACTCATATGGTACAGGGTTTACACTTTCGTGAATGGCCGAAATTTGTTTCTAAATTTAGCATGAATTATGGCAAGTTCATGAACCTCAGTTGATGAGAGTTTTTACGCTTCTTTTCACATCACGAGGAGGCGTTCAGACATGTCAGAGTCTTTCTTACCACGAGCGAGGAAGCAAGTAGCTCTACGGATTTTCTTGTGCTAAATAGACTTTTAGAGATCCACTTTGAATTATGTTCGACAATGTGTATGCTAACCCCAGTTAACAGAACAGTATTTTCACTAGCATAGTAAGGAATTCGTTCAGTCACAGTGTTCATATTGTACTTGAAAGAGAGATTAACCGATTCATATGGCCTACCTGCAGAACGGTTTCTACTGCATCACCGTAAATTGATGCCTTAGTATGCCACGAAACACATTCTTTAGCTAATGCCTTCTCGAGATGGCTCAGTGAATCAACTCACGATTTATTTTTATCAGGACTTCGTTAGACTTAAAAATTCATTTTCGATCGATGACGCGTCCTGCGACTGATATTAATCCAAGTTCGTTTACTCATAGTTTTGTGGCTGATTTAGTCTCATAATGTGAGGGCGGGAGCTCACGCGTTCATGCTCTCATTGGCGTGCGTGGGAACAAGCTTCTCATCAGAGACCGCAACGCATTGTCTGCTGAGCGAACTCCCTCGTGTGAGCGAAATGAATGCCTGCCTCATTGCGCACCTCAATATTAAAGCTCTCTGATCACAATATTGCGCACCTCAATATTAAAGTTCTCTGATCACATTTTGCGCACCTCAATATTGAAGCTCTCTGATCACAATATTGCGCACCTCAATATTAAAGTTCTCTGATCACATTTTGCGCACCTCAATATTGAAGCTCTCTGATCACAATATTGCGCACCTCAATATTAAAGTTCTCTGATCACAATATTGCGCACCTCAATATTAAAGCTCTCTGATCACAATATTGCGCACCTCAATATTAAAGCTCTCTGATCACAATATTGCACACCTCAATATTAAAGCTCTCTGATCACAATATTGCACACCTCAATATTAAAGCTCTCTGATCACAATATTGCGCACCTCAATATTAAAGCTCTCTGATCACAATATTGCGCACCTCAATATTAAAGCAAGCTCTCTGATCACAATATTGCACACCTCAATATTAAAGCTCTCTGATCACAATATTGTCTGCTGAAATGCTCCTTGAAGTCAATATCTTACGCTTGAAAAATTATCGCAAAATGTTTTAATTTTCAAAATCGGAAAATTCGATTCCCAAGAATTGAACTACAAGAAGCATGAAAAAATAAATCCCATGATTTTCACTTGCTCAAGTGTGAACTGAATTGTGCAGCACATTTATATTAAGGCTTGCTAAAAAAATGACACAAATTTGCCGGAAAAGATTACGCATTCGAGCTATCTCAATCGACCACAGTTTTATTCATTTCACGGTAATGATTATATCGTATACATATAACAATGAAAGCGTAGGAAAATCGTCTGTTGTGCAGTGTACCAAATGATTGTTTCCAGTTGCAGTAAATATAGGAAATTGTTAATGTATCAGTCGGAAAGTGAATACTTTTTCTCATTCGAGGAAAATTTTGGCAGCATAAAATAATTTAAGAAGTAATGCATCCTGATGCGCAAACATTAAAATCCACATTTTCAATTGCGGCCAAATATTACGGGAGATTAAAAAATTTTCTAATCTTTGACGAAAACAACCTTGTAATTAAAAACAGTTCATTCGTTTCCAATTGCACGATGCAGTAATGTCGGAAATGTGTTTTGGGGGTCCTACTTAACATTCGTAGCAATATAGGTTTATACATCTGCACGTTTTTAACTTTTAAATTGATGAAATTTCATCAAACTATTTTTCTTACTAAAATTCTTGCCAAACTCTCACCTCATATTTTGTACTGATTTTATATTTGGTGACTAACTTGGCCATTCCCTAACCCCAATCACTCTGCTCACACCACCGAGGTGTTCTCTTGAGGTCACGGGCCCGCTTGCTCGCGATCCTGTTAAGCAATGATTCAAGTCTCATGCAATCATGTATTAAAGCGACGTTTGTTAACCATGCATTTTTCCTTAAAAAATACGAAGTATCTTTCTCTCTACATGCATTATTATACAGCTTATTTGGTTCAAATCAACTTATATGGTTGTATTCTTTGTGTGTCAATTCAACCACTATATTCGTTCTAAAATTACCTAGGCCATTTCGGCCACATTACATCATTATTTTTCCATCAAGTTGGCACCCCTGAAACAAACAATTAGTATCTAGCATTAAGAAATATAGGAAATTGCTAAATTCGTGGGAAAATGGATTTTCCTTGAATGACAGCAAATCACTTCTACAGAAAATTAAGCCTGTATTTTCATCATCAATGCATTAAATTTGGAAGGACTTTTTGAAATATTTTAATACGTAAAAGTGAGTAGAAGGAGATCCCCATAGTTGCTAAATACCCCTCTAGGTAGTATAAGGTTTGGAGTACCTTCTCTAGGGTGTGATAGTGGAGAACCTCATCAGCTAGCACAGCCCAGATCCAAAGAAGCTTTGTCCATTTCTCTCTCAGATCTCGATTATGCAGGCGAGCTTCGTATCGGAGTCTCAAAAGATGATCACTGAAAGAGTCGGCATGTTTACACGAGACTCCACTTACGAGACTATAGTGAGCTTTTGTAGACAATAGGAGCACTGTACAAACGTAGGTCATGCCGAGACAATGTGCATAATGACAATTGATTTTACTCGCTTTCAGACGAGCGCTGTTTTTTTTAATGCTATTGTTCTTTTCTATGCTCCACCCAAATTTAATGAGCGTGTCAACATTCTTATTGCTAAACTGTAGCTAAACATACTTACTTGCTTATGAATGTCCTCGTGAAAGGCCACTTTCCGAAACAAGTCGATCAAGTCATCGTTTGCTCTCAAACCAGGCTGACAACAAATGAATCGTGACATTTCGCTCTAAGTTCTTTTAATATAACTCGAGCGTCCTAGTTCAGGTGAAGCTGAAAATGAAACTCACAAAAAATTAGATTAGTGGGATGATGACAGCAGTTTAACGCACATTTGTGTTTAAGTCACTTGTAAGACACCTTTTCTATCACATGTCGTCACTTACATCAATTGCATTATCATTCAAGTACAATTGATAAAGCTTTGCAAAAAAAATGTAATTTCAATGCTGGAAACGAAAGTCAATAAAGCACGCTAGTGCAGCACAAATTTTATACCAAAAGGGATTAATTTTACACCACGTTATGGTCTTCTCATCATAATGTCCTTGGCTATTTCTAACCATACAAGTATTGCAGCCTGCAAGTCTATAGTTCCTATTGCCCATCTTCTTGTGAACACTGATTACGAGGAGGACTGTCGACATTTGCGTCTCAGAGCTTTTGCGCAACACTTTTGGGCTGAATAGGGAGGGCTCTCGAAGAAAGCGAGAACGACTTGCTCCCCTCTACCCGGCTCCTCCACCATCGGCGCCCTCGCCAGCACAATCGCCGGTCGCATCGCCCAGACTGGTGCTTGAAAACGTCGCCGCCAACACGTCCGGGCCTGCTGAAGTTACCAGCGTCGGGCGCCGGCAGGTTTATTGCCGCGAGGATAAGCAACCTTCTCAGCCGTAGTAAACTAATTAGTTTGAGATCATAATGACATGAGGCAATACTGCCAATTCCTTAGATGAATATGTGATCTCCTGATTCCACATTAATTACTGGAATATCGTAGGCGACGTTTGTAAGCAGCACCCGGATATTAATTCACCGTGAACCTGCCTAAGCTTCGAAACACAGGAGTCAAGTTAATCAAGGGCATTTGTGCCTTGAGTGAGTGAATCTGTTTTCTTCCCCTCTGTAACTTCACTAACAAGGACGTTGCTACATTTAGTTTGGTTGAGGAACTTTAACAAATTGTATCATTGATGGTAAAGGTGGGAATTTCCAAGTTCCCGCTCCGTAACTAACTCTGATGAGTTATTTTCTGTAAGAGATTTAAGTGAAATGAGAGAATAGTTCACCGTTACTTAACCCCTATTCTGTAAACGTCACTTGTTGTTTCATTAAATTAGACTTTAGTGTCTGCTTCGAAAAGATAGTTGCATCTTTTTAATACAGAGTAATATCTCAGGGGAAATTTTTTATAGACCATTTTCTTAGCCAAAATTCAAAACTGGTTATCTGTATGAAGCATTTTTTACAGTGGTGTAGGAGCAAATTTTGGACATCTGATGCTTGTTAAAATTCTGATTTCGACTAAAATTGTTGTTCAGTTCCCTTGAAACTTAATTGAATAATGTATATAGGCCTACAAGTTGAACAATTAATGTTGCGGGGATATTTTATTCTACATTTGTCTGTTTAACACATACATAAACGATTAGAGCAATTAATGAGAGCTGTGTCATTGCTATTAGCTACTTATTCATTCATAAATTCCTTCCTATGCTCTTTTTCATCACTTATAATATGATTTTATAATTATTTTCCGTCAGCTGAGTAGCACAACTTGTTCTTAATTTGGACGCTACTGCATCAATTTAAAAGTAAGGCACAAATTCGAAAGAAAGTTAGAGAGCATAAATTCGCAATGCATGACAATTCTCTCAATATATTTTATTCTCAATCTATGCACATTTGGAAGATGAGTGGAGCGCATCTCACACGCTATAGTTAATCCACATTTTTTTAAGAATTATGTAATATGCCATGAACTAGCTTACTAATTTATGTATATTGAATTGCTTTGTTCATTTGTGAGTTACCGTGTGTTAAAAATTACGAAAACTATCCAATGTTTTCTGTGCTACTGAGCTTGCCATAAATAGAATACATTTTTATACTTCTTTTTCCTTTCGTGTCATCCATCCCCGCGTTGTGCTTCTTATCTCCGGCTTACAGGCTGCATCGTAATGCACTCAGTCAGTGTTACTTCACCGAATTATTACGGACTAAATATTTTTTGCAAATTCTTACAGAATTTCAATTCTTATTCTAATCTGAAATTGTATTCAGGGTAACTGAAATTAACGTTCGAGTGACATTTTTACCATGAACTGCGAGTCGCGTTCAAATCTTTCCCCGTAAAAATAATGATCCATTTACTGTAGCTTCTAATACGATCACTGTGCCTGGGTAACGGCATTGTATTGATAACTTATGTGAAATAATTGAAATCTATGTGATGTGATGTTAACAAATAATTTTCTGGAGGATTTTATCAAAATTGCTTAGTTAAAACGCGGGAACAATTCTCCGCGCTAGGTTGGTTAATGGAGGCACTCGTTTACAGCACCTTGATTATGAAGTGCCAAACACATCACTTGACACTATTTGTTACTGAGTGGCAACATGTCAGAGGTTGGTATGATGTAACTCACAAAATAGTGACTCAAGACAACATTTATTTTGAAGAATTTGACTGATACTCCACCATTTGGGGCCCAAAAACTATAGTTTAAACTTACATTACATAACTATATTTTCATTATAAGCTCTGTAACAAATACTTCGCTTCTCATCCACGTAACGTACAAAAACTTACAACAAATCAGTTTTGAATAATTGCGCAAGGACTGCGATGTAGGGGATTGACAACATATCATGTCGCTCCCGTTCGAAGAAGTCGTAACAGGCATCACCTTGATCAGACATCGGCCGAGCAGGACATTCCACCGCGTCTGCAAAAACAGGAAGAAAATTGAGGTAAGTAAACGGCGTCGGGAAATCTTATGTTTTGAAGACCGCTTGAGTTAGTTGGGTTGCAGCATAAAGGCCGCTTTGTTCACGATAAGACAGGCAGAGAGCGGTCGAGAGCTGATTATATGTGCCTCTCAGGCACCGTTTCATTGTTCAAGCGCCTGCTCAGCGCGCTGATGACCCCCATGCCGCCAGTCTGCCCACCATTGAGCAATAAAACTAGTTTTGTATATCGTGAACAGAACATATTACTGCCCAGTCATGCTTGGCCATCGAACTAACTTTTATTTCGTTCTCTTCCGAAAAATTGAACGCATAAATTAGACGGAGATTTGCATGATTCCAAACTTTGGGGAAAGGCTAGGTGTGACCATGTTGTGCGTGTCAAATAAGTTTGTAATATGAACATTGACTCAGAATTGCAGTGTCCAAAAAAACTGCAAATCATAGCTATTAAAATCGAACAGTAAAAATGTGGATATTTTTTACGAGCAAAAAGCTATTGATTGAATTTAGGTTATTTTGGGAACATAGATTAATTATTAAATAAACATACAGCATGACTAATTAAATAGTAAATAAAATAAATACATAAAGAAAATACAGCGTGGTGTTGAGAAACTCAAAAAAATTTTACTGGAAGCTGATTTGTACAAATACAATTTCTTGACTTGGCAGATAATATTTGAAGTTCTTGATTGAATTCTTTTTGCAGAGAGCAACTCACCTGCCAATAACATCACAAGACGTAGAACTGTTGAGTCACAGTTGCTAATGATTAAGTCAGATAAAAACACAAAAACTCCCTCGTTGTTTGAGGAGCCATTTTCCTGTAGGGCAAACTGAAAGAATTTCCCCAGATGCGTTGGCTGGCGATACTCAGCATTTTAGGCCGTTTGGTCTGTGCTGCCTGACGGTTCGGACGATAAATACCAATTTAGTCGCAAGCTATTTTTTGTTATCTGCAATCAACTGAAATTCCTTCCCCTTTTACTTGGTCAAAATATTCAATCTGAAAGTATTTGGCGTATTCTTTTGTACAAGAAATAAAAATAAACTCATGTTCCCCTATTATCGAAAATTTTTATCTTGAAACGGCTAAATTTTGTTATAGGATTCAATTCTGGAATTCCCTGCCTTACTGTATTTGCGTTGCCCTTACATATTCAACATTCTATTTAAGCATTACATGCTTTCAAATTACCTAGTAAATGATGGACCTATACAGGTCAAATGAAAATTAAGGAAATTCTACAAAATATTTTTTCAGAAGCGTATTTTTCCACCAGGTATACGATGTATGACATAACTCAAACTATAGAGTCACTTGTTATTAAAAAGACTTCTGATTACGGAAAGCATTGGTAGGACTGCTTTTTCTCTCAATTTAACACAACTTGAGAATATTTTCCTCTTCTGATAGGTTGTGATAAAAGCTTGGTAGCTTATTTGGTCCCCAGCTCTTATTTTTATTGATTCCTAGAAATTAAGTTTATTTTTGTGTCTTACTCGAAACAATATACACGCTAATGCTCAATACATTTTGAAATTTATCAAAATCCATTCTTCCCTCATAGTTTTGATTGGAATTTTAGTGATAGTAACACACGCGAGCGACCCATCAATACAGTAGTTCGCTGCCTAAGAATAACCTCGCATTAAATTGAAGCGCTCGGAGACTCAACAAATAATGAAGATAACACCAAAATTAATAAAGGGTCATCGTGTCAGCTGAAGCCACGACTCGGTGGCGCTTCATCAGATTATTGCCACGTTGAGTTTAAGTTTAACAAGTTAAGTGGTTTGGAAAACGACGAATCCTCCTGCTGGACAGTAAAATTCATCGTATCGATTAAATTACCTTAGTGGTCAAGGTGATCGATAAAGTGACGTTATTACCTCTTTATATTTTTGTTCTCATTTAATATTCAGGTTAGTAATTGGCCTTTTAAGCCCAAGCCCTTCGAGTGTATTGCATTAATATGTAATTGTTTTGGGGTGGTCATCAATTCCGCTCATTCATTACCACTTTGATACTAATCTAAATCATAATTGCTATACTGATCTCATGCTTCCATTGGGTAACAAGTTACAAGCTATCCTGCCTCGCTGCATTGCTATTCCCTCGTTACAAAATCACCATAAAAATTCCAATCAGAACACGCAAACTGACCAACTTATGAGAGCAAAGATGACTCGTAAAAAAGAGGTTTCGACCTATCCTAAAACCGATGATGTATTTTTAATGCTACGAATTTTGGAGACGAGCGTTGAAAGTCGGTCGCTAACAGTTCAATGCAGTCAATGCTTGACGTAACTAAAATTTTTCACGCAAGGGAACGTGCGTAAGCGATCTATCTCTCCTATATCCCAAAAAACTCTTGCTTATTAAGGCAAACCTGTTTAAAAACGGAGGTTTAGGGGGCTTGTGGAGGCTTCGAAATAATTGTTTATGATAGATTTTTGTAGACATTAATCCTCATGCAAAGAGACACTTAAGCCTATCGTCAATTTAATTCTCAAATTCACTTTAAAACAGGTTTTCAGTGGTCGAGCAACCATCCACAATTGTGCACTTCCTGTTCTTCGTTATCTGCGAGAAAGCGAAGGCATTGCAATGCGTCCCTGAGTTGCCTATTGGAGAAGATAGTCGAAAAGCGTCCAAAAAGGTCGATCACTCTAATGTTGTCACAACAGCACGTCTTCACTCAAGTGGATTCTGGTTATAAAATTAAACTTTTCAAAAAGGACGGGAATTGCCGTGCATGATTAGATTTTGTTTTAGGCGAACTTCACTTTTAGCTTACTTTGTGCTTAAACTAGTGGAGACATGTGTTTGGAATCTGTATTTTTCATAGAATAATGTGTGCCTCAGTCAAATTCTAAAATGAATCCAGCAAATCCATTTTTAAAGTAGGCTTCATTTATAATATTAAGCTTTAAGTTATTAGTCACGAATATCAGCATCATTTCTGAGATAAATTTGGAGTAGGTAAAGCAATCAATCTGTAACAATAATCAATTCAAAATTTTGAACAGTAAGAAATAGCTCTAATTTCCTTTTAAGGAAGAATTTTTCTCAATATTGCAATTCAAATCAACAGAGTTGAAAGAATGTATCTTTAACACTCATATTCTCAAAATCCATTTAACAATCCATCAAATGAAAAAATGTATATGAACTATTAACTTTACAAACATCTCGTGCACCAGCAAGAAGCATTTAGTATGCTGGAGCAATCAATGGGTTATAATTGATTTTAAAGGACACTGCGAGAGTTCATTGACAGGAATAAATCAGCCATCAATTTTAACTCATTACGTCGATGACTGATTTGTGACTAACGCTGAGCCCTTCTTCTTTGTCACTTCTTACCACCTAGAAGAAAATTACGCTACAACAAATCCTTGTACTATGCTTACGACTTTAAATGAGACTAGGCAGACAACTACGCTTCATTTTACGTTATCATTTCAATTCTTTTAAACAATTTAAACAATTTATTTACCATAAATGATACAAAAGTAGATTTATTCTTAAGTCTGGTACAATGGACACTACTGAGTATAGCTAGGGTAACACGGGGCAACGAGCCCACTGCGGGTTTCTCGATAAGTATGGCACATATTGTCGCATGCGCTCTAGCGTCATTCAAACACTTCACTGGGACTCGGTGTTCTGATTGACGTTGAGCTGGAAGGTTGTTTTGGTGAGTTATCTAGCAATAACTGTTTTAGTCGAATTAGAAGTTTTTTTTACAGCTAATTAAAACTATTTTTAACCATTGTACTCAAAGCTATTTAAAATACTGTGAATTATATTTTGAAAGTATTGTTTATTAGGATAATTTTGAGATTCAGTTGAGACTATTAGCTATTAAAATGAAATTTTTACGTAAGATAAATTAAAACGGTACCAAGTGGGGCAATAAGCACAGGGTACCCACCACGGGGTAAAGCGCCCATGGTGGGCTCATTGCCCCTCTGTGAAGTTTTGTGTATTTTCTAATTAATTATACCACCTTATCTTATTGAACAGATAAAACATGGTGCGCAATTATAAAAGGAAAACGAATATGGTCAATTATTCTCGAATTGAACTCCATAACGCCTTGGAGGAAATTAAAAGTGGCAAATCACTGAACTCCACAAGTGCAGCAAAGTTCAAAATACCGACAAAAACGTTGCGAAGGCACAAAGACGGTAAGGTGAGACAACCTGAAGTCCCTCGTATAGGGAGGTCGAAAGATCCCTCCCTGAAGATGCTGAAGTAGCAATTGCGGAGTGCATTAAAGATATGCAAAAAAGAATGTTCGGACTAACATGCACAGATGCGAGGAGAATAGCGTTCAACGTCGCTGATCGACAAAATGTGAATCGCCCATTTAACAACGAAACCAAAATGACTGGTGGGGATTGAATGAATAATTTTATGAATCGACATAATTTAAACACTCGTATTCTTTTATCGACTAGTTTGGGACGAGTTACTGGCTTTAAGAAGCCTAAAGTTGACGAGTTTTTACGGTCTTGGCTGAAATTATGAGCAAGTAAAAATTCCCTGCGGGTGTGCCTTTTGATAATAGCCGGTCGCAAGAGAAACGGATCCAATGTTTAGCGTGCTAAAAATGGGCTCATCAAGACTGTAAAGATGGTGATCGAAGGTATATTTGTCAAAACTGCGATAGCGAATAGGATCATTGATAAAATATAGTCATTATTACTTTTTCATTGTACTAGCAATTGGATGAATGAACTATATACTTTTCTCGGTATTAGTTGTTTTCTGCACTCTAAGAGATATTTTTTTCTAGTCAAAGATACATTTTTTAGTGAAGGATATGTTTTTCTAGCAATTAATAATTTAATGAATTAAATTTTTTTTAATATACTTCGATTATGTTGAACTGTCAAATGTGGTTTTATTATTATTAAAATGTAAGAAAAACACAATCGGGGTGAAGGGCCCAGGGGGTGGGCGCCATGCCCCAAGCCCATGGGCCCATTGCCCCAGGGTCGAAGCAATGGGCCCATTTTGACACTTTTTAAAAAATAATTTTTCACAAAAATTGAAATTAATCTGCCGGCGTATAATTAATACCATATATTCCTCAATAGTAGTAGATTTTATAAAAGTAAAAGCGACCCAAAATCAACGGTAACTTTCTCAAAAATTCGCTGTGAAAAAAGGAGGGGGCCCGCTGCCCCATGTTACCCTACTTGTGGGCACAAATAAATTCAGATACTTCTAGGGCATCCTATCATCAACGCAATTGTAAGGTGTTCTATTACTGTAGGTTTAACTTGATTTACTTAACCTAGTGGCACACAGACTGATCAAAAAATAGGTTCTCTCAAAAATCGATTCTTAATTGTCAAAAATAGTTTATATGGGTTATATAGGAACAGAATGTTCTAGAAAACGATTAGGAGTAGACTTAGGATCTATGTCTTTAATCATGGCAAATTACCCTATCAAAGTAAGGCATATAGCAGAAAAAAATTTATTTGATTACCTTGTTGACTAATATTTCGATAGGAAGAGGGATTCAAAATTCGTTTTGAAAGCTTTCTAAGAACTTTTTCCACGGATCTCAGCAGGAGTCACATTCCAATTTTTAGTTCCAATGAAGAGGATACTGTGTGTGATAGAGATTTTGAATAAGGAGGAAGTATGAAGTTACTTCTATTTCACGTTAAATGATCATGATGGCCAGTTTTTGCAGTTAATAATTGTTTGAATTCTCTGTCGCCATCATCAGTCAGTGTTTTCTACATGAAATTACTCATGGAGTTCTTGGAGAGGTTCAAATACTTAAGTATTTTTAAATTTTTGAGTGAAACATTTGTGTGATCATTATATTCTAATTTCTTTGCCGCTCTAATGGCTTTTTTTTTGCAGCCCAAAGTACAAATCGTTTTTATTTTTATCAGTTCTGAACGAAGCTTCTATCACGTATTGCACGTTTAGTGAAATGATCGTTCGATAAAGTATGTTTCAAAGCTTCTTCTGGCAATACATTTTTCACTTTATGAAGGATTACAACGGATTTTGGTAATTTAGCACAGATGTGTGCAATATGCTCTTTTAATGTCAGATGTTTATTTAATATAATGCCCAGGAACTCTCAGGAGTTTGTTTCTTCAATTTCACAATTACTAATCTTAATGCGTGGAAGAGAGAATATAATGTATTTTGTCTTATCGATATTGAGGCATATTTTATTAGCTTTAGGCTACATTGAAATCTTTTGCAGCTCATTATTTATGCTATCAACAATTGAAAATGAATTTTCAGTGGGAAGAGCCGCAAAGAGAGTGCTGTCGTCGGCAAAAAGTATGAATTTGAAAATTTAAGCAGATTTAGCTATATCATTGATAAAAAAAAGAGAGGCCCAAGGACAGACCCTTGTGGTACTCCATCGATTGTCAGAAGTTCCGATTGTGCATCGTCAATGCCAACATATTGCTTTCGATTTGTTAAATGTGATTTGGACCAATCATGAACAACTCCTCTAATTATATAACAGTGTAGTTTCGATAGTAAAATGTTACTGTCTACGCAATCGAATGCTTTTCGAAAGTCAAGAAACACGGAGAAAACAAGCTTTCCATCATCTATGTTCGATTAAAGGTATTTTAAATTATTTAATACAGCCTGTGTTGATTTTTTAGATCGAAACCCATATGCTTTATCGTAAAGAAAAGACTTTTGTTCAAAATAAGTATACACTTTTTATACACAATTTCTCGAATATTTTGCTAATAATTGTTAGTCCAGAGACAGGTCTGTAATTATTACCAAGTTTTATGACAATTTTCAAAAATAGGAGCCGCTCTGGCAATTTTGAAAAACTTTAGGAAAATACCATAGAAAAGGAACTTGTTAATAATATTAGATACAAACGGTGCTATTATATCAGCTATAGCATAAAGAACTTTAGCCGAGAACGTTTTTAATCAACTTGATTTTATTTTTCAAGTTATTTATGCCCGCAGTTACATCGTTACATCGGAGGAAATAGCCGACGAGAAAAAAAAAAGAATTGTGTTCAGGGACATGGTCCATGTATTCCAAGTGGTCAGAAGGTTCACTAGAAATACTATCAGCCATATTTTTGCCTATGTTTACAAAAACGTTGTTACACACTGTTGCAATATCATTTTTCTCGTGATATTTTGCATTACCTTGAACAACGGACTCAAGTGTTTTAGCAGCATTATTATTCGGTTTATAGCGTAAACTCGCGATAGCCGTGTGCTATAGGTTCCGCCGCCGTGCGGCCGGGACCCGGGTTCGAAACTCGGCGCTGGAGGTGGCGATTTTCTCTGTTGGGTATAGGAGAAAAATTCCAAGCACAATACCCCACTCTACCCAGGTGTCTGAAATGGGTACCGGTCTTGACCGGGGGAAAGCGTCATGGCGTCCTGGCGTTAGTTCTAAGGCATTTGAAAATCCAATGTACAAGGTGATATGTATCAGGCTTGATTGGAAATAAAGCATCCGTAGATGCCTTCATTATTTATTCATTATTTAAGCAGGCGCAAAGTTTTTTAATATCAGTTTTGTATTTAGTGAATTTGCGTGTAAAGTAGTTTTTTCGATGTTCGTATTTGATTGGTCACACGATTCTTGAATCTGTTATACATTCCTTTAGATATTCATCTTTCGTAGAGTAGGACTAGGTACGCTTGACGTTTCTTCAAATTGATCACGATATCTTCAGTAATCCCAGTCATTTGTCTATTTTTCGGTGCAATTGCACAAGTGATGACCGGACAACACTGATTATATGCGGTCGTTATAATTTCAGTTGAATTTAGTGCTGCTTCATTAATGTTAATTGCATTATTTTCCTGTTGATAGATGTCCAATAAGGGCATTATTTCTTCTAGGACAGTACGCATTGTTCCCAAATTATATTCATTTACAAGACGATGAGAGTAAGTTTCAGCTGTTTGTTGGTACAAGTGCTATAGATATTTTTATTTATAAGAAATATCAGAAAATGATCAGATAAGGGGGAAGTTATTATTCTGGAAGGAAAATCAGTTGGATCTACCATGAAAATATTATCGAGCAGCGTAGCCGATTCTGATGAGACACGTGTACGCTTCGTGATAATTGAAAAGGAGGATGTAGGCATTTAAAATATTTGAATTAAAAGATGAAAAACATTTATGAAGTTTAAGATTTGCTTATAGCTTTTATGTTTTAGAAGATTGTAGTTGAAATCCCTGCAGATTATTCTGTCATAGTAAAAAGACTTGGTAAACTGTGATGTAAAACTATGAAGTTCATTCAGGAAATATATCGAACAAGCTGTTGGAGGCCTATTCACAGTTCCAAGTATAATCCGTTTACCCTTTTTCGTTAGCTCTATAAGTAGAGTTTCGATGTGGTCACGATTCATAGTTACACTTGAAATGATTCTCGAAGCTGTGTGTTAAGATATGTGCGTACTGGCACCTCCGCCGCGTTTATTATTACGTAGTGAATGATGGCTATTATAGTTCTGTATTTGAATCATGTCTGCAGTTGAGTAATCTAGTTGTAGTGTGCATGGTGAAGCTAAGAAGGTCAAAGTTACAGTTTAGCTCAGTCATAGTTCAAGTTATTCCACCTAGTTTTGGATAAAGTGACCTACAGTTCCAACTTAGTAGAAAAAAAATATTGCAGGTAGTTGAATTTTTTAATATTAATATATTCACAGCTTCTAATTTTCATTCAGGTTTGGATGCTATGTATTCAAATGAGTGAGATCTGGGTCAATATCATCAAATATATCAACAAGGTCAATCATTAAAATGAATAAACAGTAAGTAACATTAAACATAAAAAACAAAGTCAACATCAAATTAAAGATATTCCTACTTAAAACTAAATTAAAAAAGTAAAAAAAATCACACATAGATTATTAGCCTTCAATCTTGTGTGATTTCATAAAGAGTACACGCACTCAGTCCATGAGCGAGGACATTGGAGTGCATAAATTACTCATAGTGTAGTTACGGAAGCTGTCATGAACTAAGTGGTATCCTCATATAACACATAAGATGTAACAAAAAACTAAATGGATTTAAATCGAAGTGACAGTGACGATATTTAGTATAAACACCTTGAATGTCGAAATTATTCACAGATGTAGCAGCATATATAGATGACACACAAATTAAACCTAAGCAGTAAATTCGATCGATCGAAGCGTTCGATAAAAAGAAAAAGAAAAAAAAGAAAAAATAGCAAGTAGAAAATCAAAGTTACCAGTTTGACGTGAGTGCCTTGGAAATGCAAAAAAAAAGAAATTTTAGTAGAAAATAAAGAGATAGTATGTGGGTAGAAATCGAAAAATGAAATCCGGTGCGACAGACCGTTGAATACTAATTACAAATAATTTTTTTCAAAAGCTTGCTGACATGTTGCAGTAAATAATGATCAAGCTCTTCGAGCGCGTTGATTGCCCGAGGTCTTGGAGTTGCGTGTCCAGGAATCTTCGGAAAGAAGACGTTGATACAATTTTCATGTAGACCTTTTGCGATTTTTCATCATAGCAACAATAATTTTTTTTGTGAGGTAAGAAATCTCAGTTCCTTTCTGCATCTTTGAACTTTGTTGGAAAACAGCTTCTGAATCCCTTCCGTGCAAAAGCTGAGCTGTGAGTGAAATAATATCATACACAGTTATGAATACTCTAAACCCACAACTGAGGTGTCCATACTTACGCCGAATCATACAAGCTTGGACTACTAAACTGAGCAATATGCTTCATTGCTTGGAGCCCCAGCCCGACAGAAAAACAAACAAACATCGGCATCTACCGATGCTTTATTTCCAAATTCAAGCCTGAGACATATCACGTTGTACATTGGTTTTTCAAATGCCTTATAACTAACACCAGGACGCCATGACGCTTTCCCAGGGTTAAGACCGGTACCCATTTCAGACACCTGGGTAGAGTGGGGGTATTGTGCTTAGAATTTTTCCCCTATACTCAACGGAGAAAATCGCCACCCAGCGCCGGGATTCGAACTCTCGATGCCCGCACGGAGGCAGGTCCTTAAGCCACACGGCTATGACGAGCACAAAGCATGCTAGCCAGTAGGTTTTTGACATAAGTCTAAATATACAGCTGTTTAATTTAGTGATATGAATCACTTTATTGGGACTCTGAGTATTGTTTTAAATGTTAAAGGCAAACCAGTTAATGCCTTAACTGAGTGGGGGTATTTGCGTATGGCTATGCCGCCATAGCCATGTGGCTAGAGGGTTCTGCCGCCGTGCGGGAGACCCGGGATCGAATCTCGGCGCTGGCAGTGACGATTTTCTCTGTTAGGTATAGGCGAAAAATTCCAAGCACAATACCCCACTCTACACAGGTGTCTGAAATGGGTACCGGTCTTGACCGGGGGAAAGCGTCATGGCGTTATTTATAAGGCATTTGAAATTCCAATGTACAAGGTGATATGTATCAGGCTTGATTGGAAATAAAGCATCCGTAGATGCCTTCATTATTATTATTATTATTATTATTATTAATCTTGTTTATTTGCAGAATTATTCCAGCGTTATTCTATTTAGCTTTCATTTACGACAACCTGAAAGGCTTTTCAGACTTTCATAAAAACAAAACTCTGATGATCGATATGACAGAGATCTTGTGCAGATGCTGACAAACTTGAATACGTCACGTGTGATTTTGCTTGCGGCATTGACAGCGGATACTAAACATTGTAAAATTGTTGCCCAAAAAATAGAAGGAGTGAATCAAAGTTAACAGATAGAAAGCCTTGAACATTTAAGCGAAATATGGGCATATCCATAATAAGTTTGAAATCTTTTAAAAATGTGACTACAGAACTGAGCAACCACCCGTACAATGCTTTTCTGACTCACGAAGTATAACGAGAGCTCTTACGCTAACATTAGAGCAGGGCTGCAGCTTTAACGCCTGTTTTTGGAGAAACTACCGCATTAATTGAAAAAAATGTGCGCTGATGATATGATTTCTTCAATTAAAGAATGGCAGAACATTGTGTTTTACGAGTAATCATTCGGTTTGTTTACTACATATATGGAGTTAATGGCTCGACAACACCAAGAGAAGCTCACCTAGAAAGTGAACAGCTTGCGCATGCATCACTCGAATACGGAGGGAGCTCCGTAATGATTTTGGCGCTTATCTTGTAGTATTTCGGAGTGACAATTGTTAAGCTCGATGGTCTGGTTATTGCCGATATAAATCTCGGCGTTACTGCTAATCGCTACTGTATTATAATGTGACTAGTATTACCGGTTCAACCCGAGTATCGGGTTGTCCGACTTGCCTAAAAATAAAAATTAAATAAATAAAAAAAATAGAAAAAAATAAAAAAATAAAAAAATAAAGAAAAATAAATAAAATAAATAAAAAATAAAAAAAAATCAAAAAATGAAGAAAAAAAAAATAAATAAATAAATAGTTTTCTGCAAATATAGACACCAGTGGCTTCAATTTAATACCTCACTTGACCATATAGACTCAGCCAATTTTCTAAACGGACTCGGACAAATTTTGAGTTACTGAATTAAGTATATAGATAATTATTAAGAACGTTACATTTGCCAGAATTTAGTATTGGACCTATGAGCGTCTGAAGAGCACCATTGTTCCTGAGCTCCGTAAAGTTACGAAATGATTGAATTACCATCATTTGAAATGTTCGAGGCGGAAATGCGAAGCAGATATCCACCTCCATTATCAGTAAATGAATTTCTTTCTATTCAAAGCGTGGGACTCGCATCAAAACGAAGTATTCGTGCTTTTCCTGTGGTGGGAAGTTTTCAATAGCTTATTCGGTGTACAATTTAGCTTTCTGTGTAGACGCAAATGATTAACCTACGCCTTATTCATTAGTAAAAATTTTCTTTATTTTTATTATTGACAGTTACTCTTAGGAGAAGATACTCCTTATTCTTCACCGAATATTATAGAGTATAAACTAATTTTACCTTAGAAGACAAGCAATGGGCTGTTTGCTACGCAAAGAGTGAGGAATCAAATTGGTGTTTCTATAACATCACGAGTGGCATGAGCGATATTGTGAAAAATCTACTTTTCTACGTGAATATAATTACAAAAGCTTCAGAAGTTTAAGAAATGGTCAAATAATTCCTTGAATTATGTGCCAAATCATGCTGATGTTGCTTGAGAAATTGTGCTTTTTCCTGGAAATAAATCTTTGAGAAGAGAGTGTGTTGAGCAATAGAGCCCGGATTTTCAAAATGAGGTACAATGAAGGATGCTAATGATTCGTCAGGTTGTTTGTACTACAAACTTTGGTGAAGTGTTCGATAATTTAGAGTAAAGGTTTTCCACGAAATTTCTTCCAATTGCGACCATTATAGTAAAGTAGTTAGATTCGCAAAATAAAAAAGAGCGCAAAATAATCAAGTGCTCGGTGACAAAAACTGCGACAATTTCCTCGAGTTCTTAGCTCGAATGAGGTCTTTTACTAAGCAACACACGTAGCCTGATATCAGTAAATATTGTCTCTATTTAACATCTTAGTAATTTCAGAATAGTCTTTTTTGGCATTTTATTCACTCGTGTTGTTAAATACGGGACATTTTTACTTGTAACTGTCTCATATGCGAATACATACGGTTACATGTGTACACTAATATATAGGATGTTCAATAATTAGCCTTGCGGTGTTTTACTGATATTTATTAGAGAAAAATGATATGCAAACTCAGAAAATATAAAAAAGGGACTAAAGACACGTTGAATATCTGAACGTTTTGCCTGATATGTCTCCTATTTACGTCAACAACACGCTGGAGACACTTGAAACACAATCTACAAGTCAAGCAGGATTTTTGGGGGATTTAGGCCCATTTCGTGGTTAGTTGTGCTTTCAGAATATTCAGAATTTGGTGATGTATTCCTGACACATTACTCTCCAACATGAACTAGACTCTGTTATCGAGAGGATTCAGATCTGGTGATGAAAGAGGCCATTCTTTCCTCGAAATGAAGTGGGGGAACGTTTAATAATAAACTTTTCTTAAATTTTCTTTGCTCTGAACAGGATCCCGAGTCTTGGGGAAATGACCATTTACTTTTATATAAATGAATTCTAGCTAAGGGTAAAATGAATCCTATAGCATGGAGAATCATTAATTTTATTGGTTGATTGTGATCACATTATCATGAAGAATCAAATGACTTCTTTGTGTTGCAGTTACGGCTGTCCACATCACCACCAAAGCCGTAGCTCATCTTCAAATGATCGCTTAATAAATGGTATCGCCACGAATGATATTGCTCAACTAGGAACAAAACCAATTATTCTGACTGCTGCATTTTTATTGTTTGTCAATTTTCATTAAACCGGTGTAGGCGATGTTGGGGAGCGTGCCTTGACGGATGAGAGTATGCAAAGTTTAGGCTCTTGCCAGGCACTGCGTTCGACGATAGGAGCTGCTTCTTCTGATTTTTTTATAGAGTGATCTGTGAGTCTTCGATAAGTGTGGTGAACATGGCCCCAATGGACACATCAGCCTTTTTTTAGCCACATTTCTGATAGATTTTTTGTCCATCCAAAACCTCTTTCTGGTTAATTTCACCGCTTTTGAAGTTCTGACAAAGTGAGGACGATCTTTAACCAAGCCAATCGTTTTTCTCCAGGTTTCTTGTAACTCAAATAAACTAATTTTCTTTAACTCAAACAAAGATTTACTTTCATTCATGTCTGCATGAATCTCCGACGAAGATTTGCCTGCTTTGAGTAGCTAAAGTACAGCAATTCTTTTGTCCAAATCATTAGCTATTGTAAAAAATATGTGCTAGAAAAATATCGAAACTCGTAAATGAAAAAGGTTTTTAAAAAATAGATACAAAAAAAACAATATTTTAATTTAAAAGTGAGCGTAACGATGAACTCTACCCACCTTGTACGTGGTCATAGAGTCACATGTATCAATAACAAGTAGTTACATGTGAAAAGAAAGTTTACAGTAACGCTATGTGTTTGTTGTGTACGCACGAGATCAATATTTCTTTTAATTTGTGGATTGGGACTCTAGAACTAGTGCGTTTTTTTTCTTCGAAAAGGGTAAAAACGAGAAAAATATTAAGAATCACTGCCCCATAAGAGAATTAATTACGATTTAAACTGTTCGAGTGTCTTCATTATTTTCATTGTGTTATCATTCCTTCAAATGTGTAATCAATTTTAAGCACTATAATGCCTTCACATGCAACGTATTCACTTGCTGATTAGTTTTTGAAACGCAAATAAACTTGGGTCTTGTGTTGTGTTTGTGTTCTCTCGTACTACGCAATACCATTAAATTTTCAGCTCGTCTCTTCGCATCATTGATATTCTTTTAAGAATGTCTTATAATAGTTAAAATCTGCAAGTATTTTTCTCCTATGATAGGTGATAGCAAAAATAAAATTACATATAACCTGTAGAAGGACGGGCTTCTCAGACCTCTCGCTCTCAAAGCCTTTAATTGCCTGCAATCTGCAGTGGCTTCGCGACTGTTCTTTCTTAATGAAAACGAATTAAACAATCGATATCACATTCCCGAGTGCATGTTGGACCAACAGCATTGCACTCGAGCACTGTGAACCAAGAAGATCAAGTATCGGGTTATTAACTATAAAATTTGAGTAAAAATTGAACGAATTTATGGTATACGGTGATATTTTTTCTTCCTCAGTATGTATAAGTCACTATATGAGAGGAATACGTTACTCACAAACGCATTGACTGATTGGTTTCCTGTCTTTCGAGGAGTAGCCGATGATGGCGCAAGTGAAAGCACTACTCGTCTTAAACTTCACGTCGAATCAGTGGAGCCATTGCACCCTGCACAGTTAGACAGTCGCAAACCCACATTTGAGCATGCATGGGTTCAACTACGCACACATTCGTTTGGTCTTTCATCCTCAAGGTATCAAACAATCACAATCTGGAGAATATTGATTGCGCTAAAATTCTAGAATGGGTTCGATAAATCACAGATCGTTGCAGCCAGTTTCGCCGAGAGTAAGTGTTGACACTAGGACATGATTCAGACGCCTATGATTCATGAAACGGGACGCATTTTAGAGCGTTTCAGCGTTCGCAGGAAACGAGCTCATAATCAGATGCCGCTTTGTGTGGCAACTAATTACTGAGGCGAGCGCTTAAGGAAATAAGAGGGAAGCAGGTCTAAGTTTGAGGCCATCTAATTGGAGCCAACAAAAGGCTCCATTATGAGGCTCCTCCTAATGATAGCTTGAGCAGCCCTGCACTTGAACGGGTAACTCAATAATGGAGTACACCTCCCCCTCCCCGCCAGCCCCCGTATAATAAAGGCTTGTTATGAGGTGATGATGCAGGGCTCGTAATGAGCAAACGATCGCTGCTCTACAACTTAATCGCGTCACGAGTTCGCTCTGCCGTTCAAATCGACGCGCAAGCAATACGAGAAGCATTAGATTTGCTAATTTATTAGTGTTCTTTCCAGGCTTCAACACGATGAAACATTGCAAGAGAACTACGGAATTGTAGTTGACATGGACCTTGATCAAAGTAGCAAGACACGGCTCTCGAATGACTGCAACTCACGCCACACTGCAATATATAGCGTGCTTTGTGACACCTGTCTATTGGACGACTCGAAATGAAGGATAGAGTTCGGAGAAGTTTTTTCACGTCAGTGATTACTTCACTTCCAAATAGTTCTAGTTTGAGCCTTCCAGCGAAAGTATAGATATGAAAGGCATTATTCGTTGCATAGTTAAATGATGACTCCAATCGTTTTGCATAATTTATAAGTTGTCCAGGAAACTTTCTCACCAATGTTAATATACAAATTTTACTCTGTTATTCGAGCTAAACGCTAAAGTGGATAAAGCGTGGAGGTGGGAGAGGAACCTGTCGGGTAACGTTAAATGATCTTTTCCGATGAATGATATTAAGAAGAGAGCTTCATCAAAATTTGAATGATTTTTAGCATTGATGGAATAAAAGTTTCTATCAATAAGCGTAAGTGCGAAATTAATGCAAATGCCACCACCGTTTCTTGGTGACGAATGCAATCATTGATGAGAATGACACATAATTGAATTATCAAATCCATGAATCAAAGATTGGTCATACTGTGATATACATTATGTTCCAAAAACAGTAAGGATTGTGATTTCATTTCTCGTATTTCTGTCGAACCATTACATTGCTGAAAAATCATTAAATGCTAGGTGCATAGAGTACAAGTTCAATTCCATATTGAATGATCTAAATGACGGGAATGATTGCTGGTACCAACAAGCGAAGTAGACTGGGCCAGGGTATGGCGTCCCACCCTTCTGTTCACATGGACTGCGTCCAACTCTGGTGTTCACATGGACGGCGTCCCACCCTTCTGTTCACATGGACGGCGTCCCACCCTTCTGTTCACATGGACGGCGTCCAACTCTGGTGTTCATATGGACGGTGTCCCACTCTTCTGTTCACATGGACGGCGTCCCACCCTTCTGTTCACATGGACGGCGTCCAACTATGGTGTTCATATGGATGGTGTCCCACTCTTCTGTTCACATGGACGGCGTCCCACCCTTCTGTTCACATGGACTGCGTCCAACTCTGCTATTCACATGGACGGCGTCCCACCCTTCTGTTCACATGGACGGCGTCCCACCCTTCTGTTCACATGGACGGCGTCCAACTCTGGTGTTCATATGGACGGCGTCCCACTCTTCTGTTCACATGGACAGCGTCCAACTCTGGTGTTCACATGGACGGTGTCCAACTCTGGTGTTCACATGGACGGCATCCAACTCTGATGTACACATGAACGGCGTCCAACTCTGGTGTTCACATGGACGGCGTCCAACTCTGGTGTTCACATGGATGGCATCCATTTCTGGTGATCACATGGACTGCATCCAACTCTGGTGTCCACATGGACGGCGTCCAACTCTGGTGTCCACATGGACGGCGTTCCACCCTTCTGTTCACATGGACGGCGTCCAACTCTGGTGTTCACATGGACAGCGTCCCACCCTTCTGTTCACATGGACGGCGTCCCACCCTTCTGTTCACATGGACGGCGTCCCACCCTTCTGTTCATATGGACGGCGTCCCACCCTTCTGTTCACATGGACGGCGTCCCACCCTTCTGTTCACATGGACTGCGTCCAACTCTGGTGTTCACATGGACGGCGTCCCACCCTTCTGTTCACATGGACGGCGTCCCACCCTTCTGTTCACATGGACGGCGTCCAACTCTGGTGTTCACATGGACGGCGTCCCACTCTTCTGCTCACATGGACGGCGTCCCACCCTTCTGTTCATATGGACGGCGTCCAACTCTGGTGTTCACATGGACGGCGTCCCACCCTTCTGTTCACATGGACGGCGTCCCACCCTTCTGTTCACATGGACGGCGTCCAACTCTGGTGTCCACATGGACGGTGTCAAACTCTGGTGTCCACATGGACGGCGTCCAACTCTCGAGTTCATATGGACGGCATCCAGCTCTCGAGTTCACATGGACCATGTCCAACTCTGGTGTTCACATGGACGGCGTCCAACTCTGGAGTTCACATGGACCATGTCGAACTCTGGTATTCACATGGACGGCGTCCAACTCTAGTGCTCACATGGATGGCGTCCCACTCTGGTGTCCACATGGACGGCGTCCCACTCTGGTGTTCACATGAACGGCGTCCAACTCTGGAGTCCACAAGACGCACCAGCCAAGAGAATAAGACCGGCGCTGGTGCGTCGTGACCGGCATGAGGGCGAGCGAGGTACCGCTCTTTAGGGCTGCAATATTCAAGCAGGCTGGGGCGTAATCAAATGAGCCATCTTGCATTCAAATAACCAAAACTCAAACTTAATGAAGCCAAAACAAACGAGGGAACACTTGCGCATGTAAGTAGGACCGTAGAACAAGTGTTCTTCCACTACGTGATCGATTTACTGAGCTGAGTATCGCGATGATCCTATGTGTTTCGTGCTCGTTATGCTGCTAACTAAAGTGAGCATATCATTAGCTTTGGTCTCTGGAATATTCATTTATTCGCTCCGACTTGAGGAGCAGCGTAGGTCACCCATGCTGAATGTCCAGGCTAGACAGTAAGTAATTATGCTAAGATTCAGTACAAAATCGGCTTTGTTATCAGAGAATTTAAGTTTACTAAGTTTGAGCTTACTGAAGGATATTAAAATGAGCGTTTGTGCTCAAGTCTATAAAAGTTACATTTTTGTTCATTTAAGTTTCTAAATATACTAACTTTTGCCCTGAGTGTGCAATGATGGTATGCCACACATAGGTTATACCACTTTTTTAAGCTTCGAGTTTGGAATGTTCGCTATATTTGTTGCACCTTTTGGCCCTGGCGTAAAAGAAACCCTAGCTGTGACGTGACATCATTGCAGCACAAGTTATTGTGCAACTGCGTCATTAACTTCCTTCTTCGGTTTAGTGAGTTATGAGGCTCTTGATCGCAATCTAGATGTAACTACAGACATTTTTTGCGTTCTCAACGAAAATCTCTTAAATTATTCATCCCCAATATATAGCACACCCTCTGCTTCTATTAACTGAAGCTGGACATTATACGACGAAGAGAAACCCTGCACACACTAATGCAGAAGAAGAGAACTTCGAAAACATCTGAGAATGATTTTAAATCGAACGCATATCAAGTGTCTCGACACTGTTTTTATCAGATGTCCTTTAATATTTTTAACCGAATCCGCACAGAGAGCCTCGTGCCTTATTGAAGAAATTTCACTCCTCATTTAGAGGCCCTTCACTAAAATTACTCCTGACTTTAATTATAATTTTAAGTATTCAAAATCGATCTTATTCTATCACCAAGTACTCGTGCACAGTATAAAAAGTTAATAACACATCTCCTATTGAGTTGTAATGTCGGCACAACCATTTGAGAGAAAATAAAGTAGCGTATTCTGATCAGTTAGACCACAACATTTTCAATCAGGAGACACTTTTCCCGCCGAACAGAGCCTGATAATGTCACCTCAGAGCGACGTCACCTAAATAAGTGAACATCCAAAGCGGGTTTAGTCCGCGCGTCAGACGACGTGGCCGCGATAAGGCCGCTCACGTGAGCAAGCGGCGACAATCGGTGGACGATACCTGAATATAACCCTCAAGATAGGCATTAATATGCAACAGCGTGGATTATGGACGAGCAGCAGCAGCGGCACGCCAAAATACCAAGAGATAATCAATTGAGTGCAACATTTATCACAATCCGAGCTGCTGCCGCAGATCCGACGTCTGCACGCTCGACCCCATCAACTATTGAAGCCGTGCAGCGCTCGCTGATCGCTCCCATTCTTTATTGAGGACGTTTTAAAGCGGAGCAAACAGCAACTTTTGAGAGTAGGTGATCTATTACACGCTCATCTTCTTCGGCAACCTTTTCGTTTTTAGTGTACGTTGTTCGTATTCTGAAAACTTTAGCTTTTTTTCTAGCGCATGGCACACACTATTTTAATTTTTTCGAAAATAATGCCATAATAAAGTACATTAAAGTAGTCTTAAAATTTTCGTGCTCCTGTCGTTTCCTTGATGAATTTTTAACAAAAAAATTCTAAACTTCTTGAAAAACCAAGCACGGTTTATTCGATTTCTCTCAAGAGTCGGTTTTTTATACTTGCATGTAATCTGACTCTTTGATTTGTAAAACTAGCAACTCTGGAGAAGCTTTTAGACAAAACTAGCTTATATCCCTGTAAATCAGGCGAAAGAAGAACTAATAAATAATTTGCCAGCTTTACGACACAAAATTTGAAAATATTTCATTATTCCTTTTACGGACAAGCGATGCTTTGTAAAGTTACTCATGCTGTGGGCGGGAGACGTACTCTAGTTTATGATAAAGCATTATGAGAATTAATGCATGCATTAAAAGCTGAGCTTGTCAAAATTATTCTCCGCAACGAACTATGAACTTATTAAATAGATGGCTGACATGTGAAGGCGCTGCTTATACATATGGAGTGAAGTGTCTTGCAAAAGCACTCGAACGGTGACTCGGGGTGTCCTACGTACAACCTGGTATTCTGCTATATAAGATTCAAAACCCTGCAATAGTTTGTCTTCAAAGTTTCATTTATTTTATTCTCGCGGCTGCAGTATGAACTTCCTGGTCGGTGTATCTTCACTGCTGAATACATTTCAACCAGAGCCCGCCTCGAGCTGCCCACCTGTCGACAGCTGTCGTAGCGTCACCGCACTTCGTAACATCTGCCCGTCTGCCATTTGGATTAAAGGTTGCACTCGTGATTCCAGGAGTTTTACAAAGACCCTGATTGCTATCTGGCTGCTGGTATATCGTGCGATTGACGCTCGGCGCAGCTCAACTCAAAAATGTCTTCTCACGTGAGGAACCTTTCCTCCTCTACCCTTGGATCAATCAGGAAGCTAAGCTGTCGCTTGATTGCTCACTCGAGCTGGGAAGACCATCTTCCACGTCGAGTTCTTACATTTTAACTTGTGCGTGTGTGAGGAGGGCAAAATTGGGAAATTTCCAATGGCATCAGTGAGTGATTTTCTCACTGTTCTCGTGTTGTTGACTCAACTGTGATCAAGTAATTTGAGTGTCCCGCCGTTGTCGAAGCAAAGGTAACAAATAAGTATGGCATTTTATCGCTGGCGTTAGGTAAAAATATGAATTTTGATGCATTTGATCACAAATTAATTCCTTAAATCATCGCCGTGCGTGACATGCTATGTAAAAATGTTATCATATCGCATAAAATAAAACCCTGTTGAATGAAAATGGTAAAGCTACTATGGAGATGCGATAAAAAATTAAAGCAATGATTATATCAATCAGAAAGTAATACCCATTATTTTTCATCATTGATCTAGCCGATTATTTTAAACTTAACTTCGTGGTCTCTGTAGAACTGAAATTAAGAGGCAGTATGAGAAAAAACAAGGGCAACCAATATGATACTTGCACTTTTTCTCATACCTAGAGTGTATTAAAATGATGGGTAAGACGATCAAATCACTAATAAAACATATAAAAACATGCACAGTCCAAAAAGAATAATTATCATTTTCATTAAAAATAAGACTGATTATAGAACACAAAGTTAAATTCATCTCAACACCTTAGAAATGCGTCGCGACCAACGAGTAAATATAGAGCAGAATCAGGGTAAGTTTCGAACGTAGACATGCTGATGACACGAGAATATATCACATGCAATGGCAGCCCCTTGAGGCCAGTAGTAACGGGACACCTAACTTTACCTCCAAGATCATCTACCTCTAAAGTCAGATCAGGTTTTTATCAATTACAGGCCCAGGATCATACAAAGGAACCGTCAGAGAAAAACCCTCAAAAGGAAGAAGTGTAAGTTGTAACCTCGCAAGCGGTTAACCCGGTCAACAGGCATGCTTATACTTATGTACTTATGACTATACTGAATTTTTCGCAGCTCACCAATGAAATTTCTCGCCAGCTTAGATTTCTAACTCAATCGAGAATTAATATATTGTGTAGCAATTGGTATTGTGGCAGAAATTAACATATTGTCACTGGTCAGCTAACAATTTGAAATTATTAAAGCCACCCACATAATATCCCTCAGTGTTGAATGTAAATCACTGTTTTTTGACGCCGTGCTAGTGGATTTTTTGATAAAGAAAGCATGCAGGAATACGTATAATGTATATATGTTGTGAAAACCGTTATTCAAGTTCTTTTTCACGATATCGTACGCTTTACCTATACGTTTTACGTTTTAAAACCTATACGTTTTAAGCTATTTATGTAATCAGCGAAGTTTCTTATCTATAATGAGGATCAAGCTTTGGACAATAATTGCAGCTCAAGCATTGTAGTACATCAAGTGGTCACAGAATTACCAACAATTGTTTATACCATAAGACTTATGCATAATAAAAGTACAAAAACAATTGAATTGCAAGCCACTCAAATAAAGAAACATTCTGGATTTATTAATAAAAAATCAAAACAGGAGTTGCCCGTTGATGTCACAATAGAACGCTCTTATACCTTGCTTCACTGACATTGCCATCCTATTTGTTTTGTTTTTGATGTTATAAATGAAATATTTGAACGATTTTATTATTGCTATAGCTTCTTATAACTTTTGCCATTTCAGTTTTATAACGGTTAAAGAAAATTTCAACTACCGCGGCAGAACGAGTTGAGTGACTATACTGGCGCACAACCTAGCGGGCAAGAACGTGAACGCGAGTGTTTACGAATGGAAAAACGGCATAGTGGAATTAAAGTGTCAATGACTGCATGATAAAAAACTAACTTGCAAAGCTATAGGTTCCTTTTGTGAAATGTGATATGGAATGAACGTATCGGAAATGACCCCTTGCGTGATAAAGGAACAATTTATTCATTGTTGACTGACACCAGAATGTGATTAATCCAAGCTGATCACTTAGCTGCTTTGCTCGTTAAGATTCACGAAATCCTAATTATTTCGCCGACCATCACTTGAATCAAACGTTCGGAATTGAATTCCTGCGGCCGACATGCAGGAGCGATCAGGGAGATTTTGAGCTGCGTCTGCATCGCCCTGACAACACCGGCTCCAGCTTCCGCTACCAAATAAATCCCTAGTTCAGAAAATATAAAAAATTTCCTCAGTTGCTATATTATTTCATCTGAAATATTATTTCATTTATGAGCTTTCTGAAGTAAGGGGTACTAAGTTACCGTAATTGTAGAGTAAGGTGCTTAAAATTATAGATCTGCAGTTTTGACAAAATTATGTGGTTCATCCCGGGCCGTTCCCTTCTTGAACTATTTGGAGTAAGATATTTGGAGTCTAAGGAAGAATCCCATCTCAACAGAACTTTAAAAAGTGGTATGATTCAAACCGTGTTACACTTGCAATTAAACTTTCTCGAAAATTATTACCCGAGAAGAGAAACTCTTGTTGCATTTCTATATCATGAAAATAAGAAACCTGTACCGAAGACACTTGCAATAATAATTCATAAGCTGCGATAACAATTTTTACCCAAACAGGGATGGGAGCAGTTTTGCGTTGCCCGTTAATAACAAGTCACCGACCGGTCCAGAACGCATCGAACTCGCCTATACTTGGACCTGTACAGTGCATTGGCTCAGTTCCCACGCCCTGCGCTCGCAGCGAGCTGTATTTTAGATCTGTGTGAAAGCGGTTACAATAATACTGCAGCGATCATTTAGTATCTATTAAGTTTCTCTCACAGAATGATTGTTTCGTTTTTCTTTATCGGTAATGTCCTCTCCGACTCATTGATCAGGCGCACTGTAGCGCGGACTAAAAACTCTGATTGAATTCTGATCCTGTTTTGATACATGTATGAAGATGACCTGTCCTCCTGCATTTTGTTCTCCCAGAGTAAATGGCTCTGCCATAAAAGCTGCATCCAGTTTGGTAATGAAGTAATAAACGCAATAATAAATGTTTCTTCCGTACATCTACAATACTTCCCTTACTAACGGTTTTATGTTTGTTATTCAATTGCTTGTTGCTGTCTTATACCTGCAGTATTCCCCTTACTAACGTTAGCAGATTGTTCAACTGCCAAAATTTATGTCTACGCAACTGTTAATAAAACCTTGCTTCTGACATAGCGTTTTCCCTATAAAACGCTGAGGAGCAGGAGCACGAATCATCAGATAACTGTCTCAACGCAAATGACATCGCAATCCATTAAGATCAGGATCTTTGTTTTAGTTAACGGACGACTGAAATTAGCGCCCTGGGGGACAATGAAGAGGTCACAAAGAAACGATGGTTCTAGTTGCCCAAATGCGGAGCCGCGTTACATTTTTTGGCTGGGATTTCACGTTGTTGTTTGATTTTTAGCAAAATTAAAGTATGTTAATTTGGTGATCGCAAAACACAGATCAATTATCGTTTGAGACCATGGGAATTCATGGCGATCAAATGAGATTTCGTAAGTGTTCTAATCTGCAGAGGTCGGTCTAATGCGTATTTAATGAAGCTTGATCCCGTACATAGGAATCTGATTCCTTACAAAGGCAGCTTCACTCGCTTCTCTGATGTCCAGGCGCTAATTACCGTGATGCTGTGATAAGCGATCTGGGGCAAAGACGAATCGATTTTGATGGTAAAATTTTTCTTTCTTCAGGCAAAAATGTTATAAGATTTATAATACGAATCAGATCATTCAATTGTTCAGTTTCCTAACGCTCCTTCTCGCATGTGACTCGTATCTCTACTCTGCCATCCCCTGATAATTTTGGTTTTAATCTCATTGCTGAACAACGTATCAGTTACGTGCGTTTTATGTAATCTTGCTGGAATTCGCGTTTTTCTTAAAGTTTTTCTATTATAACTCCTAACAGAAGAGATTTTTAACAAATGTGGTCCTGGTCGTGATTGATGCTAACGAGTTTCACTCAGATATCCATTAACATGACTAGAATTCCGTTCAAAATAACGAAGAGATCGAACTAAGAAACTTACCTAGAAAATTACCCGGGAAATTGACATGCAAGCATGACTTTCTAGTGCGGTAGATTCTCAGTTATCATGAATATAAAAATGAAATTTTAACTCCTGAACCTAACGCAAACGAATGAAATCAGATTTGTACGCATAGATATGTTGAAATCAATCGCCCATGCAGTTTCTTGCATTCGCTTTGAAGAACAATTTCAACATAGGCATTGCTGCAAAATTTTGATGGCTCATTCGATTTCTATGACGCATATTTTGGTAGATTTACTTCCTGATCAGCTCAACAGTTCAACT